>CM065599.1:37941186-38522033 GCA_033119425.1 Bufotes viridis
CATTTCCGTAGAAGTTCGAGTTCAGAGTTCTGCGATTTAATGGTGCTTGTTGAAAGGCTGCAGGGCAGCCAATCAACAAGCATTTAACTAGTGTGCCCTTAGAAGCCATTACAGCCATACCTACTAATGGTATGGCTGTGATTGGCCAGTAAGGCATGTGACCCAGCCTCTATACAAGCTGGAGTCACGTAGCGCCGCACCTCACGTCAGCTCTTACTAGTGTAGGGATAGGATGCTGGTGTGAGGGAGAGATTAGGAAACAATTCTGGTCTGGTGTACTTGGTGTTGTTAAATCTGCAAACTACAGCGATTATTTTTGTGGGTGCTCTGCAACATTTTTGTACCCATGAGCCCAGTGCCACATGGAAATAAGCTTTAATCAGTCTGTTTGTTAGGTGGGCGTCGGTGACCATTTTTGCAAGTGTAGTGCACTTGCAATTTAGTTGAGCGAACTTCTGTTTTAAGTTCGGCTTCCAAAGTTCGGGTTCGGGTTATCCAAGCATCCCGTTATGGATTCCAATACCACGGACCATACCGGCATTTGGAATCCATAAGGGGATTCTTCAATGAACCCGAACCTTGGACAACACGGAGGACCTGGGGTGACGTCATGTGATCAGTGCAGGGGGCGTGGCTCAGTACTGGATTAGATAAGAGTTGGTAGCCTATGACCTCTTATCCAATCCAGTACTGAGCCACGCCCCCTGCACTGATCCATCTGTTAGATTCCAGGGGGAAAAATTCCCTTTTTTTGGTCGGTCAAGTACCCCTGCACTGCATACCTGACAGGGAAATATATTCTGTAAATTCGGCGGCGTACAAACAACATCTTTAAGCAACCATCCATGAAAATCGCATCCGCACTTGCTTACAGATGCAATGCGATTTTCACGCAGCCCCACTCACTTCTATGGGACCTGCGTTGCATGAAAATCGCTGAATATAGAACATGCTGCGATTTTAACGCAACGCAAAAGTGATGCGTGAAAACCACTGCTCATGTACACAGACCCATTTAAATGAATAGGTCCGGATTCCGTGCGGGCGCAATGTGTTCGCATCACGCATTGCACCCGCACGGAATTCTCGCTCGTGTGAAAGAGGCCTTAAAGTGGTGACTAAAAGTCCATAAAACCATTTCAGGGTCCTGTGCATTCTTCTATTACAAAGGTCATATGGGGGAGGAGCATCAGTATAAAATAGGTGGTAATCATAAAAAGCAGTAAACTAACACTAGAGAACTTGCTGATTTAAAAAAAAATAGAAGAATCCACAGTTACATCATTAAAGGGGTTATCCAAGACTTAACAATACCCAGACCCACAGGGCTGACCATACTTAACAGATTCCTGCCGCCAGTTTCCTTCTCGATCGCTCCACCACCATCTTCGCATATGATATCACTCTTTGGTGCGGCCCTGAAAAGCGTTACCTAGAAAGAGAATATTAGTAAATATAATAAAGTAAATGAACTAATACATCTCCCTTTGGACATACCTGGTTGCGCCACCTCCGATCCCTGCTCTTCTTCTTTCCAAGAACTTGGCATGTGACCTACTCAATTGTTGGAGTCATGTGACTTGACTGTTTGAGTCATATGACTTGATCACATGACCCTTTCTAAACAGCCTAATAGCTAGAATTTGGAGCCATTTTGTGTGTATTTAGGTGACCATTGTACCTTGATTCAACTGCTTTTATTGGATCAAGTTCGGGTTTTAGTGATCTTTTTATTTGAGTTTACTTTTCACCAAGTCAGCGCTATCATCTGTTACTAGATGATCTCGAAGCGAACTTTATAAATAAGGACTGCTCGAGCGGAGTTGACAGTAAGAGGTGGACTCAAGAACTTATAGTGGTATTTAGGGCTAGCCACAAAATAAAGCCGACTGCTGGGATCCCCACAGATCATGAGAACAGAGCCCCCCAAAATGAATGGAGCGGCAGTGCACATGCCTGTCCTGCCACTCCATGCATCTGAGTCACATGACAGTAAGGCGTCACCTAAGTCCTGCGACTGTATCAACAGTTCGACTGCTGGAAGCTCCGCCTATCTATAGATTCCATATGCCGCTATAGTGAATCATAACGGGATGCTTACTTGCTACAACCAGAACACCAGACTTTTACTAAAGATGTCGCTCCATCTCTATTTGTTACCTAATTTTCTCAAAAACGTACTTTATAACTAAGGACTGCTGAACGGAATTGACAGAAGAGGTGGACTAAAGAATTTATAGTGGTATTTAGGGCTAGCCACAAAATAAAGCCGACTGCTGGGATCCCCACAGATCATAAGAACAGAGCCCCCCAAAATGAATGGAGCGGCAGTGCACATGCCTGTCCTGCCACTTCATTTATTTTCAGTTTGGTAGATCCAGCCAAAATGTATCTAAGTTTATGGCCAGCTTTACTCGGCTAAGCTTTTAGTAAGCATAAGGGCTCATGCACATGGCTGTTGCTCGGCTATTCCTTGCATTAGGGACTGCAATTTGTGGTCCCCAATGCACGGGCAACATTCGTGCGGATTCTGCAGACGGATCCAGACCCATTCAACTTGAAAAGTAGTGCATGCAGGTGCGGAGGCACGGAGAGAAACCCCATGGAAGCACTCCGTAGTGCTTCAGTGTGGTTTCATGCCTCTGTTCCGCACTGGATCTTCCGGATTGCGGACCCATTCAAGTGTATGGGTGCCCATCCATGATGAGGTACAAAAACGGTTGGGGCCCATATATTGCTGACGTGCTCTTTGCGGGCCGTAATACAGGCCTGGCCGGCACACGGTCGTGTGCATAAGCCCTAACTGAAATGTTTCCAGGGGCAGCCACCAAAATCCTGAGTGGATGTGAATGGAGAAGAAATATTCAGTAAACTTATAAATTAAAGGCTTAACTTTCTTGTATTGATTTGCATTTACATTGTCCATTCCCCGCATTTACGTCTGAAGCTAAACTCAGAATTCTGCTTAAACCCTTCCCGACTGCCATACGGCTATATACGTGCTATCTGCACATACCCCGGGCAGATAACACGTATATAAACGTTGTGGCACCTCTTTAATCCAAGTGCTGCAAAACGCTTGGATTAAAGCTTCTGCCCCTGCACTGCCGCTGTCAGGGACAGTGCAGAGTCCAGTAATGCCAGCATGGGACCAATCGGAGTGCTCCCTTGCCGGCGATCACTTTGATTGGTTAGTCTGTACAGACTAACCAATCGGATCGCTGCAGTGGAAAAATGCCGGTTTCAGCCTCAGATCTGCGCTCTGGCTGCTGTGTGCCCCCAATATGTGCACCCCGATTTATGCCCCCTGCCACGATCTGTGCCCCCCTCTGTGCGCTCTGCCTCCAAATTTGCCGGCTGCGCGCTGTCTGTGCCGGCAACTGTGCCTGCCTGCCCCCATCCATGTCCTCTGCCCCATCTGTGTCCCCTCCCCAGCCCTCATCTGTGCCCCCTTATGAGGTCCCCCTTCTGTATCTGATGGTGGCGGCTCTATTCCTGAGTTACCACCATCAGCAGTGAGTGTCAGCTGTATGCTGACACTCTGCTGTAACCCCTTAGATTCCGCTGTCAGCGGCATCCAAGGGGTTAACAGAGGGAGGGGCTCCCTTTCTCAACCATCGGGCTGCCGCGCTACGATGGCAGCGGCCCGATGGTTGCCATGGCAACCGGATGCCTTGCAAAGGCGTCCAGTGTTGCCATCTGATAGTAAACTGATAGTATTATATTTTGTAATGCAAAAGCATTGCAAAGTATAGTACACCCATTAAGCCCCACTGGATCTTCAAGATCCAAGTGAGACTTAATAAAAAAAAAGGTGTGAAAATGAAAAAAAAAGTTAAAAATAAATAAGTAAAAAAAATTTTAAAAAGTAAATTAAAAATAAAATAAATTGCCTTTTCCCACATCTGCTCATTTATAAGAGATTAAAAAAAATAAATAATAAATAAACTACACAATTTGTATCGCCGTTTCCGTAATGACCTGATCTATAAAATAATCATAATACCAATCCCGCATGGTGAACGCTGTAAAAAAATAAACAATGGCAGAATTACTGTTTTTTTTTTTGCTTCACCTCCCAAAAATATTTTATAAAAAGTGATTAAAAAGTCATATGCATCTTAAAAATTATACCAATAAAAACTACAGACCATCCCACTAATAATAAGCCCTCATACAACTATGTTGACGGAAAAATAAAAAAGTTATGGGTTTTAGGTTTTGGTTATGCAAAAAAAAAGTTTAATAAAAAGTGATTTTATGATTTAAAAGTGGTAGAAAATGAAAAAAACGATACAATTTTAGTGTCGCCATAACTGTATCATCCCACAGAATAAAACTATCATATCAAATATACCATATGGAAAACCCCATAAAAATAAAAAACACTGACAGAAATGCAATTTTTGCCTGCTTTACCTCCTAAAACAATTAATAAAAAGCACTCAAAAAGCCATATAGACCCCAAAATTGTACCAATAAAAATTACAGCCTGTCCTGCAAAAAACAAGCTTTCACGCAACTGCATTGACAGAAAAATAAAAAAAGTTATGGGTCTTCGATTTGGTGATGCAAAAAAAAAAAAAAAGTTTAATAAAAAGTGATAGAACATGAATAAAACAATATAAATTTGGTATCGCCAGAACGTATCAACCCACAGAATACAACCATCTTATCAAATATGCCACATGAAGAACCCCATAAAAACTAAAAATAAAAAAACACTGGCAGAATTGCAATATTAGCCACTTCACCACATAAAAAATTAAATAAAAAGCGATCAAAAGTTCATATGTACCCAAATGGTACCATTAAAACCTAAAGCTCACCCCGCAAAAATGAGCAGAAATTCAAATTTAGAAATTAATTTTTTTCCAAACTTTCTATAAATTTTTGATTTTTTTTTATAATATAAAGGTAAAACTTATTGACCCAAATGTACCCCTAACATTAAGTACGAGATGTCACGAGAAAACAATCTCAGAATGGCTTGGATAAATGAAAGTATTCCAAAGTTATTGCACATAAAGTGACACATGTCAGATTTGCAAAATTAAGCCTAGTCACGAAGGTGAAAAATGGCTTGGTCTTCAAAGGGTTAATTCCTGTTATTAGAAAGCATTGCATTGTGGGAGCAAGTCAGTACAAAAAAGTATTTATGCCCCTTTCCCGTATTGGTAAGGGTCCCTTTGCCATAGCTTGATATAAATGTTTATGATGGTTATGGCATAGTGCACGCCCGCCGGGGGACCCCTGGGATTGACAGCCACCTCCTAGCACTAATGGCTGAGATAGGAGAGAATTCCGGTCCTGAGCGTTCAACCATTTCTGCATTGTGATCAGTGCAGAGAGTAAGGGGACTCTATTTGTCCTGTCACCGCCATTCCCGGTGATCACCAGGACTACCTAGTATACTAGGTATTCCCTAACAGGTGGCTGGCACAGGCTGTAATGTTATGTCAGTGTAAAAAAAAAAAAAGTTTTAGTCCCCTAATGGGACTAGAATGTCTATGTAAAAAATTACAAAATAAACTTTTAATTTACAAAGTTTTAATTTAATGAGTTATGCCATGATAATGTAAAAAATGATCATACATAATGAAGTGCATGACAATCTCTCTCTAACAAAGCTAGAACCAGCCCTGTACCTCACATGGCTCCAGAGATCTCCCCATTCATTGCTCTAATTGTTCTGCTATTTTGTCAGCTTAGAGGGCATGTCCTTTCTGCTGCAGCTGGTGGCATTTGAAGGAAGAATGGAAATCAGCATCTGGTTCTGTCTCAGTGTGGATAGAGAAATTAGAAAAAAAAGAGCAAACAGCAGGTGGCGCTATACAGATGGTTTTTATTGAATAACTTAGTAGCTATAATACACTTATAACTAGAGATGAGCGAACTTTAAAAAAAAGTTCGGCGTTCGGATTGTGGTAATCGCCCCCTGCACTGATCACATGACGGTGACGTCACCCCAGGTCCTTCGGCTGTTCAACAGTTCGGGTTCGTGGAAGCCGCCCCTTATGGATTCCATATGCCGGGATAGTCTGCGGTAGTGGAATCCATAACGGGATGCGGCGATTACCACAACCCGAACGCCGAACTTTTTTTTAAAGTTAGCTCATCTCTACCTATAACCTCTTTAAAATAAAATGATATAAAAGGAAAAATACAATAAACATATTTTTATGACGCACTTTTATTGAATAAAAATGATTAAATAGTACAAAATGTACATATTTTAAGTATCCCCAATCTTGTAGTGACACGTTGAATAAAGTTTTTTGTGATCTGTAGTATTTCAATAATAATGACAATAAAAAAAACTATGGTGGAAATTACATTTTCTAGGCATTTCACCATGATAAAAAGAAAAATCGGCAATTGCCAGGCTGTGAAATCTGCTGCCAAAACCTGACGTCCACGTCCAGCTTTAGTGTTTACTGAGTGTAACCCTGTCCAGCGCTGAACGCTAGTGGGATTATTTGAGGGGTCCTCATTCACACACATTAACACTACAAGTGCCTGCCTGTGGCTCTGCGCTCCCTCCTTGCTCCCCTCACTGGTACAGCTGGAGAACTTGTAATGAACGATTCCTTGATTTAATAAAGCCCAATTATTGCTGCTGTTTATCCGCTCATTTGGAACATTTTAGGATTCAGCAAATTGCAGCGCTCCCGGCCTTTCCAATTTCAAGAGCTGCTAATATCCCCATCAGGCCCTGAATTAATAATGCAAAAAAAAAAAAATCCTCTTTCCAAGGAGATTATCATTACACAGCGAGCCTCTGCTGCTTCTCCGTAGTGTCAGCGAGGCTGCTGAAGATTGCGCCTCTTCCTTCCGTGGGGCGTCTCTTAGACCAAATTAACATTTTTGAGGCTTTTTCTGAAGCTGAGAAATTAGTTTAACCCGAAAAAGCCATATGTTGAGTGACTGCAGCTATAGTAGAGAGCCATCAATACTGCAGTATTTCTCTGCCGCCCCCTGGCAGTGGTGTGGATATCTCAAAGAAAAAAAACGAGCACCAAGTTCTTATACGAGAGGGGGGGGCTGCTATCTAGCTCCAGCTCTGACGCTGGAGGAGCAGCATTGTATGTGTATAGGAATATATCCCTCAGCATGATATTTGAAAGTGGGTGTAGCCCTCGCTACGTGTCTCTGTTGGTCTGCTATAACCCAAACCTATTTGGAGTTTTTGAACCACTGTTCAGTAACACACAAGATCCATTAGTAAATGTGATGACACAATGGGAATTATTATGAACTAGCAGAAGGACTCGGCTTCGCACTGGGTATGTTTCATCTATTTCATTTAATATTTCTGTGTGTCGTTAAAAGATATCGACAGTATCCCCCATAACAGTGACCTCCACAGTGCCCGCCCCTTTACCAGTGACCTCAACAGTGCCCGCCCTTTACCAGTGACCTCCACAGTGCCCACCCCTTTACCAGTGACCTCCACAGTGCCGACCCCTTTAACAGTGACCTCCACAGTGCTCTCACCTTTAACAGTGACCTCCACAGTGACCGCCCCTTTAACAGTGACCTCCACAGTGCCCGCCCCTTTAACAGTGACCTCCACAGTGCCTGCCTCTTTAACAGTGACCTCCACAGTGCCCGCCCCTTTAAGAGTGACCTCCACAATGCCCGCCCCTTTAACAGTGACCTCTACAGTGCCCCCCCCCCCCTTTAACAGTGCCCTCCACAGCAGTTGCCCCTTCAATAGTGGCCCCTACGCCCTTAACAGTGAATTCCACAGTGCCTGCCCCATTAACAGTGACCGCCACAGCAGCTGCCCCTTTAATTGTGGCCTCTGCCAACTTAACAGTATACTCCGCAGCGCCCTGTCGTACCAACGTCATGCACATTTTTTTATAATGATAGGCTATGGTGACATGACAGTCGCAAAAAATCCATCCATGTTGGATGCATGTAGCAGTGTAGTTGTGCCCTATGTGTCGTGCAGCCCTAGCCTAAAGCTGACCTACAGCAGTGAAGAAATCGATGGTTGCGTTTTTGAGTGATCACGGAACATACATACACACATATATACTTCCTTCTTTATATATATAGATTTAAATGCTATGTACTGCTTTGGAGGCATTTCTTATGATTGCATTTTAATCATTTGGGACTAAAAATCGATTTTTCAATTGGTCTTTATTAAAAATGTTCAGCTGTTTGTGACGTACAAGGGTTAAAAATCTGTTTGCAGGCTGTCACAGTCTGTGTTCTTTGAATTCCGTGATCTGAAGGCTCTTGTGTAGCCCTTACCTCTGATCTTCTTACCTCATAAACACTTTTGTAAGGGCTGTATTAGACATTGCGATCCTGCAGGCGATTGTTGGGAGAGAACATTCCTTCTTGGCAAACACCTGCTAGTTAGCGGAGGAGACCGATGCTATTACATGCTGCGATCTCCTCCAGTGTATGGAGAGTAGCGATCTTTATGCCATCACTCGTCCCAATGCTGAATGATTGTTTGCCGGAAGCAGATCTTGATTAGACGGCACAATCTGCTGCCGGCAAATAGTGATTTTTAAATCTGGTAAAATATTCCATTCACATTCCGTTAATTGCGCGTTAATCAGGAAATCGGCGGCAGTATTAAACTGCCAGATCTTCACTAACGAGTACGCAGTCCAATACAGGCTTAAGCCATATTTCTATCAGATAACAGTTTAGCTATAATGAGTGTTTATGAGGTCAGGAGATCAGAAATAAGAGATACACATGAGCCATCAGATGACAGAATTCAACAGACTGTGACAGCTTGCAAAAGGACTGATTTTTTAACCCTTGGTTCTCAAAAATAGCTCAACACTTTTAATAAAGACATATTGAAAAAATGATTTTAGCCCAAAATGAGTAAAATGCAATCATAAAAGGATTGCCCTGAATGTGTCCGTAGCCTGGGCCTCTCACCCACAACCTAGATTTGAAAGAGTAAATCAGAAGTGAGAGCAGCAGCCATTTTGCTACTTATGTAGACATATGTAGGCCTATTACAAGTCCGTTGCAGAAGCCATTTTTGCAAATGTGACAACAGGAAGAGCAGCCGTGTGGTGGTCACCTATGAATTGTCGGCCTGCTCTATCAAGGACACAGTGACACTTTTACAATCAGTTTCTGATAAGTTTATTCAAAAGTGACAACTAATATGTCCGCATCTCCTGTTTCTTTTGAAAAAATGTAAAAAAAATTCAGTCTCCCTGAAAGTAAAACAAACCTGAACTATTGATTAAATATTAATACTTAGCTTTTCTTTATGTTTTGAGTTTAAAAACATTCAATAAGCAAATAAAGTAGAGTACAGGGCCGTTCCTCACGATGGGAGGTTAATGTATGTTATCATACAATTATAGAATATTTTAGTTCATTTCCCCTGAAATCAGGAGCATTTTTTTTATTTTTACTATTCAGTTGTTTCTGGGAACTAGATGACAGCAGACAAGACTGCCATCGGAGCTTCCTTGGGGAATGGCTAGTCGTCTAGTTTTCCTATTTATATGGAGATATACAGAACTCTCTCCTACTGCTGCATGGCGGGCAAACCTGTCATTCAGGGCTTTAAAAGGTTGAGTGATGACCTCTGTCAGAGCAACAATGGCGGCCATATTGTTTTTCAGTTTTTAAGGGATATAACTTACAATTTCAATAGCCTTTAGCAAAAAGCTTTTCCCCCATGCTCTCTTGGCTTGGCTGAGCATGTATGTGTTCTCAATAGGTAGAGGAGAGTAAATCGCTGCCTGACACCTTTGGCAGAAGCTTATTGGGGATGTTGAAAGCCAACATGCTTGCTTCTTGTTTCCTTCAACATATGCCGTCTGGAGGAGATAGGGTGCCCCTAGATAGAGCTGCTGCCATACACTGCCCAAATTGGTTATTTCAGTCGACTTTCATCTGATGTACCTCAACCCGCTAACAGTTTTGCCCGAACAGAGCTCGGGCAGCAGGGTGAGGGGGAAGGGCTTCTTCAATGATGAAGCACAAGGTGAATGTTGATTTCGGAGAATGTTTGCATTTTACCATGTTCTCTTTTTACCTTGCAGGTTTGCCTGAGATTCTGAGAGAAGTTTGTGGTGAGAATTCCCCCTGTCTGGTCTTAGTGCCTGTAATAGGACTGTCATTTTCTGAACATCTGACCTTGTCTATGTGGCTCAGCTCTTGATCCCATGGAAGCGACATCCAAGTGTCCTGTGGACTTGTAAGCACCAGACTCCCCTGTGCGCACAGGGCAGGTGGGGAACCTCTGTCCTGCGGCACTGAGAAGATATCATTGCCATGGTTCCATTACTTAATACACTAATTTAGATGTGTTTTATCATTATCGATGTTCTGTACAGCTCCAACAAGGGACCTTTATGATGGCCTCATTGCTGGTTTAATGTTACTCCACCGGTGTTCACACACAAGTCAAGGTAGAGACTGCAGGCAGCTCAAAAGGTTGTACCAGCCTACCATTCAGATACGTTAAGGTGACCATTCAGTAATGATTAGCATTGTGTGGGAATTGCAAAAATTATCAGATTTAAACCTATGTTAGCAATTTAGCCCCTTAATTAAAGACCAGGCCCACGTTCGTTTTTGCATTTTAGATTTTTCCTCCCGACATTCCAAGAGCCATAACTTTTTAAAGTTTCGATTCACATATTGTCTTGTATTGGAAAATGTAAAAAAAATAAAATTCTGCGATGTAAAATTAAATAAACAAAACTCAATTACGCCAAGGTTTTTTGGGTTTTGATATTAGGACGTCACTGTGTGCTAAAAATGACACCCTAATTATGCGGGTCGATAGGATTACGGCGATACCAAATTTGTGTATTTTTATCTTGTTTATTTAAAAAAATAAGAATAAAAACCTTTGAAAAAATCAAACTTTTCTTTGCATTACCATAACTTTTTTAAACATATGTCCGATACAGAGCTGTGTCAAGGCTTGTTTTTTTGCAGTACGACCTGTAGTTTTTATTGTTACCATTTTTGGGGGTACATACGACTTTTTGATTACTGTTATTCACGTTTTTTTTTCGGTGGGGAGGACAAGGTGACTAAAAATGGCGAATCACATGTTTTAATCACCTTCACAGTGGAAAAGTTACATCGCTTGAGGGATATGGGGCAGACAACAAATCACAGCCGGTCAGCGGCTACGGCCGTTTCGCGCGTACACCCGTGGCCTGACAAAGCGCGAGTTTACGCGCGAAACGGCCGTAGCCGCTGACCGGTTGTGATTTGTTATCCGCCCCATATCCCTCAAGCGATGTAACTTTTCCACTATGAAGGGATAAAGGATTGAGTTTTATCGTGCCTGGCGAGTGCTGCAAGTTTACTTTCTTCTACTTCACATTCATCATTGTACCTGTCTACAGTTGCTGAGCACCGCCGCTCAGGCACCCAGGACTGGGTCTACGTGTATGCACGAATTGCATGGATCTTTGAGGTTTCAGTGGAGGAGCGTAGGCAGTGCCACCGTGATTTTTCTCTCTTATTGATTTTGGATCAACATGTTTTAATCACATGACTAATTTAGTCACCATTAGTATATCAATCATTAATGCTCTGTATGGATTAGCTATCTTGTGTATTAGTTATTTGTCTATTTTGTTCTATTTCTATTTTGTTCTATTTTCAAGAAGAAATGCCATTTCTGGCAGTAACACCAGGTCTTGTTTTGGCAACTTCTGCATTCAATGGGGCAATCTTAGGGCAGGACCACAGGAGACGGAGAAGTGAACCATTACACCAGTACTGCCTCCAACAGTAGAGAGACGCAGATGAAAATGTGATATGAGGCCGGGTAGGGGTATAATACCATCGCTTTCTGAAAAGCTACACATTTAAATGCTTTAGTAATATTTCTAAAGGCAGTATGCCATTGAGAGTTTGTAAAGGACTTTTGTAAATCAGTTTCCCACTTCAGTAGAGGGGCGGTCTTAAAAAAAACCTGCCTTATGGATAAGGAGGTTGTAAAAAAGGTAAATCCCACCCTTTCCTCAGAAATCTATGGTGGAGGTAACATGATGCATCTCGGGGGAATCACAATAAACCTTATCTTTGCTGCCCTAAAAGGCATCGGATTTGAAGGAACTTATAAAAGTCCCTGTTTGGGATAGAATGGAAGGTATGTACAGTATATGAGGAAAGGACAACATGCCTTCAGGATCCAGCATATTTTTAACTACACATTTACCCTTCTCCATCCAGGATTGTATATCCAAACCTGGAATGTGGTCTGTTAAAAAAAAAGTTGTGGAAATAGCAGAGGTATTTTTATGTAAAACAGCCAGATATGCCTTCCAAGCCTCAACTGACTTTTGTATGGCAGACATGGGTGAACTACATGGTTCACGTTTTCAAGCACTAACTATTAGTGGGAAGCAGAGAGTGGAAAGTCACCTTTCTTGTGGCCATCACATCCATACAGCTAGTGTCTGAGCTTGTGGCGCGCTCAGAAAATTCTCCTTCTCTGGTTCTGCATCAGGACAAGGTCGTCTTTAGACCTGTTCCCGCCTTTCTTCCAAAGATGGTATCTCTATTCCATCTTAACAAGGAGATTGTCCTCCCTTCTTTCAGTCCAGCGCTTGCCCACCTCAAGGAGAAAGCACTTCACTCTTTGGACGTGGTCCAACCACTCAAAAATCTGGACAGAGCGGCATCTTTTCACTAGTCGAACTCCCTCTTTGTAGTCCCTGAAGGTCCTAGGCAAGGGCTGGCAGCTACCAAGTCTACTATCAGTCACTAGATCTAGGCGTGTATCAGCGCAGCTTATCGTTCCGAGGGCAGGACACCACCCCTTCGGGTGACGGCCCATTCCACCAGAGCAGTTGGCTTCTCTTGAGCAGTACGACACAAGTACTCCCGTTGCAAGTGTGCAGGGCAACTATTTGGTCCTCCCTACACACTTTCACAAAATTCTATTGGGTGCATGCTTCTGCATCCTCCAATGAGGTTCTTAGTCGCAGGGTGCTGCAAGCTGCGGTTGCATTGACAGCACTCATGCTACTCTATTTCTTTGTCTTCCCACACATGGGGACTGCTCTAGAACGTCCCAAGGTCTTTGCTGTGTACCCCAATGACACTGACAAGAATTATGGATTGTTTGTTTACTCACTGTAAAATCCCTTTCTCATCCTGTTCATTTGGGGCCACAACTCTGTTCTCTGCACGATGCCTGTGCATGGTTACCCTTGTTGGGCTCTTTTCCTCACTGTTCGGACATGTTATTGGTTGTTTTGGTTTCTTTTCCTTGTTACTCATGTTTTTTCTCCTACTGCTTCATTACAAACTGATTAGGTCACTGTCCGCAGGAGGGGTATAGCTGGTGGGAGGACTTAACACTTTTTGCTTAGTGTCCTCCTCCTAGTGGCAGCAGCCATACCCAAGGTCTTTGCTGTGTCCCAAACAAACAAGATGAGAAAGGGATTTTTTTTAAATACATATTTTGCCAGTGTAACGGGAACAAGTCTCTCAATCTGTCTATTTGAGAGAATGGTAAATGGACAGGTAAGATCTGCGACTTATCAACATTGAATTTATAATATGACACCTCACTAAATAGGTTTAAAAGGTGAAAAACATGCGGTTGGGAGACCGTAGGATTGTTACCTATAACAATTATATCGTCCGCAAAGACAGCAAGTTTCCACTAGATCTTACAGTAAGGTCAAATACTTCCTGTTCCTAATGAATCATCTCAGCTAGGGATTCTATGGACAACACAAAAAACAAAGGCAAGAGTGGACACCCCTGTCTGGGGCTATGAGTAAGAAGGAATATATTAGAAAGGGAACCATTTGTAAAAACTTAGGTTGCAATATAGAGCAGAGATGGCAGAGTAGATAGGACCTAGGAAATCAAATTTCTTCAACACCGAGAAGGCGTAAGACCAATTGATATACTGTCAATAAGGTTGAGGGGGAATTCGAGGTTTCTGCTATTTGCAGAAGAGACAGAAGCCATCTGGTGTTATCTGGCGCTTGTCGTCCCGGAATAAAGCTAGTTTGGTCCAGGGAGATTAAAAAGGGGATGACTGTTGGAAGTCTATTTGCTAGTATTTTGGCATACATTTTCACATCACAGTTTAACAGAGAGAGATCAGTCACTAGTTAGCTGTCTGAAGGGGAGATTTGCCAGGTTAAGGGATTGTAATGAGTAAAGCTTCCAACATCTCTGATGGAAAAAAGCATGCCTGCATCGCAGTAGCGTATACTGTGGAGAGGTGTTTTAACAGTAGGAGGCTGAACTTTTTTTTCCATACATACTAGAGAATCTGTCAGGACCTGGAGCCTTATTAGGGGAAGAGAATTGACCACTGCAGTAATTTCCTGAGGAGAAATAGGTAGATTTAGTTTCTCTCATTGCTTTGCGAGCAACTGATGGAGATTTATTTTCTCCATAAAAGTTTCACTACCTATTTGGGTAAGTTGGGTAGTGGAAGGGTCACTGCTAAGGTTGTATAGCTGGGAGTCGTAATCCCGAAATGCATTGGAAATACCTCTAGGGATTGATATTGGCTCACCAGTACTAGGATTATGGAGATGTTGAATTCTTGATTTCTGTTCTAGGGCGTTGAGACATTTCACCAGAAGTGCACCTGATTTATTATCTTGTGCATAGTATTGAGAGTTAAGAGGTACTTATCATATGCATATATGAACAGGTTTTTCAGATGTAACCTAGCCTTAGAGAGTTCTTCCAATCTGGCATCTGTAATGGATTGTTTATTCAGTGATTCTAACTGTTAATAAGTTGCCATAGTAGCCTGAACTTCTTTATCTCTGTGTTTCCATCAGCCATTACTAATCTTGATAAGGAGCCTCTATAGTCGATTGTGCTATAGTTGGGAAGTCTCTATGACTAATTTTTGGTGGGTTAGACAATGATATATGGGTTCCCTGAAGTCATGCAACATCACATTTCTGGGATGTCAACTCCCACCAGTTTTCAAAATTTTTAATAAATAAAAATCTGTAAAGCGTGGTGTGCATTTGTATTCAGCCTCCCCGAGTCAATACTTTGGAGGACCACCTTTCGCTGCAATTACAGCTGCAAGTCTTTTGGGGTATGTCTCTACCAGCTTTGCAAATCTAGAGGCTGAAATTGTTGCCCATTCTTCTTTGAAAAAATAGCTCAAGCTCAGTCAGATTGTATGGAGAGCATCTGTGAACAGCAATTCAAGTCTTGCCACAGATTCTCAATGGGATTTAGGTCTGGACTGTGACTCGGTCATTCCAACTCATGAATACGCTTTGATCTAAACCATTCCATTGTAGGTCTGGTTGTATGTTTAGGGTTGTTATCCTGCTGGAAGGTGAACCTCTGCCCCTAATCTCAAGTCTTTTGCAGCCTCTACCAGGTTTTCCATCTGGATTGCCCTGTATTTAGCTCCATCCATCTTCCTATCAACTCTGTCCAGCTTCCCTGTCGCTGCTGAAGAAAAGCATCCCCAAAGCATGATGCTGCCACCACCATATTTCATGGTGGGGATGATATGTTGAGTGTGAAGTGCAGTGTTAGTTTTCAGCCACACATAGCGTTTTTGCATCTAGGCCAAAAGGTTCAACTTTGATCTCATCTGACAAGAGCACCTTATTCCATAAGTTTGCTGTCCCCTACATTCAGAGCTCCAGACTAAAAAAAATAACCTGGAGCCATTGGCTCCTAAACTAAAAAATTTAGTCGCCAAATTTAAAATGCATATAATTTAAAAAAGGACATGAGATGCAGGTCTGAGTAGTGAGCCAGCACTACATATAGTAGAATACAGAACCACATACCTCTCACATCCAGTGACATCTTCTGGGGGACAAGGTGACTAAAAATGGCGAATTGCGCGGTTTTGATTTTTTATTCTGTTACGGCCTTCACCAGAGCAGAAATATTTTTTTATATTTTAATAGCTCACACTTTTTTGGGCGTGGCGATATGTAATATGTTTATTTTTTATTGTTTGTAAATTTTATATGTAAAATTGGGAAAGGGAACTGGTGTGCATTTGTATTCAGCCCCCCCGAGTCAATACTTTGGAGGACCACCTTTCGCTGCAATTACAGCTGCAAGTCTTTTGGGGTATGTCTCTACCAAATCTACAGTCGTGGCCAAAAGTTTTGAGAATGACACAAATATTAGTTTTCACAAAGTTTGCTGCTAAACTGCTTTTAGATCTTTGTTTCAGTTGTTTCTGTGATGTAGTGAAATATAATTACACGCACTTCGTACGTTTCAAAGGCTTTTATCGACAATTACATGACATTTATGCAAATAGTCAGTATTTGCAGTGTTGGCCCTTCTTTTTCAGGACCTCTGCAATTCGACTGGGCATGCTCTCAATCAACTTCTGGGCCAATTCCTGTGTGATAGCAACCCATTCTTTCATAATCACTTCTTGGAGTTTGTCAGAATTAGTGGGTTTTTGTTTGTCCACCCGCCTCTTAAGGATTGACCACAAGTTCTCAATGGGATTAAGATCTGGGGAGTTTCCAGGCCATGGACCCAAAATGTCAACGTTTTGGTCCCCGAGCCACTTAGTTATGACTTTTGCCTTATGGCACGGTGCTCCATCGTGCTGGAAAATGCATTGTTCTTCACCAAACTGTTGTTGGATGAAGTTGCTGTTGGAGGGTGTTTTGGTACCATTCTTTATTCATGGCTGTGTTTTGGGGCAAAATTGTGAGTGAGCCCACTCCCTTGGATGAGAAGCAACCCCACACATGAATGGTCTCAGGATGCTTTACTGTTGGCATGACACAGGACTGATGGTAGCGCTCACCTTTTCTTTTCCGGACAAGCCTTTTTCCTGATGCCCCAAACAATCGGAACGAGGCTTCACGGGAGAATATGACTTTGCCCCAGTCCTCAGCAGTCCATTCACCATACTTTCTGCAGAAGATCAATCTGTCCCTGATGGGTTTTTTTGGAGAGAAGTGACTTCTTTGCTGCCCTTCTAGACACCAGGCCATCTTCCAAAAGTCTTCGCCTCACTGTGCGTGCAGATGCGCTCACACCTGCCTGCTGCCATTCCTGAGCAAGCTCTGCACTGGTGGCACTCCGATCCCGCAGCTGAATCCTCTTTAGGAGACGATCCTGGTGCTTGCTGGACTTTCTTGGACGCCCTGAAGCCTTCTTAACAAGAATTGAACCTCTTTCCTTAAAGTTCTTGATGATCCTATAAATTGTTGATTGAGGTGCAATCTTAGTAGCCACAATATCCTTTCCTGTGAAGCCATTTTTATGCAACGCAATGATGGCTGCATGCGTTTCTTTGCAGGTCACCATGGTTAACAATGGAAGAACAATGATTTCAAGCATCACCCTCCTTTTAACATGTCAAGTCTGCCATTTTAACCCAATCAGCCTGACATAATGATCTCCAGCCTTGTGCTCGTCAACATTCTCACCTGAGTTAACAAGACAATTACTGAAATGATCTCAGCAGGTCCTTTAATGACAGCAATGAAATGCAGTGGAAAGGTTTTTTGGGATTAACTTAATTTTCATGGCAAAGAAGGACTATGCAATTAATCTGATCACTCTTCATAACATTCTGGAGTATATGCAAATTGCAATCAAAATAAACTTAAGCAGCAACTTTTCCAATTTTCAATAATTATGTAATTCTCAAAACTTTTGGCCACGACTGTAGAGGCTGAAATTGTTCTTTGAAAAATTAGCTCAAGCTTAGTCAGATTGGATGGAGAGCATCTGTGAACAGCAATTCAAGTCTTGCCACAGATTCTCAATGGGATTTAGGTCTGGACTGTGACTAGGTCATTCCAACTCATGAATACGCTTTGATCTAAACCATTCCATTGTAGGTCTGGTTGTATGTTTAGGGTTGTTATCCTGCTGGAAGGTGAACCTCTGCCCCAATCTCAAGTCTTTTGCAGCCTTACCAGGTTTTCCATCTGGATTGCCCTGTATTTGGCTCCATCCATCTTCCTATCAACTCTGTCCAGCTTCCCTGTCGCTGCTGAAGAAAAGCATCCCCACAGCATGATGCTGCCTGCCACCACCATATTTCATGGTGGGGATGATATGTTGAGTGTGAAGTGCAGTGTTAGTTTTCAGCCACACATAGTGTTTTTGCATCTAGGCCAAAAGGTTCAACTTTGATCTCATCTGACTAGAGCACCTTATTCCATAAGTTTGCTGTCCCCTAAATTCACTGCTCCAGACTAAAAAAAAAATAACCTGGAGCCATTGGCTCCTAAACTAAAACATTTAGTCGCCAAATTTAAAATGCATATAATTTAAAAAAGGACTTGGCGGAAAAGATGAGATGCAGGTCTGAGTAGTGAGCCAGCACTACATATAGTAGAATACAGAACCACATACCTCTCACATTCCAGTGACATCTTCTGGGGGACAAGGTGACTAAAAATGGCGAATTGCGCGGTTTTGATTTATTTTTCTGTTACGGCCTTCACCAGAGCAGAAATGTTTTTTTTATATTTTAATAGCTCACACTTTTTTGGGCATGGCGATATGTAATATGTTTATTTTTTATTGTTTGTAAATTTTATATGTAAAATTGGGTAAGGGAACGATTTAAATTCTTAGTATTTTGGTGTTTTTAAAATTTTTATTTTTTTTTTTTACTGTTTATTTAATAACTATTTTCCCCCTTAGGGGTAGAACCTGGGATCTTTTGATCCCTTGTCCTATTCACCCTGATATAGCTCTATTAGGGTGAATAGGGCTTCACACTCTTCCTGCTGCCCTGTGCATAGTACACACAGCAGCAGGGAGCTGACCATGGCAGCCAGGGCTTCAGTAGCGTCCTGGCTGCCATGGTAACTGATAGGAGCCCTAGCAGTGTAATCTGCCACTGCCACCAATGGAGAGGAGGGGACCCTGTGGCGACCATATAACAATGAGGAAGGCTGTGGCCTTTCATGGGTCCAAAAAATAAGAACTAAGTAGCAGGCTACATAGAGCTGCGCCCAGGGATCTAAGTGCACTTACTATTATTCCTGGGTGCCGCTCCTTGCTCGCTGTGGCCCCTGGTATCTTCAACATTCAGAGCAAGGAGGAGGAGATGCCAGTGTCTCTCCTTCTCCCTGACGGCACCGCTGTCTAATCGCAGCTCAGAGCTCGGGAGAAAAAAAACCTCCCTGGCTCTGAGCTGCGATTGGACAGAGCTGCTGTCAGGGAGAAGGAGAGACACTGGCGTCTCCTCCACCTTGCTCTGAATGTTGAAAATACTGGGGGTAACAGCGGGCGAAGGGAGCGGCGCCCAATAATAAAAGTAAGTGGGCTTAGATCTCTGGGCGCCGCTCTATGTAGCCTGTTAGTTCTCATTTTTTGGACCCATGAAAGTTCCTCTTTAACTCATTTATACAAGTGTCGGCAGCGGTATCACCGACCAGGCCTCAATAACAGGGCATGCGATCCGCGGCAATTAGCCCCTCAGATGTGGCACTTGAGGGATTAATTGCTACGAATCGCATGCCCTGTTACTGAGACCGGGTGCCGGGTCTGTGATACTGCTGCCGACTCTTGTATTAATATGTTTTATATTCATCGGTGGCCACAGCTCCCTGCTATCTACCCATTGGTGGTAGTGGCGGCTGTATCACAGTGGGGAGGGAGGAACTCACTCCTTCTCCACTGTGCTAGTGAAGAGAACACGGCACGCGCTGAGAGAGCCATCTGCAAATTTTAAGGCGTATTGGTGACCGTTTTGGTCGCCATCTGGAGCCCTGACATGGCTTGTGGCAAACTGTAAACTGGACTTCTTATGGCTTGCTTTCACAAATGGCTTTCTTCTTGCCACTCTTCTATAAAAGCCAGATTTGTGGAGTCAACAACTAGTTGTCCTGTGGACAGATTCTCCCACCTGAGCTGTGGATCTCTGCCGCTCCTCCAGAGTGACCGTGGTCCTCTTGACTGCTTCTCTAATTAGTGCTCCCCTTGCCTGGGCCGTCAGTTTAGGTGGGCGACCATGTCTTGGTAGGTTTGCCGTTGTTCCATAATCCTCCCATTTTCGGATGATTGGACAGTGCTCCATGATATGTTCAGAGCTTGGGATATTTTTTATAACCTAACCCTACTTTACACTTCTCTACAACTGTATCACTGACCTGTCTGGTGTGTTCCTTGGTTTTCGTTATGCTGTTTGATCACTCATGTTCTCTAACAAACCTCTGAGGCCTTCACAGAACAGCTGCAGTTATACTGAGAATAAATTACACACAGGTGGACCATATTTACTAATTAGGTGACTTCTGGAAGCAATTGGTCACATTGGATTTTATTTAGGGGTATCAGAGTACAGGGGGCTGAATATAAATGCACGCCACTGTTCAGATTTTTATTTATTTAAAATTTTGAAAACCAGGTATCATTTTCTTTTCACTTCACACATACTTACTACTTTCTGTTGGTCTTCTAGAAACTATGAAAATACCAGAGGAAATGAAGTTCAGTTACCTTTACAGTACCGCATAATATAGCAGCTACACTGCAGAAACTACCCTTTGCGAGGTGTGGATGAGATTTTTTTTTAATGCTTAGGATTTTCTGCAAGCAATTCTGCTGTGGAGAATCCGCAGCATTTCACACGCACCCAATCGGCTACATGTGATCGTACCCTTACTGGTATTGATAACTAGCAGCCTGGGATTTGTACAGGGCCACCGCCGGAGGTGTTGTGTGGTGACCTCTCTGTTATGGCTTTATCTAGATAATACACATAATTTGGTCTGTCCTTTAATGTACACATTGTGTAGTTTCTAATGGTTTGTGAATCACTACCTGTAGCACCTAAGTATTAGAATGAAATATGCTGCAAAACACAGTCATATCTCCTTTGTCTAAGCAAAACAGGAAAAGACCTGCTGCAGATGTTCTAATTCTCTGCAATGATTGCATCTGACCACATGAGGGCAGCAGGGAGTAAAAGATTATTTGTATTATACCTCGTTGCATGTAAATGCATGTGCCCACTGTGTAAGTATCTATTGTAATAGTATTTCAGTTTTTATGATATCAGCCAAGCAAACTCATTTTCATGCAGGAGAGATTCCAGTACTATAAAGCTGGCTATGTAAACTGCTGCTTCTCTAGGTAGGTGAGGATTTCAGTTGAATATTCCATAAATGTTTTGTTGAAAAAACTTTTAACCTTTTAAATGTTTTATGGCGGTCACCAAGGGACCATAGGCAATGTTGCAGCTTTTTTTTTTTTCCCAGCAGCCTAGTTATAGCGTTACATGGATCACCCATGCAGGGAAGAAGAGGAACAGTCAGACACCTGCTGTAATGGCCTCAATTGGCCCCCTCCACATATTTGGTATCCCTGCATAAGTAGCAACTTGAACTATACAATGATCATGTAATATATATATGTCACAGTTTTTGCCTATCCACCACCCAAAAAATGACATTAAAAAAATAGAAATGTTTGTGCAAAGGCAGAGTTAGTGCAAATCTGTAAAATCAGGGCAGGCAGCACAAGGTCAGTATGGTGAACAGGCACAAGTCAGGCAGCATAGGTTCAGAATCTGGGAATTGGGCAAAAGTCAGTACAAAGGCAGAGAAGCGGATAAAGGGCCCATTCAGCTGATCGCATTTTTTGGGTCTGCATCCGTGTAGAACGAATGCAGACCCACTGATTTCAGTGAATCCACAAAAAAACACTGACAGCACACTGTGTGCTGTCCACATCCATATGTATGTTCTGCATCTCCGCAAAAAAGATAGAACATGTCCTATTCTTGTCTGTTTTGCAGAAAGGAATAGGCATTGTTACAAGGGATCCGCAAAAAAAAATAAAAAACGGATGCAACACGGATGTAGATCTTTGGAGATTGTCTTTATACACTTTTGAGTGGATTTATAGGTTTTTGGTGATAAGTAACTCAGCCACGTCTTATTTTTTATCCTTCCTTTAAGCAGTCCTCTTCCCTGATGGAACATACAGTATATAGTACCATAACCAGCTTCTTAACCTTGCGCCACTATCATAGAAGTACTGGCACTGTCTGTGTTCCGACCATATATATCCGCATGGCCATGGCCCTAGTTACCTGGTTTGCCCAATGGGTAATCGAGTAATGTCTAAATATGGGGCCTAGTCAACATCTTTAGGACTATACACATTACTCATTCTGTCAAGAATATTCATGGTATTAACTGAAAGCATTGCAAAAGCCAAGAAGAAGGTCAACAAGAATCAGTCTGTTGGAATATATGGCTGCTGTGGGCTCCTCTTCTCTTTTCCAAGTCCATCAAGATCAGCCATCTATAGGCCTGCTCACATCTCATATTATCTTAGGTCAAGCAGATATGTTTAGACATACAGTAAAAAAAAAAAAAGTATGCAATTTTGTAGTTATCTACCTGTCGCCATGAAAATGCAAAGTAGTTTGCCAGAAGCATGTTATAGAGCAGGAGGAGCTGAGCAGATTGATGTATAGATCAATCTTGTATTTCATCCATTTAATATCCTGCTCATTCTAGGCTTTGAGGTCCAGGAAGTGGTCCCATCAGTGACAGCCTTCCCTCTATAGCTGTGTATACAGAGATAGCTGTCAGTCACTGATAGGACCACCTCCTGGACTTCAAAGCCCAGAACGAGCAGGAATTTAAATGAATGAAATACAAGTTTTACTGATTCTTTTCCCACAGACCTATACATCAATCTGCTCAGCTCCTCCTGCTCTATAACACGCTGTCTGTAGCTCAAACTCCATGTTCAGTGTGACAGGTTCACTTTAACATATACGTTTGACAGATGTGCATACGTTTCAATATGTTTGTGTCCTTTTTTAACAAAAAAGGACACAAAAGCATGGTATGCCACGTTATTCTATCATGCAAAAAAATGTACAGAAACGCAAACAGTGACAAACTGAGTCAAAAGTATCCACTACGGTTATACTATGGGTACGTCAAGCCATGTTTATTTTAATGAGCTTATCCACTTCTTGTACAAGAACGAGATATAAACAGTCCCTAACACTTACAAACCCGGGCCTAGTGGATCCAGAAGAAGGCAAATAACACTTTAAATGGCAGAGGCCAATTCTCCGTAAAGTGCGAAAAACTTCCTTGGTTCCTCTTTGTACCTTCTAAAGCACTGTAATATTTTTTATGGACTGAGCCTAAAGCTGGACAGATACTCAAGATGTGGGTGCACCTTGGCTTTATAAAGGTGTAAAATAATACTTTCTTCTCCAGAAGCCATTCTATTCCTAATACAGGACAACATCTTCTTGGCTTTCGATGCAGCATACTGGCATACGGGTGAATACAGAACAGAATAGTCTACCTTGGATTTATTTTCGCTGGGTGAAGCTGGTAGAAGAGATGGACATTCCAGGAATTGGCCATTACAGGTTCTGTGGTGCTGTTATAATGCGCCCTGCCAAGAATATTCCAGGAAGGTTCAATAGGTTGTTTTTATATCATAATTTTGAAAGGGATAGAGATCACCACTATCCAATGTAGATTTATTAACATTTCTTAAAATTAATATTTGATTTGGTAGAAGAGCTTTATTTTGGGGTTTCTATAGTTTTTGTATACTGATGTAATTTGGTTCGTGCACCTCTGGTGACCTCCAGTGGTAAAATGGTGAATAGCACCCAGTATTTAATTTATAAACGTCCCTTACACATTTGTCTCCCTCCAGAATAGGATGAAACATCCAACGTCGATTCACATAAAAATTTGTTCTAATACTGTATGAAGCAGGAGCTCCGTACAGTATTAGAATGTATTGGCTCCAATGAGCCGAAGTTATCGTGAGACTTTGCGCAATAACTTCATAAATTAATTTGTACTGTAAAAAAACATTTCCAGAACTCTGATTCAGTTCCAAGTGGTACAGTACAGCTGAAGACATCTGTGTTGGTCCCATGTTCATATGTGCCCACATTGCTTAGAAAAATTATGTTTTAATATATGCAAATGAGCCTCTAGGAGCAACAGGGGCGTTACCATTACACCTAAAGGCTCAGCTTTTCCTGCAACTGATGCGCCCTCTGCACTTTGATTGACAGGACCAGGCATTATCATGTTTTTAGTACCTGGCCCTTTCAATCAGTGCAGAGGGCACGGCCGTGCCATTACACTAGAGACTCTACTCTCTGCAACGCCCCCATTGCTCTTAGAGGATCATTTGCATATATTAATACATTATTTCTCTCAGCAATGCAGGTGCATTGCAAGTGTTCAAATCTGCTGACAGATGCCCTTTAACTGTAGAAACCAGTGTCAGGCAGCTGCTGCCAAGGCCAGAAAGATAATGGGTTGAGTCAAAATAGAAATAGATGCCCGTGGTGAGAACATAGTCCTACCACTTTACAAATCACTAGTCAGACCACACATGGAGTACTGTGTACAGTTCTGGGCTCCTGTGAACAAAGCGGACATAGCAGAGCTGGAGAGGGTTCAGAGGAGGGCAACTAAAGTAATAACTGGAATGGGGCAACTACAGTACCCAGAATGACTATCAAAAATAGGGTTATTTACTTTACAAAAAAAAGAGGGTTGATGGAAGAACTAACAACTAATACAGCAATCTCTTCCATGATCTATTTAAGTAGTTTCAGACTAAAACATGAGTCCCAGAGTTGTAGTTTCAGAGAAGCTTAAAGGGGTATTTACATCACATACAATGGGGGCATATCGCTAGGATATGCCCCCATTGTCTGATAGGTGCACCTCTGGGACCCGCACCTACAACGAGAACGGAGCCGGGAAATTATTCTGAGGGTGCACTGTGCATGCGCAGCCGCCCTCCATTCATTTCAATGGGGCCACTGAAAATAGCTGGGCACTGGCTCGGCTATTTCCATCTGCCCCATAGAAATGAATGGGAGCAGGTGCCACGCATGCGCGGTGCGCTCCTATTCACTTGTATGGGAGAAGCGCTTGGTGGTGGACGGACCCTGGAAACCTGGGGTCCACCAGACACAGCTCTCCCCGCTCCGTTCTTCTTGTAGGTGTGGGTCCTGCACCTATCAGACAATGGGGGCATATCTTAGCGATATGCCACCATTGTATGTGATGGGAATACCCCTTTATTGTCTGCACTGGTCTAGACAATGGCTGATGCCTCTGCACCCTTCATTCAACTCCATCACGTCAGAAGGAATCATAATGAAAACCACAAACATCATGCAAAATGGGCAGAGGATGTGATTCATACGCTCTTCAGTTACCTCATGATTATCTGAAGTCCACACAGAACCCAAAGGCAAAGGACTTCTGGATGTAGATGATCGCTGCAGTCCTCTGCTCATTCTCAAGTTAGGATATTTAGGGATGAAGCAATCCACTGCAAGGCATTTGTAACGGGGATATTTTCGTATAAATAGACCAGCAATTCCAGGTTGTTAAACCTCGCATATCCGGAAGTGTTAGGAGAACATGCCATCTAGCAGTACTTTTCACCCATTCCGACCCAGATTTGGTTGCACATGGCAGCAGACTTCAGGTCTGTGCCCAATAGCAGCCACCACCAGCAGGTTCACATTACTTCTATAAGCTGTTTTCTGTGGTCCTGGAGGTGGTGGCTGATGACATATACAAGTTTTTTTCCACTATCTTCAGTCTTCTAGCTATGCCAGAGAAATATTATGCCACATAACACCCCAAAGAATGGACCTCTCAATTTAAACCACTTATAGTAGAGGCCAGCTCCCGTAGAGCCGCTATTACACGCACATACAAATTCCTTCGTGCCCTTATTGATTATGATGAGTCTCACCTCTCCATCACTAAATGGCACTCAGATGACCCTGGTCTCACATGCTACCTGATTGGCTAATCAGTTAAACAATGCCTTAATTTTTAATTAAATAAATCCATGGAGCCTACATCACCCCCATGAGAGGTTATACAATGAGTATTTTCCCCAGTTCCCCAATGGTTCTGGGTTGAAGTTCACAAATTTACCATCCAACACCCCTTTGGATTCCATGTGGGCCATATGGGCTATATTGTGTGAGAGATAGGATATTGTTTCTACATGTACTGTATTAACCTTTTCTGTCCACTAGATGGCTGCTAACCAGATGTGGTGAGCCTCGTGTTATTCTTTTGTTTCAATTAGTAGGGTGGGGGGAAAGGGGGAGTTAAGTTGCAGCTTTTGAATGTGCCAGTAAACTTAGGAATAAAGTTAGCAAACTATTCCCATTTTGGCAAAGAGCCAATAATCTTTCTTTAAGGACCACCCTTTTTGTCTACCTCACATCTCCTATATAAGTGTATGTTACTTGAATAAAGCATGGCATATTTTCCATGATACCAGCCTGTATTGGTCTCATTGAGAAAGCTGTATGAGCTCATACTTACAATCCTAACTAATTTGGCACCACACAAAGAAGAGAATCGCATGAATTGCGACCACAATCTTTGGCGCCCAACGTGGGGCAGACAGCTTGCGTAATTTCCGATTCAAACGCCAAGAGAGGACTTGGCCAAAATCATCAGACGAGGTCACAAGCTGCAGCAAACAAAAGGTAAGAAGTTTAATTCTTACAACCTCCTCTGAATCTTTTGCCCAAGTTAATTCTCAAGAGTTGAATTGGTGTTATCGCGATAGAAGGTTTCAAATTATAGCTGATCTGTCCTTTAGAACGAAAGAACCCGTTTGAATATTCCTTCTTTGTGTGGTAGAATGTGCTGAAACTGAGCAGAACGGAAGTTGTTAGACAGCTGATGCATATCCTGTGACGTAGAATTGGATTCCAGCCAAGCTCTGACGAGTGTCTTGGAGAGTGACTAGTAGGATTAACACCAATTCGATTGGCAGTTATTAAGATTGTGTATCCCTACAGAGAGTAGGATTAACAACCAATTCGATTGGCAGTTATTACGATTGTGTATCCCTACAGAGATTAGGATTAACACCAATCGCGTATTATATAGGCAATTGGAAGTTATTAAGATTGTGTACCCCAAACAAGAGGTGAACTAGACCTGGGGTCTTCACCAAAGGTAGTGTGGGATCAGTAGCGGTTATATATTGTTTGAATTGTGTATTACCATTTTCTTCTTTTAGTGTAAGATTGTGGTATCAATAATAGCCACATATTGTTAAGCTGTGGAGCCCCAATAATGTTCTAATGAGGAAATGTTAACAGCAGCTCAGCTGATGAGAGAAAGAGAAGGGAAAGTTTCAGTCCATAAGTTAAAATCGTTCATGCTTGAAATTGGTATGCCAGAAACAGGTAGATTAAATGAAAAATTATGGAAGTAGTTATTGCAGGAAAAGGAAGGTTGCTTGAGAGATAATAATAGGTTGGTGCAAGCAGAGTTATGGTGGAAGTTGTCCACTCATGTGACGGATGGAAAGTTGAAAGAAGTTGAGAGAAATGGACAATATTTCAATTGTAAAATGGAGGATTTGGATGTGGTAGTGAAGAACAGGATAGTTTGCCATGTGGCACCACACAAAAAGAAGAGAATCGCATGAATTGCGACCACAATAGATAAAACATATCACAATATACCAAAAAAGGACTTAACAGTATTACATATGGTTGCAGCCGGTGTAAAAAGAAGCAATATTTGAAGTCTGGAAGCAGCCTCTCCACATTTTGGTCGCCATTTAGAGCTCTGCAGGTAAAGTCTTTCTTTTCAGCATGGAGTAAATCCATTGCCTGGCTTCCTGCAGAGACTCGCTCTAAACGTCTCGTATATTGAGTAATGATCCTCCAATATCTGTCTCCTAAACTTTCACTTCAAAGTCCTGATATTTCTGAGGGTGGATCATCAATAGTGAAAAGCGGACAACCCTTTCAAAGAACATATTAAAAAAACATTGAAATAACAATTACAGAACTGGAAAGAAGATTTGGAATTATGATAGGGAAAGACCAGGAAGGAAACGCAGGGGGTTCAGAAATTATCCAGTGTTTCTCTATAGTTGGCCTGAAGACCTCATCACTCAAGGAGAAGAGGAAATTGACACTCTAAAGCCCCTTTCACACAAACGAAACTATGGTTTTGAACGCAAGAGCAGTCAGTTTTGTCTGCGATTGCGTTCAGCGGTTCAGTTCCTTTTCACGTGGATGCTATCAGTTTTGATGCATTTTTCACAGGTGTGAAAATGATAATTACTTACCGGTAATGTTGTTTTTAGGAGTCCATGACAGCACCATGAGAGAGGGTCCGCCTTCCCAGGATAGGAAACCCACAGGAATAAAAAGGAGGAGCCTCTCATCTTCCCCAGTGGTTTTCAGAGACAAGAAGTCCTCTGTACTGTATATCCTCTTTGTTTCCACCATCTGGTGGTCTTGACCGGAGGTGTCTGAAGTCTTCTCGTTTAGTTGAAGGTATATATTTTTTTTTTTGCACACCCGTGAATAAACCAAACCAACACCAGAAGAAAAGGGTGGGAATTATGGGGTGCTATTATGTCGGGGTGCTGTCATGGACTCCTAAAAACAACATTACCGGTAAGTAATTATCATTTTTTCCATACGTCCATGACAGCACCATGAGAGATTTCAGAGAAAAGTTTTAGGGAGGGACCACAGCCTAAAGGACCTTACGACCGAAGGATAAGTCGACAGAAGAGGAAAGATCCAATCTATAGTGCTTATAGAAAGTCAAAGGAGAGGACCAAGTAGCAGCTCTGCAGATGTCCTGAATGGAAGCCTCCGCTCTCTCTGCCCATGAGGTTGAGACTTATCTAGTACAGGCATGCTCAACCTGCGGCCCTCCAGCTGTTGGAAAACTACAACTCCCATCATTCCCTGACAGCCTACAGCTTTT
Source organism: Bufotes viridis (assembly GCA_033119425.1). Lineage (NCBI taxonomy): Eukaryota > Metazoa > Chordata > Amphibia > Anura > Bufonidae > Bufotes > Bufotes viridis. The sequence goes on from CM065599.1 coordinate 37,969,917, forward strand.
ATCCTACAGAAGGGCATCGTGGGAGTTGTAGTTTCACAACAGCTGGAGGGCCGCAGGTTGAGCATCCCTGATCTAGTAGAATGGGCTGACCATCCCTGTGGAACAGGTTTCTGTGAGGAGACATAAGCTGAACAAATCGCCTGCCTTACTGATCTGGACATCTAAATGAGATAGTTCTATCTCCTTGGGATTTTGGGGTCTATCGCAAAAGGAGGGTAGAATTATTTCCTGGCTTCTGTGGAATCTAGAGACTACCTTAGGGAGAAAGGCTGGGTCTGTGCGAAGGGAAATCCTATCTTCCTGGATAGACATGTAAGGAGGATTGATAGAAAGAGCCTGAATCTCACCAATTCTCCTAGCTGAGGTTATGGCTACCAAAAAACGCACTTTAAAGACAGCATCTTTATGGAAATTTCAGATATAGGCTTGAAGGGGGCTTTAACCAAAGCCTGCAGGACAGGCTCAGATCCCACGGAGGAGTTCTATTGAAAGAGACTGGGGTATCCCTAGCTACTGGCTTAAAGAATCTATCAATCAAGGGATGAGATGCCAAATCTGAATGGAAGAGGACATTAAGCGCAGATATCTGGACCTTCAAGGTACTGATAGATAACCCTCTGTCTAATCCCTTCTGAAGGAATTCCAATACACTAGGCATGTTAAATTGGCAAGAGGGAGAAGGAGAGATGCCTAAAAACCTGAAGAAGGCTGTCCAAACCCTGGCATATATGTTCATAGTTACCTTCTTCCTACTTTCTAACAAAGTGGAAACAACTGAATCGCTTAACCCCTTATTTATTAGGATGGCCCTCTTAAAGTCAAGTGAAGACCTTCCATCGAGGGATGAGAAACCTTGCCCTGGATTAGAAGGTCTGGAATCTCTGGAAGAACCCAAGGTTCCCTGATTGAGAAAGTCCTCAACCAAGTGAACCATGCTTGGCATGGCCAAAAGGGGGCTATCAGGATCACTAATGCCCCCTCCTGCCTTACTTTGTTCAGAACTTTGGGAGCCAGTTGTATAGGGGGGAAGGTATAAAGCAGCCCCTTGTTCCAAGGCTGAAGAAAGGCATCCACAGCCGTGGGATTGTCTCCTGGACAGAGGGAAAAAAACCTTTCTTCCTTTCTGTTGACCCTTGTAGCAAACAGATCTTTGTCTGGCCTACCCCAGAGCTTTACTATCTTGGAAAAAAATCTCCTGATTTAGAGACCACTCTTTCTGGTCTAACCTGTAGCGGCTCAAATAGTCTGCCTTCCAATTGTCTATCCCCCTGAGATGGAGGGCTGAAAGAGACAGCACCTTCCCTTCTAGAAGGGAAAAAATATGATCTGTAATCTCTGCTAGTTCTTTTGATCTGGTACCCCCTTGATGGTTCAAGTAGGCTACTACCGAAACATTGTTGGGCATGATCTTTAGGTGTCTGTCCTGAAGCCAAGGGGAAATCTCCTGTAATGCTCTGAGGACCACTGTCAGCTGCTTTGCGTTGGAAGAAATCGCACAGTCTGATATGTCCCAGAAACCCTGAAAAATCCTGTCTAGCATATGGGCTCCCCACCCCAAAAGACTGGCGTCCGTGGTTACTACTAGAGGATCTATCTTTGAAACAACACTGGAGAATGTCACGCTCTTCCACAGGAAACCAGGAGCCCGGACCTCGCCCTGAACCTTGGCGCACAACAAGTCCCAGAATGAAGAGAAAAACGGTCCAGCTTCACTGGAAAACTTGAGGCTTTATTGAATCCCGTGCAGATAAAAACCAACGTACAGCAATGCAAGAAATCGACCGGTTTCGAATCACTATAGGTGCGGATCCTTAGTCATCATGACTAAGGATCCGCACCTATAGTGATCCGAAACCGGTCGATTTCTTGCATTGCTGTACATTGGTTTTTATCTGCACGGGATTCAATAAAGCCTCAAGTTTTCCAGTGAAGCTGGACCGTTTTTCTCTTCATTAGAGGATCTATCTTCTTCCATGGAACTCCCTGAGTAAGATTCTTCTCTATCTGCCATCACTTTAAATTCTGAAGGGTGCGCCTGGGGATCGAGATCCTGTTCTCTAGGTCTTCCCTCCTTCCTGATCAGGAGTGGAGGATCCTTTCCTGGAGACTTCTGGAATGAGCTTGCGCACATGATACTGCTGGAATGCAGGAGGTCAGAATACCCAGGACAGACATTTCCTTCCTGACTGTTCCTTGAGGTGACGATATAAGATCCTGTACCACTGACTTCACCTTTATCACCTTGTCTGGTGTCAGAGGATCTTTGAAAGGTCGAGTTCAGTATAATTCCCAGGAATCTCTCTGAGACTGTAAGGGGTCATTCTTGATTTTTCCCTGTTCAGGATCCACCCCAGAGATTCTAGGATCCGAATCACCTAATTCATGTGATTCAGACACTCCTGACTGGATGGGGAGACTATGAGAAAGTCGTCTAGGTAAGGAACAAATAAAATATTCTCTTCCCTTATGTGAGCTGCCATCTCTGCTACCAGTTTCGTAAAAATACGGGGGCCATGGAAATCCCGAAAGGAAGAACTTGGAATTGAAAGTGTCTCACCTTTCCCTTTAGACACAGAGCCACTCTCAAGAACTTGCGATGGCCTGGATAAATAGGTAGGTGGTAGTATGCGTCCTTTATATCCAATACAGTCATAAAACAATCCCTGTAAAGAAGATCCACAACTGATCTGACCATCTCCATCTTGAATTTTCTGTATTTCAGGAATCTGTTTAGGCCTCTCAGATTTATAATAGTTCTGTATTCCCCGCTTGGCTTCTTTACTAGAAAGAGATTTGAGTAATAACCTAAACCTCTTTCTCCAGGAGGACATGGTATTAGAGCGCCCTTCTGTAATAGAGACTCTATTTCCTTTTCCAATGCTCCTGGATTTTTTAGACCCAATTCGGAAACGAAGAATTTGTTCGGTGGAATTGAACTGAATTCTAGCCTGAATCCCTCCTCTAGAGAACTTAGAATCCAGCTGCTGTTGGAAATCTCTTTCCAGGCTGGGAGGAAGAACGCCAATCTTCCCCCTATCCTGGCATCATTGTGTATTCTCCTTTTTGGAGGAAGAATCCTGCCCCTTGAACATGAGGCCCCTGGACTTTGATGCAGAGAATTTCCACCTGTTGTCGGTTCTACCAGAGTTCTTATTCCTCCCTGGGAATCTTTTATTTTTACGAAAGGAATAAGGCTTACAGGAGCTGGACGGAAACCCCTTCTTTGAATCACCTGCTTTTTCCAAAATGTCATCCAGTGCTGATCCGAACAGGAACTTCCCTTCACAAGGAACGTTACACAACCTGTTCTTTGAGGCATTATCACCCGCCCAATTTTTTAGCCATAAGGCCCTACGTGCTGAATTTGATGTGGAGGCAGCCCTGGCCGATAATCTAATTGCATCCACCGATGCGTCCGCTAAAAAATCTGCCGCCTTAGAGATGACCGGAAGGTCTTCTAATAACCGCTCCCTAGGGACTTTATCTTTGATTTGTGATTCAAACTGTTTGACCCACAGTATCAATGCTCTGGCCGTACAGGTAGCGGCAATATTAGCTTTAAGGGAGGCCCCCACTGCTTACCATGTACGTTGAAGAAAACTATCTGCCTTCTTGTCCATAGGATCTTTTAGTTGTCCTAGATCATCAAACGGGAGGAAGGATCTTCGTGACACCTTCGCAATGGGAACATCAATCTTAGGGACTCTATCCCAATATTGACAGAGTCCTTAAACGGATATTTCCTCTTCAGAGCTGATGGAATAAAATTTCTCCTATCCGGGTTTTTCCATTCATTAGAAACTAGGGAAGAGACATTTTTGTGGACAAAAAAACACCGCTTCTTTTTCCCCTCTAAACCCTCAAACATAACATTCTGGAGGGAAAGCACTTCTTTGGGATCCTCAATATTCATGGTTGCTTTAATAGCTTTCAATAATTGGTCCATATCCTGGACTGGAAATAACGGTCTGCCACCCCTGTCCTCAGATGAGGAATCTGAATACAGTTCCCCACTTTCTAATAGAATCTAATCGTCTTCTGAACTTGATATATCTGAAGTGGATAACGGTGATTTGTCACGAGAGGCTTGGTATCCTTTTTTGTTCTTAAGCATATTTCCCATTTTCTTCCTGATCAATTTCTTCATACACTTCATCATAGAAGGAGACTCCCCCTGTATCTCAGATTCAATACAAGGGCGGCATAGACGTTTGGCGTAATCAGGGGCCAGCCTCTTTTGACACAAGCCACATTCCTTATGTCGTGTTTTTGAGGATGACTTTTTAGGTTTATCCTGAAAAACAATAGTCTGACATAAGGATATATACACAAAAGGAAAAGGTGTTCACCGTACATACCCTCCATCCATACCAAAGGCACAGGGGTAGACGGTTCCTTCTCTGGGTCACCAGTGGACTCCATTCCTTCCTGCAGACTGGATTAGAATGCTCAGAAACCAGAATCCACTGCTCCTGCTGGGTCTCTCTTGAATTTGCCGCCTGCCCCCGAGATCTTGCGGGATTTCGGCCCAGAGCGCGACTTGCGGGAGACTCCTACTAGAAGCCTGCGCTCCGTCCCCTATGGTTGCTCCGGCGGTGCGCAGGAGGCCCAGAGTTGGACTGGGGAAAATGCTGCAGCTGCTGCCCTTACTATCCTCCCGCCGCATGCAGGGGGCAGGATAACACCGGTAGGTGCCTGTTGGTGCGCAGAGCGGGGAACTCACCCGACGCGCACAACCCAGCTTTCTTAATGTAATCCTGGGGAGAAACTACCTCCCTCCGGGACGGTACCTGTAGGATCCACTTCCAAGTAAAGGAAACCACTGGGGAAGACGAGAGGCTCCTCCTTTTTATTCCTCTGGGTTTCCTGTCCTGGGAAGACGGACCCTCTCTCATGGTGCTGTCATAGACGTATGGAAAAATAGAAACTGAGGAATTATAAACATCTCTAGCAACCATCAGTGAAAAAACGCAATGCATTCACTTCCATGGGACCAGGGCCGTGTGAAAAACGCAGAATATAGAACATGCTGCAATGGTCACGTAACCCAGAGATGATGTGTAAAAAACAACGCACATGTACAAAGACCAATTGAAATAAATGGGTCAGGATTCACTGCGGATGTTATGAGTTCAATTCACGCATTGCACCCTTACGGAAAAAACACTCATGTAAAAGAGGCATAATACAGTGGTATAAAACCATCTTATTGAAGAATCACTGTGATGTGGAAGGCAATGCACAGTGAGTAAAGATTACTAAAATTCTTAATCACAGGCCAGTTTGCAGACATGTCTTATAGCAATAAGGAGGTAAACCTGACAAAGGAGCCTTATGACTCACACGTCAGTGTTTGGTCAGCGATTTACATCAATGATTTTGAGCCAAAACCAGGTGCGGCTCTAAACACAGAACAGGAGCAGATCTTTCCCTTATACATTATGTCTGTGGAAGCTCCAATCCTGGTTTTGGCTCACAGTCACTGATGGAAATCACTGACCGAACACTGACTGTGTGAATGCAGCTTTACATTTTAACATGAGACTCATGCACATGAGCGTGTGTGCCACGTGCCTGTATTACAGACCGCAAAAAGGAATAAGGAAAATTGGCTTCTACCTCGCAGGAGTTTTTTTTTTTGCTTTCCTCTAGACCAGGCATGCTCAACCTGCGCCCCTCCAGCTGTTGTAAAACTACAACTCCCACAATGTCCTTCTGTAGGCTGATAGCTGTAGGCTGTCCAGGCATGCTGGGAATTGTAGTTTTGCAACATCTGGAGGGCCACAGGTTGGGTATCCCTGCTCTGATCCTGGATAACAGGCCGAACTTGATGGACAGATGTCTTTTTTACTGTTCAATAGATTTTTTATTGAATTATTAATTTTCAAATTAAGCAGTTTACATTAGTTCACAGTTACAAGAAGAAGAAACAAGGGTGTGGGTGTCCAATATCACATACAAAACATAATTTGTCAGTCAAGGCATAAATCCACTTGAGGCTAGAAAAGCCACATCAGATATATGAGTATATTGTTTATAACCAGACTTACAGGTGCCATGAGATAACTTGGGGGGTTAGACTACCACAAACATGCAGGTTAAGCTTCTTTCACACGAATGTGTGAGCCCCACGCCCGTGCTGAGGACCGCAAATTGCGGCCTGCAATGCACTGGCACCGACCATGTGGCAGCTGCAGCGGATCTGCCCATTCCGCAAAAAGATATGACATGTTCTTTTTGCGGGACAGAAGTACAGAACAGAACCCCACGGAAGGACTCCATAGTGCTTCCATAGCGTTGTTCCGTTCCGCATCTCCGGACCCATTGAAATTAATGGGTCCGCATCCGTGATGCGGAATGGCCACGGAATGGTTTCCGTGTATTGCGGATCCGCAAATGCGGTCCGCAATACGGGAACGGGGCGCACACGTTCTTTTGCAAGAGGCCTAAAGGAAATGCAAATTTGCTGGAAAGCCACATAACCCACTGGTTACAGGCTCGTATTCGGGCATTAGCAGTGGGAGCGAAAACTAACTCACAGTGCATGTGATGGTTGACTGACTGAATCACCTCATCTAGTGGTGGTGTGCGAGGCAACTTCCATTGTTGAGCGATAATATTGCGGGCTGCATTCAGGATGCATGCCAGGACCACCTCATCCCAGGTATAGATGTCTTTTTTTAAGCCTTACAAACAATGTTACTATTCGATACTACCAACCGTGTGGACAAGGGTTATGTATTTTTTTTTTCGGATTTATGCTAATGAGCATAACAAAAGTATTGCATAGCCGCTGACGAATTCAAAACCAAGATGAAAAAAATTAAAATAAAACACCATATTCTTTTAATTTAGAAAATAAATAATTTTAATGTACATAAACAAGCAGCCACCCCCAACCCACAGATGTCCACAGCCTTCCCAAACTATTTAGAAAGATATAAAAAAATATCAAAACTAATTCCAAGAGTTGGTCATCACCCATACATAATTCAGACCAAAAGTAAAAACCTATAAAATAAAAAACCAGTGAAAAAAAAAAAAAGAAGAGTAGGAGATACATCCTTGGATGTGGTGGTGGAGCCAATTGGTTGGTTTTCTATTGTGACTGGCTCACTGCTGGTGAAGGAAGTAGGTATATATGGAATAAAAAGAGTGGCAAAATTGCAAACACACAGTGGGCGGCGGAGGAGGGTTTAGTTGGCAAGAAAATAAATGGGGTCAGTTTGGGTGGTGGAAGATGTGGCCTCTGGTCTAGATAGGGAAGGAGGAGGTGCTGGCCTTAGGCCTGCTACCCACTGAACATGGCAAATCATATCTTCGATGTTAGGCAGAGGCTGATTGGAGTGAAAGATTGAAGTCACGGCATGAACGTATGACATGAAGTTTTCTTGTCTATCAGGACGCATCTGGCGACAGGAAGATGCAATCTCGTAGCCAAAATAATCGCACTCATCATCTCCATTTAGTCTCCGGATAAAGGACAGAGCCTCCCTCTGCAGTTGCCTGTCTGCTACTTGGCGGGCTCCTCATTCTGGCCACGAGTTGAAGATGTGCCGGTAGGGGGATACGTGGCCGCCGTGACAGCAGCTGTTGTTGCAGGAGCAGTGGCTGGTGATACAGTGGTGATTAGGGCTGATGCTGAAGATGTCCCCTCTCTTGGTGAGGGTAGTGTGGCCACCAAAGATGGTCTCGCTAGGTCTTCATTGTCCCTCTCTGTTTTCTGTGCGTACCTTTGATAACTGTCAGGAGTGGACTCCCTCTCTATGAGATGCTGCTCCTCCTCTTGTTTAACAAGAGGCTTTGCCTGGCTCTGTGGCTCCTCAAAATTTACAGATGATCTGCTAGAAATAAAATATTATTAATACAGCACAGCACGTACTTAACCACTTGCTTACCGCCACCTTGTTTGTAATCCGCCGTATAGAAGCAGTGGGTACATTGCAATCCGCCCTATTAGGCTGCAGATCTATGACATTAGACTGCTACAGTCACAGTGAAGATCCCAGAGACCAGCCAAAGTGGTATCCGGGCATCTGATCCCTGTTCTCGTAATTGGTGGGGCTCCCACCAATCTAATAGTTATCCCCTATAAGCGGAATACTTCTCCTGACTGTGGCAGGTGGGTGTTAATTACCCCCTGCGCCCCCCCCCCCCCCCCACACACATAAAATAGTCAAAAAAATAAAGTTATACCTATAATTATTAGTTTTAGCAACAGTATAGCAGACTACATACACAAAAAAAAAAAAAGGTTTTAGCAATAGTGGACTATATATAGGTATTTTAGCTATACTTAGTATAGCTTTTTTGTATTCATAAAATATAAAATAGCATGCATATTTTCTTATTTTACAATATTTTTTTTTTTAAAGCCAAAAGCTTAAAATGCCCAAATTTCCCCAAGATGAATAACTTAGGGGGTCAACATTAAAGGAGTTGTCTGGGCTTTTAATATTGATGACCTATCCTCAGGATTGGGGAGAATAGATCATCAATATTAAAAGCCCAGACAACCCCTTTAAAAATATATAGTCATTTTGAAGGAGTTTCTAACGTTTTGGCACTATGGTGCCATAGAAAAATAATCAGCTAAAATCCAAAATGTACTCTAGTCCTTTTAAAGAACCCGAACATACCCATAATTTCACCCAGGCAGCACCCCTGATGTTAGCATCTCCTCTCAGCTAGATCGGGCAGGGCAAGGGCTCTTTTGTTTACAATAACACACTGCTGGGTGGAAGTGCTATAAACATCAGCAACTATGTTCAGCACTGGAGACTTCTGAGTGCTACTGATGCTGGAATCTGGTAGGTAAATACTGCAAGACCAGGTGACTGTACCTTCATCAAAACCTCTTTGGGGTACTAGGCATCTATTTCCCTATGTCAAGCTATTGGATAAGGCTTTTAAAGGGGTTCTGAACCCGGACATACCTATAATTTCACCCAGGCAGCACCCCTGATATTAGATATAGATCCCGCAGGGCAAGGGCTCTTTTGTGTACAATAACACACTGCCAGGCAGAAGCTTCTGCCCGGCAGTGTGTTCGATGATGTCACCGGCTCTGATGGGCATGCTTTAGCGCTGCCCTAGCCGTTTTACAGGCTAGGGCAGTGCTAAAGCCCGCCCATCAATGCCGTTGACATCACCGGGCTTCCCGGCAGCCCCATTGAGAGCCCGGTTCGTCACCGGAACTTCTGAAAATGCCTAAATTGCGCAGGGCAAAGGAGAGCATGAACTGCTCCGATGCTCAAGTCAGGGGGGCTGCCTGGGTGAAAATGGAGGTATATCCAGGTTCATCTCTGAACCCGGACAACCCCTTTCAGGTCTTGCTGTGGGCCCAGGTAATAGATAAATTACACATTGCAAACATACAGAAATGCTTTTAGAAATGTTTTGTCTTTAGAAATATTTTGCAACAGCTAGAAAGGAAAAAATAGGTAAGAAAAGAAAACCTTTTTTCCTAATTTTTAGTTTTTCCTTCAATATATTTTCTTACATTTGTCATCTAATGGCACAAAAGAAAGGTCTAAGTGTCGTTTTCTCTTTAACCTGCTCTGGACCGCCGCACGCAGGATCGCGTGATCTCGGCGGCCCAGTTACTCCTCCTTGACGCGTCATCTCGCGAGAGGCGAGATTTGCTGTGAACGCGCGCGTGTTCACAGCAGCTCGGAAGTTATACTACAGCCTGCCAGCGATGATCAATCGCTGGCAGGCTGTAGAAGTTAAATAAATGAAATCAAACAGGTATATCAGACGCTGTTTTGTTAACAGCGTCTGATATACCTGCTACCTGGTCCTCTGGTGGTCCCATTTGCTGGGATCGACCACCAGAGGACCAGGTAGCTATGTAAAGTAGCACCAAGCACCACACTTCACCCCCCTCTGTCACTTATTAACCCCTGACCACCCCATATAGACTCCCTGATCACCCCCGTTATTGATCACCCCCCTGTATGGCTCCATTCAGACGTCCATATGTGTTTTGCGGATCCACGATCTGCAAAACACGGACACCGGCAATGTGCTTTCCGCATTTTGCAGATCCGCACATTGCCAGAACTATATAGAAAATGCCTTTTCTTGTCCGGACAAGAATAGGACATGTTCTATATTTTTGCGGAACGGAAGTGCAGACCCGGAAGTGCGGATCCGCAATTCCGGATCCGAGCGGGACAAAGTCTGTCCCCATAGAAATGAATGGGTCCGCAATTCCGTTCCGCAAACAGAATTGCGGACGTGTGAATGGGGCATAAGGGTCCCTTATCACCGCCAGTTAGCTAGCTACTTGTTAGGTAGTTAGCGCCCAGCCCACCGCACCGCAGTCACTGATTTTGGCAGAGATTTTTTCATCCACGATGATCGATGCGAATGAAGAAATCTGTGCCGTTCATTTTTTTTTCAGCGCAGAGGCTGAACGGAAAAAAATCTCATTACCCGTATGCTCAATATACGGAGAATCGCAGAAACTCCTAATGCTGGCCATACGTGTAATGATTGCGGAGACCCTCAAATGCCAGGGCAGTACAAACACCTCACATGTGACCCCATTTTAGAAAGAAGACACCCCAAGGTATTCAGTGAGGGGTATGGCGAGTTCATGCAAAATTTTATTTTTTGTCACAAATTAGTGGAATATGAGACGTTGTAAAAAAAAAAAAAATATATATATAATAAAAAATATATATAAAATATATATATATAAATTTCCGCTAACTTGTGCCAAAAAAAAAAAAATGTCTGTGAACTCGCCATGCCCCTCACAGAATAACTTGGGGTGTCTTCTTTCCAAAATGGGGTCACATGTGGGGTATTTATACTCACCTGGCATTTTAGGGGTCCTAAAGCGTGAAAATCCAAATGCGTAAAAATGCCCTGTGAAATCCTAAAGGTACTCATTGGTTTTAGGGCCCCTTTGCGCACCCAGGCTGTGTTTTTGGGTGTATTTTTATTTATACCCATACTTTGTGTGAGAAATATCTCTGTAAATGACAACTTTTAAAAAAATTTTATACAAAGTTGTTAACCACTTCAGCCCCCCTAGCTTAAATACCCTTAATGACCAAACCACTTTTTACAATTCCGCACTACACTACTTTCACCGTTTATTGCTCCGTCATGCAACTTACCACCCAAATGAATTTTACCTCCTTTTCTTCTCACTAATAGAGCTTTCATTTGGTGGTATTTCATTGTTGCTGACATTTTTACTTTTTTTGCTATTAATACAAATTTAACTACATTTTTGCAAAAAAATGACATTTTTCACTTTCTGTTGTAAATTTTTTTTTTTTAAAACTAAATTTCTATATAAATTTTTCTCTAAATTTATTGTGCTACATGTCTTTGATGAAAAAAAAGTCCAATAAGTGTATATCTATTGGTTTGGGTAAAAGTTATAGCGTTTACAAACTATCGTGCAAAAAAGTGAATTTCGGCATTTTGAAGCAGCTCTGACTTTCTGAGCACCTGTCATGTTTCTTCAGGTGCTAGAATGCCAGGAAAGTATAAATACCCCCCAAATGACACCATTTTAGAAAGAAGACACCCCAAAGTATTCGCGGAGGGGCATGGTGAGTTCATGTATCATTTCATTTTTTCACAAGTTAGCGGAAAATAACACTTTCTGAGAAAAAAAAAAAAAAAGTTTCAATTTCTGCTAACTTCTGGCAAAAAAAAAAAAAAAATCTCAGACGGACTCACTATGCCCCTCAGTGAATACCTCGGGGTGTCTACTTTCGAAATGGGGTCATTTGTGGGGTGTGTTTACTGTTCTGGCATTTTGGGCGGGGCTAAATTGTGAGCCGCCATGTAAAACCTAAAGGTACTCGTTGGAATTTGGGCTCCTTTGTGCACCCAGGCTGCAAAAAGTGTCACTTATGTGGTATCGCCGTACTCAGGAGAAGTAGGGCAATGTGTTTTGGGGTGTATTTTTACATATACCCATGTTGGGTGAGAGAAATATCTCTGTAAATTGTCAACTTTGTATACATTTTTTTAAAGTTGTCATTTACAGAGATATTTCTCACACAAGTATGGGTATATATAAACATACACCCAAGCTCTCCACTTCTCCTGAGTACGGCATACTACATGTGCCACTTTTGCAGCCTGAGTGCAAAGGCTCTAAAACTAATGAGTACCTTTAGGATTTCACAGGGCATTTTTACGCATTTGGATTCCAGACTTCTTCTCACGCTTTAGGGGCCCCTAAAATGCCAGGACAGTATAAATACCCACATGTGACCCCATTTTGGAAAGAAGACAACCCAAGGTATTCCGTGAGGGGTATGGTGAGTTCATGTAAAATTTTATTTTTTGTCACAAGTTAGTGGAATATGAGACTTTGTAAAAAACAAAATACCTTGGGGTGTCTTCTTTCCAAAATGGGGTCACATGTGGGGTATTTATACTGTCCTGGCATTTTAGGGGCCCTAAAGCGTGAGAATCCAAATGCGTAAAAATGTCCTGTGAAATCCTAAAGGTACTCATTGGTTTTAGGGACCCTTTGCGCATCTTGGCTGCAAAAAAGTGTCACTTATGTGGTATCGCCGTACTCAGGAGAAGTAGGGCAATGTGTTTTGGGGTGTATTTTTACATATACCCATACTGTGTGTGAGAAATATCGCTGTAAACGACAACTTTTTACATTTTTTTATTCAAAGTTGTCAATTTACAGAGATTTTCTCTCTCTCAGAAGAAAAGGAGGTAAAATTCATTTGGGTAGTAAGTTGTATGACAGAGCAATAAACGGTGAAAGTAGTGTAGTGCAGAATTGTAAAAAGTGGCCTGGTCATTAAGGGGGTTTAAGCTAGGGGGTTAAACAGCTGATTGGTGGGGGTGCCGGGAGTTGGATCCCCTCCGAACTGATACTGATGAACCATCCTGAGGAGAGGTCATCAATAGAAAAAAGTGGACAGTCATTTTAAATACTTACTTGCGGTATTTGCTCTCATGAAGTCTTCTCTTTATGGTAGTCTTAGATACGGATACACCTACTTCCTGGAGATTGTACTTCACTTGGGTGGATGTTGTGAAGGGGTTTTTCTTCACCATGCAAAGGATTCGGTGATCATCCACCAGCGTTGTCTTTCGTGGACGTCCAGGCCTTTTTGAGTTCCCGAGCTCGCCAGTGCGCTCATTTTTTACTAGAATGTTTGAAACTGTTGATTTGGCCACTCCTAACATTTCCGATATCTCTCTGACGGATTTCTTCTTTTTTTTCAGGCTAACGATGGCCTGTTTCACCTCCATTGAGAGCTCCTTTGACCGCATGTTGTGGGTTCACAGCGACAGTTTCCAAATGCAAATGCCAAACCTGGAATCAACTCCAGACCTTTTACCTGGATGATGGATTAACAAGGGAACAGCCCATTAAGTAGCTTTTGAGATAATTGTCCAATTACTTTTAGTCCCTTGAAAAAGATTAAAGAGCGGTAATTACTATTTCTAGACCTAACTCTATGATAAAAGTATGTTTACTACAAAGTGAATAGAGAATAGTGAAAAAAATTTCAACTCTCCCCCGCCCCTCCAGAAAGTGACTGAAAATAAATAGGTTACGTGTTCCCCAAAATATAATCAGACGTACAAATAATCTAGGGACAAGCTAATTCTCCGTCTGTGAGGGACAGTCCCTCTACAGACGATTCCCCACTGTGCCAGCAGATTAACATGACCGCACCATGATAATCTCGTGCCATTACTGCGGGTATCGGCGCATGTGGAGAGTATATGCCTACATAGCCACAAATCAGTGATTGTGCGCACACCACTAAAATACGTTTAGCAGCGCATGCAAATTCCTTGATGCATATTCGCAGGCATTTTATCCGCATAAAAATACTCATAGAAATGGGGCATGCACAAGATTATTAAGGCCGCGCAAAATGCACAGCCATGTTAATCTGCTGGCAGAAGGAGCGTCTAGAGCTGTGGGGCGCTCACTCACAAGTGTAAAGTCATGTAGCTGAAGGAATCCCTAAACTAATCTCACTAAAATAACGTGTTCAGCCTCTACTAGGACATGAACACTGCATCCCAGTGCGCCCAGAGTCCCTGCAGAGGGCTGCATCCCAGTGCGCCCAGAGTCCCTGCAGAGGGCTGCATCCCAGTGCGCCCAGGGTCCCTGCAGAGGGCTGCATCCCAGTGCGCCCAGGGTCCCTGCAGAGGGCTGCATCCCAGTGCGCCCAGGGTCCCTGCAGAGGGCTGCATCCCAGTGCGCCCAGGGTCCCTGCAGAGGGCTGCATCCCAGTGCGCCCAGAGCCCCTGCAGAGGGCTGCATCCCAGTGCGCCCAGAGCCCCTGCAGAGGGCTGCATCCCAGTGCGCCCAGAGCCCCTGCAGAGGGCTGCATCCCAGTGCGCCCAGAGCCCCTGCAGAGGGCTGCATCCCAGTGCGCCCAGGGTCCCTGCAGAGGGCTGCATCCCAGTGCGCCCAGGGTCCCTGCAGAGGGCTGCATCCCAGTGCGCCCAGTGTCCCTGCAGAGGGCTGCATCCCAGTGCGCCCAGGGTCCCTGCAGAGGGCTGCATCCCAGAGTCAACTGCCCATGCAGAGCATTGCATCTCAGAGTCCACAGTCAACTGTCCATGCAGAGCATTGCATCTCAGAGTCCACAGTCAACAAATAGAAGTTGAGGGAGCATTATACACACTTTAGGCTACTGTTCACTGTTCACACTAGCGTTAATATTTTCCGGTATTGAGATTCGTCATAGGGTCTCAATACCGGGGAAAAACGCTTCCGTTTTGTCCCCATTCATTGTCAATGGGGACAAAACGTAACTGAACAGAAAGGAATGCCCCAAAATGCATTCGATTCAATTCTCATACCAGAGAGAAAACGGCAGGATGCTGCGGTTTTCTTTCCTTCCTGGGATGCGGAGCAAGACTGACAATAGAAAACGTATCCGTCCCCCATTGCCTTTCAATGGAGTTCATGACTGATCCGCCTTGGCTATGGTACAGATAATACAACCGGATCCGTTCATCATGGAGGCAGATGGTTGTATTATCAGTAACGGAAGCGTTTTTACTGAACCCTGCCGGATCCAGTAAAAACGCTAGTGTGAAAGTAGCCTTAATTTAGTCCATGCCATGCTTCAGTGAACCTTTCTCCAGCATGATGAAACAGTGCATGGCTGAGTGTGCACTAGGCCGTATTTTCCATCCTTGTGCTTTCCACATTTCACTTCTATGGGGCCTATCCCGAGAATAGTCCAACAACATCAAACTCCCGAAATAATGCACATAATTGAAGCGATGCCTCAACTTCTGTCTGGTCTGGACGACTCTGGATGCAAGGCCTTTTAGGGTTTGGCTACATGACGATCTTAGTTGTGTGACACTGCTGTATATATATTAATTTTTTGGAGAGGATTCTGCAGTTGCGGCACACTTGCTAGTCATCGTGCAACCCCATTCATTTCCATGGTAGCACCGCTACACTGCGACCCTTGGGTGGACCAAGACCACCATGTAGTCAAACCCTTGTGCAATATTCTAGTTCTGCAGACCACTTTGAAAAGAGTCCACAGTCCATTTCATCAATGTGCACCCACAGTCCATGCAGAGTAGTGTACCCACAGTCCCCAGCAGTGGCGTACACACAATCCATGGGGCCCCGATGCCAAACTGATCCATCATCCCCCCACAGCCCAAAGACCCCCAGTCAGCCCCCTTCAGACCTCACATCAGCCCAAAGACCCCCAGTCAGCTCACATCAGCCCAAAGACCCCCAGTCAGTCCCCATCAGACCTCAGATCAGCCCAAAGAGCCCCAGACCCAGTCAGCCCGCCCCCATCAGACCTTAGATCAGCCCAAAGACCCCCACTCAGCCCCATCAGACCTCAGATCAGCCCAAAGACCCCACTCAGCCCCCATCAGACCTCAGATTAGCCCAAAGACCCTCAGACCCAGTCAGCCCGCCCCTATCAGACCTCAGATCAGCCCAAAGACCCTCAGATCAGCCCAAAGACCCTCAGACCCAGTCAGCCCGCCCCCATCAGACCTCAGATCAGCCCAAAGACCAATTCAGACCCCACTCTGCACCCCATGGGCTCAGATCAATAAGCAGGGCCCAGGCAAGGCCCCAACATACTTACCTGTTCTGCGCTGCGGCTACCCTTCCTCTCCCGGCAGAAGTCGCGCTCCTCTGTCTGCCCGGCTGCACTCTCCTGTACGCGCTCAGGACAGTGAAGCGCCGGCCGGGGAGGGTAAGACTACTGAGTCTGCAGGGGTCCCTGTATGTACGCGCCTGCCAGTCTCTGTATCCCAAGGCATCCACAGTCCATGCAGAGTATTCCTCCTGAATGCATCAGGGTGCCCAGTCTCTGCAGAGTATTCCAGCCTATTGCACCCACAGTCCGTGCGGAGCACTACATCACAGTTTCCCCACAGTCCATACAGAATATTGCACCAGAGTGCCCAATCTCTGCAGAGTATTCCATCCCATTGCACCCACAGTCCATGCAGAGCATTGCAGCTGTAACTCACCTCCTGTTGATGATTTCCCAGGACCCAGCATCCATCGCCGCCGCAGCTGCGCAGAATCCTGCGATACACTTCCGGCAGAAGAGCTCCTCCCACAGAAGTCTGGTCACATGGACATGACGTCACCGAAGGTCCTTCAGCTGAGTAGGTAATAACATCTCCGGGCGCTGGGTTATGGAGTGTATGGGCTCCCCGGAGGTCCAGGTCACGTGAAGAGGACCTGTTCAACGCCCCCACCCCAAGGAGTCCTCAGCCGGGCATCTGCTGAGCAGTGTGTGGAGGAGGTCCAAGGATACAGGAGCCCCCTCTGACAGTGCAGATGAGTCAGAAGACGTCCAGTAAATGGAGCCTCATCACTAGGACCCATGTGAGGCTCTAGCCCCCCATCCCTGGAGTCATGTAAGACCAAGCAGGAAGGCTACTGCCAGAGAAGATGCTTAAGAGCCAGCAGTACAGGAATCTCAAGAAGGCCCCAAGGAGGAGGCCATATTGCTGTGATGCTTGCCCCAAGCAATTTGAAACTCCTTCTAAACTGGCAAGACATTACCTGACCCATACCGGCCAGAAGCCCTTTACCTGCCCGGACTGCAGTAAGACGTTCCGCCAGTTAGTGCACCTAGAACGACACATGGTGACCCACATGCTCCCTTTCCAATGCAATATCTGTCTCCGCCACTTCAAAAATTCTGAGACGTTCCTCAGGCACCAGCAGCTGCATCATTCGGGCCCCGTAAAGGAAGTGAGGTTGTCCAAGAGACCTTCCAGGTCTGTTCAGAAGAGCTCCTTCTCTGTACCGCTCTATTGCTTTGGTTGCCAGAAAACATTTGCAAGTGAAGAAAAGCGTTTGCTTCATCAGTGTGATCTTATGAACGTCACCATGGTTAAAAGAACCCAACCGCGGCGGTGCGAGTTCTGTTATAAGATGTTTCCTTCTTGCTCGAAGCTGGAGAGGCACTTAATGATCCACACAGGCCAGAAACCATTTACCTGTGCACTTTGTGGGAAAGCCTTCAGACAGAAAACACACCTGAAAATCCATCAGCTCACTCACTCTCACGAGAGACCCTACCAGTGCAATCAATGTGAGAAGTCCTTCAAGATGCCAGAGAAGCTTCTCAAACACCAAGAGATGCACACAAACCCCTCATTTGTCCACAGCCAGGGGAAGGGTCCCAGAACCGAACCTTTGGAAGTGAAGCAGGAGGAAGACGAGGACCTCCGCATATGTCTTGTTCCTTTCCAGTGTTCCTCTTGTGGGCAGCACTTTGAGGACAAGGAAATTCTGGACAGCCATGAATGTTTCCTAGAAACAGTTGTTCCTGAAAGTGTGAATTCAGCCAGAAGACCTTCTAGTAGAGGATTTGTCAAGAAAACGAACCTTCGTGAATATTACATGGACGGAGACGCTCATCCAAATGTTTCATATCCAGCTGGGAGATTGTTGGAGGAGGAGCACCTGGAGGAATCAGATCATGCGGGCACCAATGAAACAGAAGCTCCACCGCTTGGTGTCCCTAAGGAACGGTTTAGGAAAGGGGAACGACGCAGGAAAAGTTTTAGGCGTTGTCAGGGAGACATGGAAAGATATTTTCAACACCAACCGCTTAGGATGAACTTCCCCGACGTGCTGGAAAACCAGATAAGTGAAACCATTTGCACTACATTTCATACTTATGACCAAGGTCAACATGGACAGGAGAGTCACTCGCTTCACCAATTTCTTCAAGGAGCACAGGGCATCTTGCTGCAAAGGCACAAAATGGCTAACTGTGACCAGTGCAATAAGACGTTCCCTTCCATGTCTAAGTTACGCAGACATTACCTCATCCACACGGGGCAAAAGCCTTTCACATGCGCTGAATGCGGGAAGACATTTCGCCAGTCTTCTCACTTAAAACGCCACCTAGTAACTCATGTCCAAAAAGTTCCTGTGCTCATATCACCGGATGGGCTGGAGGAGTATTATTCCACGTTTTGTCAGCAGCGGGCCCCTAGTTTTCCCTTGTCCCAGAATTGTTACGACTCTACGGTAAACACTGAAGAACTTGATCAAATAACCTCTTTTGTGGTTTCTGATATAAAAGTGGAAAGCGAATCCATTGAGTTGTCTTCTGGGGGTCAAACACGAGGAACGCGTAAGCGGGCAAGGATCAGTGTATCTAAGAAGCGCAGTGCAAAATCCCATCAGGACCTTCCCCCGAAGAAAGTGAAGACTCGCGCTGTCCCGAAGAACTACAAGTGCAGCGTGTGCACCAAAACCTTCCTTTCCCCTTCCAAACTTGAGCGCCACTATCTAATGCATGCTGGTCAAAAACCCTTTGAGTGTACGGAGTGTGGTAAATCTTTCCGTCAGGATCCTCACCTGAAACGGCACATGCTGACTCATATTCGAATCAAGAAGTAAACTGAAGATGGTGGCGTCTCTCTGAGGACATGCCCTTATGTAGAGGCTTTTTTTTTTTTTTTTTAAGAATAACTAAATCAAACTTTATTGCTTGGAGAGAAAAAAATTGTGGCCAGATTTATCAAAATCCCGACAAAAACTGTCCTGGTCCACAGCAACCAATCACAGTGCAGCTTCTGTTTTTCCATAGAAGCTGAGCTCTGATTGGCTGCTAAGGACGAGAAAGCCAAGACTTTCTTTCTGACAGGTTTGATAAATATGGTTCATTGTGTTTATTGGTCTACTCACTGGCTATATAGCAATAACTTTAAAATTAACAAGATTAATAAGATTTCGGTGTATTTCTGTTATGGCTCTTGCACACAACCATAATATTTTTTGCGGTCTGCAAATTGCAGATCTGAGAAAGACGAAAACAGGCCGTGTGCGTTCCGCATTTTGCACAACGGAACGTCCAGCCCGTAATAGAACAGTCCTATCCTTGTCTGTAATACGGACAAGAAAAGGACATGTTCTATATTTTTGTGGGTGCTGTGGAACGGACACACGGATGCGGATAGTACACAAGAGAATGGGTCCACATCTGACCCACAAAAAACGCGGATCGTATGCGGACCGAAAATATGTTTGCGTGGATGAGCCCTTATTGTATTATTTGGTGTGTTACATTGTGTATTTCTAAGGCTTCATTCTCCTCTCCGGCAGAGGAACAGACTACTGGAGTTACCATATCTTTCACTGCTGGATCCCTATTCACTTTCTGCCGGAAATTACCGCTGCATGCATAGATTTGCAAATCTGAGATGTGAACGAAGCCTTTGAATCTTTAGATCTTCTGTTACCTTTTCCTTATTGTGGATGTATTTTTCATGTGATTCCTGGGAAAGGAAAGCTTGTCTTAAAAATATACACTGAAAAATGGAGGTGCCGAGTGGTCAATCGGTCAACCTGAGCGGTCGTTCATATGCTGTATGTCCATATATTTAGTGTCGCCATAGCTGATCCCGTCAGAGTAGGAGATCCTTTTGTTGGTTAAGGTTTCTCTGCTATTGGTTCTGTTAACCCTAAGCGCTCTTTCACATCACCGTTCAGACTTTCCGTTCTTCCGTTTAGGACCAGGAGAACGGAAAGGTCGGATTTGGCACATAACGGAGCCCTTAGGACCTCATAGACTATAATGGGGTCCGTTATGTGTCCGCTCAGAAGATGATTTTTAAGTGGAGACAAAAGTCCTGCATGCACAACTTTTGTCTCCTCTCCAAAATCGTCTGAGCGGACACCTAAAGGACCCCATTATAGTCTATGAGGTCCTAAGGGCTCCGTTTGGTGTCAGTTATGTGCCAAATCCGTCCTTTCCGTTCCTAAGCGGACCAGGAGACCGGCAAGGCTGAACGCTGATGTAAACGAATTATCAGATGTTGGCCGCTGTTTATAGTGGGCCATGACAAGCATGATGGTTTGGTAGAGTTTTCTACGCCAGTCTTGCTTTCAAAAATATTGGAACCCTGTGGAAAGTCAAAACTGTAATGTGAACAGAGCCTAATGTGACTTCTGTTGGCATCTGCCCTCATTTTTGGCATGAGATATACTGGACTTAAAGGGGTCGTCTCACTTCAGCAAATGGCATTTATCATGTAGATAAACCTAATCCCAGGCCCTTACTAATGTATTGTGAATGTCCGTATTGCCTCTTTTGCTGGCTGGATTCATTTTTCCATCACATTATACACTGCTCGTTTCCAGGGGTAACGACCACCCTGCAATCCAGCAGGGGTGGTCGTGTTTGCAGACTATAGGAAAAAGCGTCTGCCCCTCTGGTGGCCGGGACCACAGGAATGCTCATAGGCATGCATGCGCAGCAGCTCCTGTCCCTTGTATCTGCGCTGTTGAGTGGTCGTAACCTCTGGAAATGAGCAGAGTATAATGTAATGAATCCAGCCAGCAAAGGAGGCAACATGGACAATCACAATACATTAGTACCTGCCTTGTATTAACCTTCTCCACATGATAAATGCCATTCGCAGAAGTGAGACGACCCCTTTGAATACGGCTGTGTGAATGAACTCTAGGTTTATAGAAGCTGTGATTTTTCTTTTCTCTTTTGGTATCAAAACTGCTGTATTTTGTTAATATAACTTATATATCTTCTGTATTTAATTTAGATATAACCTCTGCCGGTCCTCTATAAAGTTTCTATATAATGTGAGTGAAAATCTGAGCAGTTTGTGTTTCTCATTTGTGGGCATTGCACTGTAGAGGGGCCATTCCTGGGGGGATATCACAGCCCGTCTAGCCATGCCACCTCTATACTGGCTGTGGCACCGGTAGTACTTTTTATGTGGGTTCTAGGGCTATTAGAGCACGCACGGCATATTGCAGTATCATGAAGACCCTAACCCTGGGAACACACCTGAGCGTTTTTCAGCGCGTTCATACGCGCTGAAAAACGCTCAACATGTGAAAAGCCATGCATCCCTATGTGCATGGTTCACATGTCGGCGTTTTACAGCGCGGACGAACGCGCTGTAAAACGCCCTGCCCGGTCGTGTCGGCTGCCGTGACTATCGCGCGGCAGCACGCGCGATCCAACCCATAGGCTATTATGGGAGCGCGCATATGACGCGCGCTCCCATAAAACAGCCACTTGGCGGCTGAAGCGCGCGTCATATGCGCGTCATAGGCGCGCCCTGGGAACACGCGAAGTGTGTTCCCAGCCTAAAGGCACGTTTACACTGCCCAATACAAATGCATGTTCCTGATAATCTGTCTGTGTGATGGTGCCACCGATCACCTAATGAACAAGAAAAACACTTGTTCATTGGGTGAAACAATCGTTCATGTGGACAGCGCAATCATCATGTCTTGAAATAAAATCCTAAGGATAGCTCGTCAGTAGAGTTGAGTGAACTTCTGTTTTAAGTTCGTTTTTCAAAGTTCGGGTTATCCAAGCATCCCGTTTTAGATTCCGCTACTACGGACCATAACGGCATTTGGAACACGGGGTGACGTCACGTGATCAGTGCAGGGGGCGTGTCTCAGTACTGGATTAGATAAGAGGTGGTAGCCTACGGCTGGACCGTGCGCCGAGCGGAGGCGGCGTCTAGGCCGCACCGTGCGCCGAGCGGAGGCGGCGTCTAGGCGGGACTGCTGGTGGATGTGCTTAATTTATGACAAGACGCATCCTCTGGCAGTCCGTGCGCCTTGCGCCTTGAGTCTAGTCCCTGACTGGAGTACGATTCCGACAAAATTTACAAACGACCCCGCAGGGGGCGTGGCTCAGTACTGGATCACCTCTTATCCAATCCAGTGCTGAGCCACGCCCCCTGAACTGATCACATGACGGAGACGTCACCCCAGGTCCTTCACCCCATGTTCCAAACGCAGTTATGGTCCGTGGTAGCGGAATCCATAACGGGATGCTTGGATAACCCGAACTTTGGAAAACGAACTTAAAACAGAAGTTCGCTCAACTCTACCCGTCAGTATCAGATCGGTGGTGGTCTGACACCTGGCACCCTCAGAGATCTGCTGTGATCTGCAGGTGTCAGAACTACCACTGAGATTGGAGCTGGAAGCTCAGCTTCATTCTCAGTGGTTACTCCAGTGTTTGCCGGTAACAGCTGATCGGTCCAGGTACCTATCCTTAAGATTGGCCATCAATATTGTTAGTCTGGAAAATCCCTCTAAGGGGAATGTGTCATCAGAAAATGACCTATTATTTAAATCACATTTTTATATTAAATATATTTTTTAAATATTTTTTTTTTTTTTTTTTATTGATAACCCTGCAATTTGCACACTGGGCACCAGGCCTGATAACAGGACATGATTTGCTCTTCTGTACAGGAAACCTTTCACTAGCTATCTGGTTATCATCACAGGCAAGGATTACAATGACAAGTAACACGTCTACGTAGATAACACAAGATCCACCATTTACAACAGGTGATATAACAGCTTATCAACTCCCTCCTGACCTCTACAGCATGCCTAGAAAACTCTCTCATAGAAGTCAATCAGGGGTGTGGAAATTTAAAAAAAAACTACTTGTCGAAGGACTAAAGTGGGGGCTCAATCTACTTGTCCCTCATGACCATCTACTTGTCCTGAACTTGTACTAACGGTATACTGTATGGGGCGCGGGCCACAAGGAGACATTATGCTGTATAGGGGCAGGGCCACAAGGAGACGTTATCCTGTATGGGACGGGGGCCACAAGGAGACGTCATACTGTATGGGGTAGGGGCCACAAGGAGACGTTATGCTGTATGGGGGCAGGGCCACAAGGAGATGTAATGCTGTATGGGGGTGGGGGCCACAGGGAGATGTTATACTGTATGGGGGTGGGGGCCACAGGGGACATTATACTGTATGGGGCGGGGCCACAGGGTGACGTTATACTGAATGGGGCGGGGCCACAGGGTGATGTTATACTGTATGGGGCGGGGGCCACAGGGTGACGTTATACTGTATGGGGGCGGGGGCCACAGGGTGACGTTATGCTGTATGGGGGCGGGGGCCACAGGGTGACGTTATACTGTGCGGGGGCAGCCCCAAGGTGACGTTATACTGTATGGGGGCAACAGGGAGACATTATAGTTTATTAAGTGCCACCTGCAGTACAGATTGCAGGCAGGGCCAGAGCCTCAGAAGACAGACAGCACTACCTTTATTTCTGACACCCCTGCAGATGAGTGTTCCTCCCAGAGTCTGTCAACGGAGCTCCCGGCCTGACCTGCAAGCGCTGACTGGGGTTACATAGCATTATACTGATTTATGATGCTATGTAACCCTTACAGCTCTGGAATGTATTGGATAACTCTGACATAATGCTGTCAGTGTTATCCAACACATTCAGAGCTGTAGGAGCTACATAGCATCATAAATCAGTATAATGCTATGTAACCCAGTCAGCTACTTGCAGGTCAGGCCGGGAGCTGCGATGTGGACAGGCTCCGGGAGGAACGCTCATCTGCAGGGGGCCGTCTACTGTGCGCTCCTGTGCTGGCAGGTGGGCGGAGACTTCACAGGAGCCGGGAGGAGACGGGGGCCGCCTGCAGGAAGTGCTATGGACTCAGATACACGATGCAGGGGCAGGCTGACATAGATGTAGGAGCGGTCAGCTCGCGGCTAGCATATGACCGCTCCTATTACTGCCCAACTGACATGTCCCTGCTACTTGCCCGGACAGGGCTAAACAACTGTTCAAAGTACTTGCCCGGCGCCCGGAACTGCATGTCCCGGGCGTCGGGCGATAGGAATTCCACACCCCTGGTCAATGGAGGTCCCATCCTGTCACTGTGTCTATGACCCATGTACTTGGTCTCAAAAGACAGGAAGTCTTCACGTATTTTAGGCCTAGTAGCAGTAGTAGTAGTATGAAAATTGCAGGATTGTACACAATTTCGTTTGGACCTACTTGCGCAATCACCATTAAAGCTGGAGTGACTCGCCATGGAGCGGTTTGAGGAGGAGATCTGTAGGCATCTGCTTATCGGTCACTTCTCACCAGCCTGCAGGCTGTTTTCAGATGTCTTGGACTGTATGTGCCCGATCCCACATGATGGATACTAACTAGTGTTGAGTTGTGTTTTACGTTCGGAGTCCAAAGTTCGGGTTCTCGAAGAATCCTGTTATGGATTCCGCTACCACGGACCATAACGGAATTTGGAATCCATAACGGGATTCTTCCATAACCCGAACTTTGGACGCTGAACTAAAAAAAAACAAGTTTGCTCAACACTAATACTAACGGTACCTGTACACTTACAGGCTGTTCACGGTTTTTCGAATCCAAACCTCATGAAGATGGGGATTATTTTGCACACGTGGAAACTGACCTGTGGTGCGGATTTGAAAATCTGCATCATGTCTATTGTGTGTGCCGCCCCACAGATGGGGTATTCTGCTTTTCCCAATAGACTTCAATGAGGTTGTTAACCCTGGGTTCACACCTGAGCGTTTCTCAGACACGCGGTTTACAGCGCGCTTTTGCAAATAGGAAACGCGCGTCATACGCGCGTTCGTGACTCTGGAGACCAATTGAAAAAGGCATATCTACACTTTAACGCGCGTTCCCATTGAAGTCTATGGGTGCAAACGCGCAACAAAACGCCCCAAAGAAGCTCAAGAACTTCTTTGAGCATAGGGCGTTTTACAGCGCGTTCAAACGCGCTGTAAAACGCTCAGGTGAGAACCATGCCCATAGGGAAACATGAGTTTTATCCTGTTGAGCGTTTTACAGCGCGTTCGAATACGCTGTAAAACGCGCAAGTGTGAACTGAGGGTAAATGGCACTGATTTATGTGCGGGAGTTTTTCATGCACATTTTCTGCATACAAACCTGCACCATGCGCAGTAAGTCACGTCTGACTGTGAATTTTTTTTGTATTATTTCTTCCAGGTTAATCTCAAATGTAAAATAGTCGTGCGACAGTGACTCCCATACAAATCTGAAACATTTTTTGGTTGCACATGTCGAAGACTTGATGTCACGTGACCAAAGCTGCTCTGTAGCCCTAACCATAATAAAGGCAAAGTGTAGCAGTTCCCATGGCAACCAATGAGGCTCTGCTTTCATAAGTCTGGAATCTGATTCGTTACTGTAAAAACCATCCCTGTGCACTGGCTTTTCTATATACAGCCAAACTATTGCATTTCTGTTAATTAAATTAGCCTGCGGCCATTAAAGGGGTTGGCCGGTTTCTTCAGGATAGGTCGTCAATATAGGACGTGGACTTCAACAAAATGGCTCCATGGGCAGAGACCAGTCGCGCTCTGCAGTCTCACTGTGTCGCAGTTGCGTGACGTCACGTCCGGGCAGCCGCACACTTCACAACTTCCGGTGTGAGTGAAGTGGGAACGTTGAATTCTGTAGCACACGAGGTTCGGGTTTCTGACGTGTTGCCATGGAATCTCGGGTGACAGCAACACAGCCCCCCGCCAGGAAAATGGTGACCCCAACAGTAATGCAGATGAACGCGGAGTTTGTCACCCAGGTGATGCTTGTGAGGTGTCCTGTGTGCGGGTGATAACCGGGCCGGTGTGGTGCCAGTCATCCCCGGTGTCACCTTGTGAATGAGCCTGTCATACACTGCTCAGTCTGCACCGCTAGGGGCGCCACCCAGCTTTCCTAGTGTACTCATGGTTGCCTTGCCTCGCAGTCTGCTGGTAAAGCTGGGTGACATCTCCTTAGGAGATGACTATTGACCCTGCCCTGACTGACCTGTCCCTGCACTTACTCCTTTTACATAGTGATGTGAGTAATGGGTCAAGCACCTGTCAGAGCTGTGTGCCCGGGCTCTCCTGTGCGGCCATATGGCGCCGCCATCGGGAACCTTGCTCTGCCATAGAAGAAGCGTCTAGACCAGGGATCAGCAACCTCCGGTGCTCCAGCTGTTATGAAACTACAAGTCCCAGAATCCTTCTTTCACTTCTATGGGAGTTACAAGAACAGCCATGTAAGTGTGCATGCTGGGAGTTGTAGTTTCACAGTAGCTGGAGTGCCGAAGGTTGCTGATCCCTGGTCTAGACTGTGTGCTGAGCGTAGGCCGCTTCTACTCTGGACTGTGCGCTAAGCGGAGGCCGCCTCTACTCTGGACTGTGCGCTAAGCGGAGGCAGCGTCTAGGCTGGGAGCGGAGGCGGCGTCTAGGCTGGACCGTGCGCTAAGCGGAGGCAGCGTCTAGGCTGGACCGTGCGCCGAGCGGAGGCGGCGTCTAGGCTGGACCGTGCGCCAAGCGGAGGCGGCGTCTAGGCTGGACCGTGCGCCGAGCAGAGGCGGCGTCTAGGCTGGACCGTGCGCCGAGCGGAGGCGGCGTCTAGGCTGGACCGTGCGCCGAGCGGAGGCGGCGTCTAGGCTGGACCGTGCGCCGAGCGGAGGCGGCGTCTAGGCTGGACCGTGCGCCGAGCGGAGGCGGCGTCTAGGCTGGACCGTGCGCCGAGCGGAGGCGGCGTCTAGGCTGGACCGAGCGGAGGCGGCGTCTAGGCTGGACCGTGCGCCGAGCGGAGGCGGCGTCTAGGCTGGACCGTGCGCCGAGCGGAGGCGGCGTCTAGGCTGGAACGTGCGCCGAGCGGAGGCGGCGTCTAGGCTGGACCGTGCGCCGAGCGGAGGCGGCGTCTAGGCTAGGGTTGGGCGATATCAAAAATATTGCCACGATAACGATATTAAGAAATTTATCGCGATAACGATATATATCACGATAAATGCCCATTTAGAAGAAAAAAACACTTGGAGACGTTATACTGTATGGGGGCATCGCAAGGAGACGTTATACTGTATGGGGGGCAGCGCAAGGAGACGTTATACTGTATGGGGGCAGCGCAAGGAGACGTTATACTGTATGGGGGCAGCGCAAGGAGACGTTATACTGTATGGGGGCAGCGCAAGGAGACGTTATACTGTATGGGGGCAGCGCAAGGAGACGTTATACTGTATGGGGGCAGCGCAAGGAGACGTTAT
Source organism: Bufotes viridis (assembly GCA_033119425.1). NCBI lineage: Eukaryota > Metazoa > Chordata > Amphibia > Anura > Bufonidae > Bufotes > Bufotes viridis. The sequence goes on from CM065599.1 coordinate 37,997,271, forward strand.
ACTGTATGGGGGCAGCGCAAGGAGACGTTATACTGTATGGGGGCAGCGCAAGGAGACGTTTTACTGTATGGGGGCAGCGCAAGGAGACGTTATACTGTAAGGGGCACAGGGGCAGCCGCAAGGAGACGTTATACTGTATGATGCACTGTTATGGGGGCACTGTGGCTGACGTACTGTTATGGGGGCACTGTGGCTGACGCACTGTTATGGGGAGGCACACTGTGGCTGGACGCACTGTTATGGGGGGCACTGTGGCTGACGCACTGTTATGGGGGCACTGTGGCTGACGCACTGTTATGGGGGCACTGTGGCTGACGCACTGTTATGGGGGCACTGTGGCTGGCGCAATGTTATGGGGGGGCACTGTGGCTGACGCAATGTTATGAGGGGGCACTGTGGCTGACACATATATAGCATCTTATGCTATATATGTGTCATCCACAGATCCCCCATAACAATGTCAGCCACAGTGCCCCCAACACTGTAATGTATTTAGAAGTAGCAGGACCTTAATAACTATTGTGGTGCAGGCTCCCGGGCAGCTCTCTGCTCCTCCATGTGCCGTCTGCTCCTTCATCTATAAAGTGGGCGGAGCATGGAGGAACAGAGATTAACTACATAAATACTGAATAAGAGCTGCGGGGCCGGTGCAGTGTTACTCTGCAGTAATACACCGGCCCGCAGCTCTGATCCAGCATTTATGTAGTTAATCTCTGTTCCTCCATGCTCCGCCCACTTTATGAATGAAGGGGCAGACGGAGCATGGAGGAGCAGAGAGCTGCTGAGCCTGCACACAATAGTTATAGGTCCTGCTACTTCTAAAGAGATTAACTACATAAATACTGGATAAGAGCTGCGGGGCCGGTGCAGTGTTACTCTGCAGTAATACACCGGCCCCGCAGCTCTGATCCAGTATTTATGTAGTTAATCTCTGTAGAAGTAGTCGGACCTTAATAACTATTGTGGCGCAGGCTCCCGGGCAGCTCTCTGCTCCTCCATGCTCCGCCTACTTTATGAATGAAGGGGCAGACGGCGCATGGAGGAACAGAGCGCTGCCAGGAATTCGGCCCTGACATGGATGTTTTAGGAGCGGTCGGCACACGTGCGACCGCTCCTATGACGTCATTAAATACCGCGGTTATTAGGAAACTGTGATATCGCCATATCGCAGTTTCTTAATACCGCGGTATATCGCAGCCACCGGTATATTGCCCAACCCTAGTCTAGGCTGGACCGAGCGGAGGCGGCGTCTTGGCCGGACTGCTGTTGGATGTGCTTAATTTATGACAAGACGCATCCTCTGGCAGTCATACATGTGCCTTAATGGGGTTTTCTGGTTTTCCTACACCCAGCACCTCCAGTAATCAGCTGTTTTAAAGGGATTCTCCAGAAATTAAGAAAATGAAAATACTTAAATATTACTTTATTAAAAATACATTCCCAAATACCTTTCATAAGTTATAATGGCTCGTTTTGTCTAGGTAAGGCCTCTGGGGAGCGGAGGAGCGGCATACTTACATTCCGTGCGGCTCCCGGGACGCTCCTGAAGGACGTCAGAGCGCCCCGCGCGCATGGATCACGTGATCTATGCACTGGGGCGCCCTGACGTCATTCACGAGCGTCCCGGGAGCCGCACGGAATGTAAGTATGCCGCTCCCCCTACTCCTTACTATGGCAACCAGGACTTTAGTGTCCTGGCTGCCATAGTAACCATTGACAAAAAGCTAAATGTCGGATCCGGCAATGCGCGGAAACGACGTTTAGCTAAAGGCCGGATCCGGACTAATGCCTTTCAATGGTCATTAATTCCGGATCCGTCCTTCCAGCATGCTTTCAGGATTTTTTTCCGTCCTTCCACCTGAGAGGAGTCCTGGTTATTCATGGATTCCTGCTCTCCCTGCCCACCTGCTAATGACTGACAGTCCTCTACCTAGTTTTCTCCCTTTCTCTCTAGGAGAGAACTGCCAATCATCAGCAGATGGGTGAGAGCAGGAGATTAGGAATAACCAGGACTCTTCTCAGGTAGATTTGACTCTTTTCAAGGCCTGGGCTGCAATGATTATGATGCTGGTTCTTGGCAACCACTTACTTTTAGCTCATGAGTGACAAACCGCTGAAATCAGCATTTCTGTCACTATTTTATGCTGCCCTCGGTGAGGTCAGCATAAAGTTAATGACAGGTTCCCTTTAAGGGTTGGGGGACCGTGGAGTTCACTGTTAAAAGGGTGAGGTGCTGTACCAACTGTTACGTTGGTGCCTGCTGTCCTCTGTTCACCGCGCCTGCGCCGAATACAGAGCGGCCGTGCAGGCGCTGGATTTCACAAGGAGACAGTGCCGGAGGATCGCTGCCCGGCACTGTCACTCAAAGTAAGAAGGGGCGTGCCAGCAGGTTGCCGCACAGAGCTTCTAGGAGCAGGGCAACGCCCCCCCTGCTCCTAGAGGCTAATTTACATATTATAAAATTACGTTTTTTGGCCCGAATATAGCTCGGATTTTTGTAAAAAAGACATTATCAAGCTGCTCTGACATTAGCACATAGCTAATGTCAGACAGCTTATAATGTCAAAAAGTGATGACAGAAGCCCTTTAATCTCTACTGTATGGTGGATGGAAGGCCCCGTTCCTGGTGTAATGCAGCTCAGCTCCCATTCACCCGTGGATGGAGCCTTCTTCCAGCTCTGTGCACTGTACCGTTTCTGGGCCAGTGGCTTCCTGAAACAGCTGATTGGTGGGGGGTTTCAGACATATCCTATGGGTAGGACATCAGTATCTAAGCACTGGAAACCCCTTTAATAGGAAACATGGTTTTCTAAGGCAGTTTTTCTTCTTCCTTTCAGCTGGCTAAATCCTATTGGGCTCCACATTCAAAGAAGAAACTTCCCTTTGATAATAAGGTAAGATGATCATGAATCAGGGTGAGCCTGGAATGTATGATATGTTTTTATAGTTTAATGAACGTTATCCCCTGATGTAAATGAGACTTTGGGATAGCCTCTTATGTCAGAACTGATTGGCACACCCCTGACAATCAGATATCGATGGTCTATCCTGAGAATGGAGTAGACGGCACCTTTACAGGTGTTTTATGTTTACTGGCAATCCCAATCTGAGATGACAATCCAGTTCTCCTCCAGTGCCCAGGAAATCCGGGATTGGACCGGTTGGATTTAATTCTGTCTGTAATATTTCCCTGAGATGACTGACACCAGATAAGTCTGCCGCCTGTTCATGGTCTGTGATACAGTTCGGTCCAGACAGTGACACGATCTTCATGATTTGGGCTCTGCATGCCACCACATGGAATTTGGAATGAAACAACTGAGATGAACTTAAAAAAGTGTAGACGTTCAGGTTTAATTCAAGGGGTTGGACAAAAATATCCTGTGCAACACTGTGGAATTGCAACTAGTTTTCTACAAAGCCTCCCATTTCAGGGGACAGATTAACATTACCATAAATAAAATGTTCATTTGTAATACTTGCTGTCCAATCAACCTGCCTGCATTTGGTGGAATCTGAGCAGAAAAGCTATCCCTGTACACTTCAGAATTCATGCGGTTGCTTCTGTCTTGAGTCACATCATTAATAAGCACTACTGGACTTCTGCTATTGGAAGCCATGCATGCCCATGCCATCACATTGCGTCCACCATGTGTTACAGCAGATGTGGGGTGCTTTGGATTATGAGCGGTTCCAAGCCTTCTCCATACTTCCTTCTTCCTATCATTCTGGTACAGGTTGATATTAGTTTCATCCATCCAAAGAATGCTGTTCCAGACCTGGACCGGCTTCTTTAGATGTTTTTTGGCAAAGTGTAATCTGTCCTTTGTATTTTTTAGGCTGATTAATGGTTTGCACCCTGTGGTGAACCCTCTGTATAAGACTTCTCTTCATGGTAGTCTTAGATACTGGTTAACCATATGTCTTGTACAGCGTTCTTCACTTGGGTGGATGTTGTGAAGGGGTTTTTCTTCACCATGGAAAGGATTCTGTGATCATCCACCAGTGTTGTCTTTGGTGGACCTCCAGGCTTTTTCGAGTTCCCGAGCTCATTAGAGGGATTTTTTTTTTTTTTTTTTACTAGAATGTACGAAACCTTTGCTTTGGTCACTCCTAAAATTACTGCTATTTCTCTGATGGATTTCTTATTTTTTTCACGCTAATGATGGTCTGTTTCATTTCCATTGAGAGCTCCTTTGACCGCATGCTGTGGGTTCACAGCAACAGCTTCAAAGTGCAAATGGCACACCTGGAATCAACTCCAGACCTTTTACCTGCTTAATGGATGACGATTAACAAGGGAATAGCCCATGCAGCCCCTTAAATAGCTATTTAGATAATTGTCCAATTACCTTCATCTTCTTGAAAAAGAGACAGCTACATATTAAAGTGCTGCAATTAGGATGTGACTACCCTCAAGTTAAAGCTGAGTCAGCACTTTAAGCCCATATTGATCATATAACTGTACCAGGTGTGGCCTTTGCCTTTGGAAGCTATTGCTTCCACAACATGCGGCTAAAGGAGCTCTCAATGGAAGTCTAAGCCTACATGCACACGACAGTGTTTTTTCTCGGCTTCCGTTCCGTTTTTTTTGCGGATCCCATTCATTTCTATGGATCCGCAAAAAAAACTGATGCCTCTTCCGTTTCCTGTCCGCGTCCGTATTCCGCATTTCACGTCCGCAAAAAAAATATGGCATGTCCTATTCTTGTCCGCAAAAAACGGTTTGCGGACCCATAGAAGTCAATGGGTCCGCAAAAAAAACGGAAGCCACACTGAAGCCTTCCGTTTTTCCATCCGCATCCGTTTTTTTTGCGGATGGTTGCTTGCAAACCAGGGCACTTGTGCAGGTACTTTAAGAAACTGTTTCAAGCCTTCCGTTTTTTTTGTGGATCCGCAAAAAAAACGGAAGACACACGGAAACACAACCTACAAAATTTGCGGACACAAGGAAAGGATGTGGATGTGAAAAAAAAAGGGAGACGGATCCGCGATTTGCGGACAGCAAAAAACAACTGTCGTGTGCATGTAGCCTAAACTTGTGTCACTGTCCAAATATTTCTGGACCTAACTGTATATCAGCTTTTGTGATAATTATTGTAAGTGATACGTGAGATAGCTGACAGTTCCTGACTTGATCACTTACTGACCACATGCGGCTGCTTCACTACTTGAAAGCCCTTCCCGTCCTGTCTTCATACTCCTATCCCTGTCCTCATTAGTTCGTTGAGTAGAGGCAAAGATTGGATCGTTGCTGGTGCTTTGTGGCAATGGTTCGGATCATATTTCCCTTTAACCCTTTTACATTCGTGTGTTTTATTCCACAGGTTATAGAAGACATATACTTCAAGGAAATTATCAAGTCTCGGTAAATGGATTTGTCCTGTTTTCCGTTCTTTCTTCATTGGTCTGAGGCTCTGATTTTGCCTCCTGTTGGTCTGAGCGTATAAATGTGTAATTTGGCATTGCCCACCCTTATATGCTATAGCTGGAATAGGCACTGCCTGTCCCCTGATGAGACTCTCCGTTCATTACTATGAAACTGGCATCTTGGCCCTCATAGGACTGAATAGACAAGTTGAATTCCTGTGCACACAGAAAACACTGCGAAATCGGGAGTCACATGATGTAACGGAAAAGTGACGAAGACTGAAAATAGATCAGTAACTCAGTAGAGATTTATCATAGGCCAACGGTTTACCGCTTTCTGTGATCTCCCCCGCGTTGCCGGAAGATGCGCCTAGTTTATGATGAGGTGCAGGCCTCGTCATGTATTAGGCACAATCAGCCAGCAGTCTGTCCACCTAATCTGAAATCTACAGCACCTCTGTGCCAAAATTTGTCGCAAGTGGAGTTTAAAAAGTCGCAGACATGGAGATTGTCGCTATTTTCACCAGAAAGCTGCCGTAGGGACAGTACGTTTCCCCCTTTATGTAAGTTTGTTAAACTATTATGTGTACCAGCTCACTTACAGATCCTCTTTAATAATTACTGGGCTTTAAGTTTTCAGCAAATGCAAATTATTCTCCAAGATGTATGCAATTTTCCGGTATACTTTGTCTGTGAATGGCTCACTCTTTTTAAGATCACTGCTTGCTGTCGTTCAGTAGGAGCCTTTATTGTTTACTCCTAGCAGATAACACTCAAGGTTATTACAAAAAAAAGGGGGCTGATAACTTTGGATAGGTCACCAGTGTCTGATCTGTGGGAGTGTGACACCCGGGACCCCCGCCAATCAGCTGTTTGAGAAGGCCCCGACTCTCCTGTGAGTGCCGCGGCCTTTTCGCAGCTTACCGAGCACAGCGCTGTACATGGTATACCGGCTGAGCTGCTCCTAGGCCTCGTGAGCAATGAACGTGTCGTCACTGTCCTAGGAAGAGCTGAGAGAAAGCCTCTACCTTCTCAAACAGCTGGACCCCCGCCGAATAAATACTGAGGGTATCCAGTTATAAAGGCTTGGAAATCCCAGAGGAGGACCATGTCTTATTATTACACCTGGTGGCCTGTGTGAAAACCTCAGGATTATGTACAATTTTTTTTTTCAAATATAACGACATGGAAAATAAAAATAAACTCACCAAAAATTAAAAAGAATATATTAAACATGAAAACATGTGGGGTCATTTACCAAACTGGTGTAAGTAGAACAGAATTAGTTGGCCATAGCAACCAATCCGATTCCACCTAAGTCAGTTCTACTTTTCACCAGTTTGATAAATGACCCCAGTGGTTCATACAGTGAGGACACGCTCCCTCTCTGATATGTAGGCTTGCAGTATTGTGTCCATCACCAGGTAGTAGGTGCAGTGAAGCAAAGTGTTCTTCCTGAATGGAAGGTGTAACTTACTGCTCTTCTATATTTTGTATGACAGATTTGCTATAAGGAAGATAATGCTCCTGGAGTTCAGGTAGGACATTTGCTCTGTATATGTGATTTAATGGTATGTTTCATGTAACTGGGGAGGATTTGCTGTGTCTGATGCCATTATATGCACAGTTCATTCCGGTTACACAGGGCGTCTGGTCCAGAAATATCTTCTTCCTAGTATCGTCACAAGCAGCTGTCCGTTTGTACCCTGCGCTCCGTGAGTGATGGTCCACCTTCACCTGAGGCTCCTTCACTGTATGCTGTATCTTTAAGGGCAGATTTGGACGCAGTAAATCTGAATTGATTACTGTACCAGGCATGTGGATGGGATTTTATCCACATCCTGTGTAAGTGTTATAGATCCTCAGCCTGTCATTTTCTGCTGTGGATTTTTATCACGGATTTCACCCCTTTTGATGCAGCAGTTTAAATGTGCAGCAAAATGTTTTTGTTTCACCACATGGGGGCCTACTGTAATACAAGGGAGGGAGTAGTGCCCTGTTATGCATTTATGGTATAGTCATAGCGTACCTTTCACCTCTCCTGATATCTGCCTCAATATCTGCTGGCGTTCCCTCATGTGGTAACAATTACAGAGCATCTTTTCATTTAAGGGCTCTTTCACACTAGCGTTTTTCTTTTCCGGCATAGAGATCCGTCCTCGGCGCTCTATGCCGGAAAGATACTGATCAGGATTATCCCAATGCATTCTGAATGGAGAGAAATCCGTTCAGGATGCATCAGGATGTCCTCAGTTCAGGACCGGAATGTTTTTTGGCCGGAGAAAATACCGCAGCATGCTGCGCTTTTCGCTCCGGCCAAAAATCCTGAACATATGCCGCAAGGCAGGATCCGGAATTAATGCCCATTGAAAGGCATTAATCCGGATCCGGCCTTAAGCTAAACGTCGTTTCGGCGCATTGCCGGATCCAACGTTTAGCTTTTTCAGAATGGTTACCATGACAGCCAGGACGCTAAAGTCCCGGCTGCCATGGTAAAGTGTAGTGGGGAGCGGGGGAGCAGTATATTTACCGTCCGTGTGGCTCCACGTGATCCATGCGCATGAGGCGCTCTGACGTCATTCTGGAGCGCCCCGGGAGCCGCACGGACTGTAAGTATACCGCTTACCACTACTATTATGGCAACCAGGACTTTAATAGCGTCCTGGCTGCCATAGTAACACTGAAAGCATTTTGAAGACTGATCAGTCTTTAAATGCTTTCAGGTCACTTACGTTGTTACGGATCCGGCGGGCATTTCCGGCGACGGAAGGGCACGAGGCCTAACTCTGTTTTCTGCCATGCAAGAAGTTTTTGAATGAATCGTCAGCATATGCAACAATGGTCCAGTTGGGCGCTACCAGTTGTTTTTTTCCCCTGCACAGTCTGACATAATCTAATTACTGCTGCCAGTGTTATACTGTGCATGGACACATCCCAAAACTGGTAACACCCATCTGGACCTTCATTGCAGACTGCTAGGAATTTGCTCATAACTTCTAGCAGGAATAATACAGGAATAGCATGACATAGTCATAAGAATAGATGCTCCAGAATTATTACATGGGAAATGCAAGTAGTTACTAACACAGTTCTGTCAGGAGCTGCTTGCCCCACCGCTGTCCGGTGATGCTTGCTTAGTTCTTTCCATTACTTCCATAGACTTTAATGTAGAGGGCTGCACACAATTCCAGTCTTCTCTCCAACATTTTGAGAAGGCTGCGGTTTTCTTTATCTTATGGTTATTCTAGTATGAACACTTGTTAGGCAGGGCTTCCAGCCAGGAGCATTGATCACCTGCCCACTAGGCAATAAATGCTACATCTGCAGGGGTCTGCTACCCAAACCTATCGCCTGAATGGTGTCTCCCCCTCCCAGCTAAAAGACATCAGGCAGGAGGACTCTGGTGGCTACCTCTGTGTTTCTGACTATGTATGACTTTTTGATCAAAGTGACCAAAAAAGGTAGATTCAGGTATTTTTAATAATTTTTTTTTTCCTCTTCCAGAGACCACTGTATGGGATACTTTTATATTTCACTAGTTTAGGCATTTTCAGTGATAGTCACAAAAAAAATATTGGGTGATAGTGAACGATATCAATCATGAGTCATGCAAGAATAAGAAACAAATCCATACTGGGCATGTACCCTAAGGCTACACGCAAACGGACGTTTTTCTGACTGATGCCTTTCTGAGAAACGGACCCATTGAATTGTATGCGGGCAGTTGGTCGGTGTAAAACAGACAAGATAGAACATATTTTTTGATGTCCGTTTTTCACTGACCGTCAAAAAACTGCAGTATGAATAACCCTATAGACTACCATTGGTCTTAAAACAGACGTGTGCATGTAGCCTTAAAGTTATACCTTTATTTAGATTTTCAGTGATTTATTTTAATTTTAATTTTTTTGTAAAATGAGAAGTTGAGGAATCATTTTTATTTATTTATTTTTGCCTTGATTTTTTTATTTTTTTTTTATTTTTAGTTCCCCTGTGAAGCATTAACATGAGATAATTAGATCGGTTATACCATAGACTGCAGTACTTTATTATTGCAGTCTTCGGGCAAATATCCAGTACCGGACATTGCTGGCTTTGGCGCCGCTTTAGCTCCTGAGCGGTTGACACAGTTAAAGACCTGACTGTCCTCCATACATATATGGTGGATGTCGGGACATGTCTGTTTCAGTAAAAAAAACAACTATTCTGTGCTGTTCCTGGAAATGTTTTTAATAATTTGAGAGCCGGGTCCCAGAACTCTTCAGCTCTGCATGGCTGTGGGATTCACAGTTTGCACTTGTTAATGGGGACGGGTAAAAACGAATACTGACCATAGTAAATGCATGTTAAATCTTTTAGCCTTTTTTTTTTTATCTTTGTTCATGTGAAGTCCTAAACAGTTTTTCTTTGCACTTTAATCAGTCAGTACTTGGAAAATTACCTGTGGTTGAATTACTCACTTGAAGTCTCAAGCAAAGCCTACCTTATGTCCATTTGCTGTATGGTAAATGAGAAATTTCGGGAGAATGTCCCTGCCTGGGAGGTAAGAACTGTAAGGTCTTCACAGTTGCGTTATTTAACAAGGATATAATATGTTTGGGCAAATATTCTTTAAATCAGTTAATTTGCTAATGTTAATAGAACATGTTTCTGGATTCACTTGAAACTGAAATTCTGCATATGACAGACTTACAACATACCCTGTGCGTAGTGTGATCCTGCAGTCAAGATTTCCTACCCTACATACTCTCCTTAGGGCCCTTTCACACTGGCGTTTGGAAGATTCCGTCCTAGAGTTCCGTCGTCGGGGCTCTATGGCGGAAGAATACTGATCAGGATTATCCTAATGCATTCTGAATGGAGAGAAATCCGTTCAGGATGCATCAGGATGTCTTCAGTTCAGTCACTGAACATTTTTGGGACGGACAAAATACCGCAGTATGCTGCGGTATTCTTTCCGTCCTGGGATGCGGACCCCCAATGTAAGTCAGATCCGTTTTCTCTGACACAATCTGCCACAATAGAAAACTGATCCGTCCTCCATTGACTTTCAATGGAGTTCCAAACGGATGTGTTTTGGCAATGTTAAAAAATAGTTAAAGTTAATACAAGCGGATCCCTTCAAACGGAGGCATGCGGTTGTATTATCTGTAACTGAAGCGTTTATTTACGGCATAGAGCCCCGACGATGGAAATCTATGCCGGATCTTCCAAACGCAAGTGTGAAAAGGCCCTTACCGTTCCTCTGCTCCTGTGCTGACACTTTCCGGGTCCCCTGCCAGTTTCTGTCCACCCTGCTTTATAAATGATTGTGTCGACACGCTGCAGCCAGTAGAGAAGTTTCTCTTGTGTTAATATTTTAAGCTATATTTTTCAGACCTTTAAGAAGAAACCCGAGCATTTCCCCTCTTTCTTCAAGAGCATTCGAGAGGCGTCAGTGGCTGAAGAATCGGAGAATGACTTCTCGTTACATGAGCGCACAGTTTTGCTTCTGTTCTTAGATCACTGCTTCAACAGCCTGGTAACTGTCTACATTTAGCTCCTAGTATAGTGGGTATGCGCGTGCAGGTGTTGTAGTATTATATTTGTTACTCTCTTACTGTAACGCTTGCTTATTTTCATAGCTGGTTTTTATTTCAATCATTAGCTGAGAGCTGTGATCAGTGACTGCAACCCCTTATTAAAATAAAGCTGCAGCAGGGAAATGTTGTACTACATTCTGGCAGTACAAATGAATGGACTATGGCGTTCATATGCTATATTAATGCATGTGGACAAGACCTGTGCCCGTTAAAGAGCAGCCGTCACCTCTTCTGTCTGTTGTGGTAACTGCTTGCTTTCACCATATAATAACAATTCTGGGGCATCTTTCTTATGATTCTCTTTTGTGCTATTATTTTATTATTCCTGTTAGAACTTTCAGATCCAGATGGGTGGTACCAGTTGGGTGGGGACTGTTCCTGGATAGTCTGACAGTCTCACAAGTGGACTTTCGGTCCGCATCCGATCAGCATGCGGATTGATTGTCTATTCCGCAGCCCCGCAAAATGGATATACCATGTCCTATCCTTGTCTGTTTTCCATAGGAATTTCTACAGGAGGTTAAAAAAAAAGTGGCGGCATGCATTCGGCCTGGATCAGTGTTTGCAGATCTACAATTTGCAGACCACAGAACGGATACAGTTGTGTGCATGAGGCCTTGTAAGAATATATGTTCCAGAACTGTTATTATAGAGGATCTGTCGGCACACGTGACATGTCTGCTTTAGTTAAAGGGGTATTCCCATCTTGGACAATGGGGGCATATCTCTAGCATATGCCCCCATTGTCTTATAGGTGCTGGGACCTGCACCTATATCGAGAACGGAGCGGGGAGAGCTGTGGCTGGCGGACCCCGGATTTTCCAGGGTCCGTCCACCACCCAGTGCTTCTCCCCGCCTCTCCCATAGAAATGAATAGGAGCGTACTGCGCATGTGCGGCCCATGCTCCCATTCATTTCTATAAGGCCGACGGAAATAGCCAAAGTAGCGGTTGGCTATTTTTGGCGGCCCCTTAGAAATGAATGGAGGGCAGCTGCGCATGCGCAGTGTGCCCTCCTTCACTTTCGGGCTCCGTTCTCTATAAAGATGCGGGTCCCAGCGGTGGGACCAGCACCTATAAGACAATGGGGGCATATGCTAGCGATATGCCCCCATTTTCTAAGATGGGACAACCCCTTTAACTCAAGCATCCTATTATCATGACTCTTTTCTTGTTCCTCCTAAAAATAGATGAATAAATTGACAACTGGGTGTTACTAGTTGGATGTGTCTGTACACACATACACTGTTCAATCAGTGCTGACTGTGTTAGGAAACACCACATTGGCAAGGACAGTGGTAGCACACTATCACTTAAATATTCAAAAGGAAAAATAGAAGAAAGGCATAGTCCAGAGTTATGAGAATAGATGCCCCAGAGTTATTAGTCTGTGGGGAATGCCAGTCCTTACTGCTCAGCACTCTGCCCCTTTGGCTGTGGAGTACGGCTCCCATATTCCTTTTATGGATCAGTTTAGGTACCCTAAAAGGAACCCGTCACATTGAACATGGTGTCTGAGCTGCAGGCAGCATGTTATAGAGCAGGGGGAGCGGAGCTGAAAATAGTCAGTATAACTTGTATTTCATCCATTTAAATACTGCACTTCAAAGCCCAGAAGGAATATATATCAATAAAATACAAGTTTTACTTTTCCCATAAAACTGTATATCAATCTGCTGCCTGCAGCTCAAACACCATTTTCAATGTGACAGGTTCCCTTTAAAGGGTACCTAAACTGATCAATTGAAGGAATATGGGATCTATACACCACACATTCGAAACTCTGAGCAGCGCTGATGAACGCCAAAGGGGCAGAGTGCTGAGCAGCAAAGACTGGCATTTTATTTTGTATTTTCATGGTGACAGGTTCCCTTTAAGGATGCATAGGTCTGGATGTGAGTCCTGGTCAATAAAAAAAACTAAGGGGAAGATTTATCTAGACTAGTGCTTTCTGCGCTGGTCTTGATATGTCCTGCATCGCTGGGGGATGTGCCTACATGGCCAGGCCTCATCATTAATTAGGCATATCCTCCTGCAGTCCATGCGCCTAAACAGAGATCTATGACTTCTCAGAGCTGCAGTAGATTTCTGGCTTCATTTGCACCAGAAAACTGCCGTAAATGAGGATACATTTGTTGGGGCAGCTGGTCTCGACCCCTTTCCGCCTTTGCCACGCCCCCTTTCTGAAAAGTGGCAATGACAGCGTAAAGGTGAGAGATGTGTCAATTAGCTTGCAACTTTTTAATGCCACTTTTCAGATGCAGAATAAATGCTAAATCTCCCCCCATGACTCGCATTACTTTCAAGTGTTGTCAGAGGTATATGTTGTGGGGATTTCCCGTATACTTGCGATACAAGGCTCCGATATCCCACTCTGTAGGCATAAAGTGGCGTTCGTCCAGCATAGGAGGATACATAAAAAAATTAAGCTACATTTTTTTTGCTGGATGCAACATAGAAAAGCACGATCGACTCTTCTTCTCTATACAGCAGGGGTCTCAAACTCGCCGGGCCATTTGCGGCCCTCAGTACAATATTTTGTGGCCCGCGGCCGGCCTTCAAATATCGCAGTATTCGCGATTATTCGCTTACCGAATAATCGCAATAAAAATCGCATTAGTAAAAAAAATCACATTAAACATTCGCATACCCCGAGCGGTTCCATTCGGGGTATGCAAATGTTTAATGCGATTTTTTTTTTTTTATTTATTTTTTTCTTACTAATGCGATTTTTATTGTGATTATTCGGTAAGCGAATAATCGCTAATACTGCGCCTAGCGCAGACGTCATTTCCGCAGCTCCTGCCCGCCGTCCCTTGCATTATCGGAGGCCGAAGGGAGAGAAATTTATTACAGAATTAGATACCTTCATCATGACTTCATCATAGCCTGCAGTGAAGAGAAAGATTGATGACGAGCACAGACAATTTCTGGAAAAGTGGGAGACGCAGTATTTCTTTGTTGAGCACAGGGGCATCCTCACATGTCTTATTTGCTCAGAGAAAGTTGCAGTGCACAAGGAATACAACTTGAAACGCCATTATTCAACTAAACATGCTGAGGAATGTGCAAAATATCAAGGAAATGAGAGAGCCAAGCGGGTTGCCAGTCTTAAAGCATGTCTAATGAGGCAACAAGATTTCTTCAAGAAAACTGTTAATAATGACGTTTGAGGACTTTTTTTTTGTGAAATCCCTTATGCGGCCCTGCCTCACCCAGACTTTGCCTCCTGCGGCCCCCAGGTAAATTGAGTTTGAGATCCCTGCTATACAGTAAAAGAAAGGGCTTATGGGTGCATGTGATGTGTATGCTGGGAGCTTTCTAGGTCTATGATTAGCATAAAAATCAAGCGTGAACAGAGCATGAACACAGAGGGGTCATTTATCATTTGAGGTCATTTTCATGTCACTTACGTCTGGTTCATGTTGTGTGGTTGCACCAAATTTATGAAATGGTGCACAGTTCACATGTATTTGGTGCAAGGCATTGTGTTTGCAGACTATATGTGGAACTATTCATTTCAATGGGTCCACAAAAAACCCAGAGGTTACTCTGTGTGCATTCCGTCTCTGTATGTCCATTTCGCAAAAAAATAGAACATGTCCTATTATTGTCCGCATTACGAACAAGGATAAGACTGTTCTATTAGGGGCCACATGGACGTCATCTGTATTTTTTGTGGATCCGTGTTTTGTGGACGGCAAAATACATACCGCCATGTGCATCGGCCCCTAGTCTTAAAAAATACACTAGGGGGCTGTTTCTCACTTTTAACTCTTAGGGCTCTTTCACACGAGTGGATCCCGTGCGGGTAATCCGCTGTGTGAAAGAGAGCCAAGCCCTGTTCCGGACAGCAGAGACACAGAGTATTACCATGATTGATAATGCTCTGTGCCTCTCTGTGATCTTATTACAACTTTATCTCACTGTGATTTTGTAGTAAAAAGGTCACAGAGAGACACAGAGCATTATCAGTCATGTTACTACTCCGTGTCTCTGCTGTCCAGAACGGGGCTTGGCTGTCTTTCATGCAGCGAATTCCACGCATGGGATCTGCTTGTGTGAAAGAGCCCTTAAAGGCTATGTACACCTTCAGAGGCAATATTTTTATGATTGTATTTTACTAATTTTCGGCTAAAAATCATTATTTCAATTGGCCTTTATTAAAAATATTGAGGTACTTTCATTTTGCTGTCATCTAATAAACCTTATCTCTAAACTACTAAGAGGTCATACACCCTTATTTAAGCCACATTCTTATCAGTAACATAAGAACTGAGCTATAATGAGTGTTTACAAGAGCAGAGATAAGGAGTCTGACGGAGAAGAGAGAAAATCCACAGGCTGCTACTACAGCATCTCAGCTCTGTACAGAAAAAGGGTTCCATATTTTTAATAAAGACCAATTAAAAAAAATCTTTTTAGCTCAAAATGAGTACAATACAATTATGAAACAAAATTGGCCCCAAAGGTGTACATAGCCTTTAAACTACTGTGAAAAGTGGGGAGGATCATGAAATGACTTTTCTATGCCACCATACTGATATCTGATTTCATAAATGACCCCCAGAAAGTTTATAGGTGACCCTACACTTAAAGGTTTACCTGAAAGACATCACATTTGGTAGGATTCAGCACTGTTGAAGAGGATGTTTTCTGTTAACCTGATGTGTCTTTTTTGCAGGAAGTTGACTTAATCCGTGGACAGATCCAGCAACTGATATCCCTGCCTATGTGGATCTGCCTGCGGCCTGTAAGTTTTCGGGGCAGTCCCCATTTACTGCCCTTTCACATTATTTTTGCACAGACTCTCTTCAGAACATGTGACATTTACTAACGTGGTACTGCTAACCTCTTACATCCGTAGACTCGACTGGAGCAGGAATTGAAGAAAACTCCAAAGCTGAAAAAGTTCTGGAACCTTATAAAGAAAACTGATGAGAAAATGGATGAAAAGGCTCGTGAACTGTACGTGATTATAGCTACACAGCTCGCTGCTGCTTCTTTAGTGTGTGATCTGTAGGTTTGGTGGTAGTGCTGCGGGTATACAGTATGCACATACACTGAAAGGTCTTTCACCTGTCCATGCTTTAGTCACAATGCTCTTTTTGCCATCAAAATTGCAGAGCCACCCAGGAAAGGAAATTTTTATGGCATCTTATACAGAGGTTCCTGTCTGTTCTTCAGTCAATCCCAGCAACAGGTATGTGTCCGTTCTTATGCTGCGTGGTCACTGTACATCAGGTGCATTCAGTCCTATTGTAGAGTATCAAATCAAAGATTTTCAATCAAAAACTTGACTCTGCCCCTATATGCTTATGTGCAGTAATTCTACATCATATTTCCATAGTAGGTTCAGTTATTTTTGCTCCAGACCTCTCTAACCTTCATAGCTCACACTATCTAACATTGGACATGGAGTCATGGAGATACGTGCTGGGTAGGACAGTAGCAAGTATTATCTAATATTCTAGTAATGGTACCCGTGCACAATCCTTCCTTGCTCTGGCAGCTGTCCTGCCTAGCCTGCAGCTGCATCTCTCCATGCCTCCGTTTCAGATTCTGGGAATAAGACCAGATGTTTTACCTTTACTATTGGGGTTGTTCTGTCTGTCACATCACAACCAGGTCTTCTCAGTCAGTAGCGTTCACTGTGTAGACATGCTTGATAGCATGCCTGCGCTTTGTGAAATGCGACCTGTCACCATTGTCCTAAATTAGCCTCTCTCTGTAATCTTCTAAATCATCTGATCGCTGCAGGCATTGGCTCAACTGTCGTGTATGTAAGAATGGCATTTCACTGTGGCCTGGGCTCAGCGGTCACATGAGTGGAAATGGCCCATGAACACTTCCCATCCAGCGGGGACGGGATCCACGCACTGGAACGGCAGGACCTTAAAGTTCATAGCTAGTTTGTTGTCTTACACAGTTTCTTCTCGCAGCCTTCTCCACCTTAGCATAGTTTTTTGGGGGGCAGACAGCCCCTTTTAAGCTAAATACATTACCAGCAGTACAGGCTGCTCTGATGATGATCTCTGCTCATCATTATTCTGGAGTATGAGCTTTTTAGCTCACAGAATTGGCTGGGCTAGGTACAATTGTCTTCACTTTAGCTGAGAGCAGCACGAGGTCTGTAGGGTATTCAGCCTCTGGATGTAGATGAATGTATACTTATCCACCGGAAAGTGGGGCAGAAGTGAAATGCAAAATATATTGGAGGGTCACAGAAACTTTTATGTAGTGATTAAAGAGGACCTTTCACCTGAAAATACATGTGAAACTGAAGATATACCCTTACTTGCCTGTCCCCCGTGGTGCTTATTCAGCTCTTCTTTTTTCAATATGTGCCACCGTTTGTCCGCGGTGCCCCCCGCAATATTTCCTGCCGTGTATGCTAATGAGCCATTTGGCTCAACTGGGCGGGCCTGAAAAAGTTCTCTCCCTGGCACGGAGCTCATCCAGGAGCAATTTCATCCATCCTGCTTCCGCCTCCGACGCTGCTCGCCGCAGGAATCCAAGATGGCACCGGCAGCAGGATGAATAAAATTGCGCACTGATTGGCTCCGTG
The DNA here is from genome assembly GCA_033119425.1 of Bufotes viridis. Classification (NCBI taxonomy): domain Eukaryota; kingdom Metazoa; phylum Chordata; class Amphibia; order Anura; family Bufonidae; genus Bufotes; species Bufotes viridis. The sequence continues at coordinate 38,014,790 of CM065599.1, forward strand.
CCAGGGAGAAAACAGACACGCCCAGGAGAACTTTTGCAGGCCCGCCAAGTTGAGCCGAATGGCGGAGATATGCATGACACCAGGAGAAAACGTGAGGCACATATTGAAAACGAAGAGCACAGGCAAGTAAGCACCACGGGGGACAGGCAAGTAAGGGTATATCTTCAGTTTCACATGTATTTTCAGGTGAAAGGTCCTCTTTAAGTTTTTTTTTTTTTTTTTTTATTTTGCATGGGATGTTATTTACAACCAAAAAATGTGTAGAAAATTTCCACCTTTCCATTTTGAGTCCACAGTGCACAAAAGGTGAAATGTGCAGTAGCAACGTGGGTCAAGTTACGCAGCAAATATTTTTTTTGCAGTTTGTGGGTCTCATTCACATTGCTGGTACAGTAAATCGCATACATTTTAGTTGCTGATCAGTATAGGGTTGTGTACAGAGGTTATTTAGCGTCATGAGGGTGTTGTATATGCTGTTCATGACAGAGATTTCTGTTCGTTCTCTAGGTTCCGTCTCCATGGAGAAAGTACATTACTGTGAGCGTTTCCTAGAACTCATGATTGACCTAGAGGTACAGTGTGAGCTTAATGGTAACTTTTGGGATCGATCTCTATGCTCTGTATTACTGCATGTGGTCTTGGTATTATTAGATGTAGTTCGGTTTACTCAGAAAAATGAGTACATAATTTAGGGGACTGAACGTAATAAACCTCCGTTTTTGCTTTGGTAACCTGACTGCCCTACCTACCCTGCAGGATCTCGCCCCATTAGTTCTCATCTTCAAACAGTTAAGCTGCACTTTATTTGCCCAAATGACACAAAGTAGATTTTAGGTGTATTTACCGTTAACTTTACCTACCGTTACTAATTCCATTTTCATTCTATAGGCTTTACTTCCCACACGTCGCTGGTTTAATACAGTGCTGGATGACTCCCACCTTGTTGTCCATTGCTACTTATCCAACCTCTGCAAGAGAGAGCAAGAAGGACACTTGTTTTCTCAGGTGCCTTGTGTTTTCTATCACTTTTTAAAATGTATTTATTTTTCTAAACTTGGTTCACACTGTAACATCTCTCCAACAGCTTCTGGATATGTTAAAGTTTTACACTGGCTTTGAAATCAATGACCAAACGGGAAATGCCCTCACGGAGAATGAGATGACTACTATTCATTATGATCGTATCACCTCACTGCAAGTAGGTCTAAATCTTCAGCTGTGTATTATTTCAGATGTCCTCTTCAATACTGTGTATCGGGAAGCTAGAAAGGATTGAGGAGTTTTCATGTACTGGTCATTCCTCCCATGACTAATGTAAAAAATAAGAGACATAATATAGTACACGACAACCTCTTTTTAACAAAACTAGAACCGGCCCTGTACCTCACATGGATCCAGAGATCTCCCCATTCATTGCTCTGCTGGATTTATATCAAGCTGAAGGGGGGGGGAGTGTCTTTTCTGCTGCAGCTAAGGGGGCGTGTCCATGTTCTCCCTATCACAGCTCAGGAAGCAGTTTGAGGATGAAACTGAGCATGTGCGGCCATCTCAGTGAGCAGGTCAAAGAAATAAGAAAAAGAACAAACAGCAGGTGGCGCTATACAGATATATTTTATTGAATACCTCAGTGGCTATGCTAAATTTTTGATTACATGCAATTACAAAAATATTCAGATCCAAGTGCTGGTTTGAAAACCGTAGAATATTTTTCGTGGGACAACCCCTTTAAGGAAACTGTGAAATAATAAGCACCATGTACAGTGAGTGTGAGCATGCTTTTCTTATGCAGTGCTGTCTTAAGGCAGGGTTGGTCAACCTGTTGCAAAACTACAACTCCCAGCCTGCCCTTATAGCTATAGGCTGTCCAGGCATGGTGGAGTTTTGCAACAGCTGAAGGGCCACAGGTTAGGCATCCCTGTGTTAAAGGATATCTGTCACTGGAGACCTCTCTATCAAACTGTTTGCATAGACACACAGAAAAAGTATCTTAACTCAGAACAAGGGCCAGCCATACTGGACTTTTATATTGTATTAATCAATAGACCTGATAGAACAACAGATGTGCAGGTTGGGGGACACCTAGGAAATAGTGATCATAAAGTAATAACCTTCCAATTGTCATTCAAAAGAACGTTTCTTCAGGGAGGAACAAAAATGCCAAACTTCAAAAAAGCTAAATTTAGCCAACTAAGAGAGGCCATAGGCCTAACTAACTGGGACAAAGTCCTCAAAAACAAAAATACAGCCACAAAATGGTAGATTTTTAAAAGCATTGTAACATCTAATTGTGAGCGGTCCATACCGTATGGGAATAAAAGGTTAAGGAACAAGAAAAAACCAATGTGGATAAATAGAATTGTAAAGAAAGCAATAAATGACAAAAAGAAAGCATTTAACTCACTAAAACACGAAGGTAGCGAGTAAGCACTGAAAAACTATAAGGAAAAAAATAAATATGTAAAAAACAAATAAAGGCAGCCAAACTAAAGACCGAGAGATTAATTGCCAAAGAGAGCAAAACTAACTCCAAAATGTTCTTCAATTATATAAATGGTAAAAAGTATAAATCTGATGGTGTCGGCCCTCTACAGAGTAATGAGGGGGTTGCAGAGAGCGATGAGGAGAAAGCAAAGCTGTTAAATATTTTTTTTTTTTCTCCGCTGTATTTACTGAGGAAAATAAACTATCAGATGAAATGCAGAATGTAAAAGTAAATTCCCCATTAAAAGTGCCCTGTCTGACCCAGGAAGAAGTACAACAGCGACTTAAAAAGATTAAAATAGACAAATCGCCAGGACCAGATGGCATACACCCCCGTATCCTAAGGGAATTAAGTAATGTCATAGACAGACCCTTATTTCTGATATTTGCTGACTCTATACTGACAGGGAGTGTTCCACAGGATTGGCGCATAGCAAATGTGGTGCCAATATTCAAAAAGGGACCAAAAAACAGAGCCCGGAAACTATAGGCCGCTAATCTGTCGTGGACTCGTGGGTAATCTGTTTGAAGGTTTTCTAAGAGATGCTATCTTGGAGTATGTCAACGAAAATAAGCAAATAACGCCATATCAGCATGGCTTCATGAGGGATCAGTCATGTCAAACAAATTTAATCAGTTTCTATGAGGAGGTAAGTTCTAGACTTGACAGCGGCGAATCAAAGTCATATATCTGGACTTCAAAGCATTTGACACTGTACCACATAAAAGGTTAGTATATAAAATGAGGATGCTCGGACTGGGAGAAAATGTCTGTATGTGGGTAAGTAACTGGCTGAGTGACAGAAAACAGTTGGTTGGTTATTACTGGTCCACACTGATATTGGGTCACTGTCACTGGATGTCCCATAGTGCTGTGTCCCCCAGTGCCATTCACGAGAAAAATGGATTTTTGTACTTAACGTAAAATCCTTTTCTCGTTGAATGCATTGGGGGACACAGATCCCACCCTTGTTGTTTTTTCTTCGTTCAGGTTTACCGGGTTTCCCGGGACTCTTCGATATTGGTCCTCTTTCTGGTTTAGACATGACATGTTGGCTTCACTTTTCGCTCTGGTTTTTTGATACTCCTACTGCTTTCGGACTGACTGGTTAGTTTAGTGTCTGTGCAGAGGGTATAGCCCATCTGGGTGGAGCCAACACTTTTCCTTCTAGTGTCAGACTCCTAGTGGCACCTGGGCATATACCCATGGTGCTGTGTCCCCCAATGCATGCAACGAGAAAAGGATTTTACGGTAAGTCAAAACTCTATTTTTTACCACAACCGTGAACCACAGCTATGTGTCTATGCAAACAGATTGGTAGGGAGGTCGCTGGTGACAGATTCACTTTAAACTTTAGTGTTTTCTTCATTCTCAGCTCGTCTCTTTTTGTTAATAACAAAAAAAAAAAAGTTGCTATGATCTAAGTAACCCAAGAATTAAGCAGAGCTCAAGCAAAGAAATCATGTCCACATGTGATCTGTTCTCATTCTTACACTTTTGTGCCCACAGAGAGCGGCTTTCGCTCACTTCCCAGAGCTCTACAATTTTGCGCTTTCCAATGTGGCAGCTGTGGATACTCGAGAATCCCTTGTGAAGTGTTTTGGGTCTTTGAGGTAAGTGAAGAAAAAGCTGCCCATTGCACTTTTATTCTTGCATCTATCAGTGTATTAAACACTTGCATAAGTGTCAGGACAATTTTCGGATAATTAAGAAATGTTACACTCTCCCTCACATCTGTATCTGACTTTGCTTTTGATCAAAAAGACATCTGGGAGAATAGATCTCCTGAGAGTGATGCAGGTTTTGTTTGGTGCCTTAGATATATGGGTATAAAATGTGTATTAATTTATAGTACACATCAGTGGAAACGTTCCCAAGTTGCACAAGATCAGGGGAGGAATGACCGTAGATCCAACCCGAAATTCCCCTGTGGGCAATCCAAGCCTTCCTTATAGCCGCCGGCTAGGTACATAACGATATGATGCTCTAAGTACTAATTAATGCTAGGAGCGTCAGGTACTTATGCTCCTGGCTGGCATTAAGGTCCTGTCCATACCAAATTCTGTTGGTTTTTGCTATAGAAACCTCCAACTGCTTGTTTTCCCACATGAGATGATGCTGCAGGGACACACAATGTACCGTAGAATAAGTCTTTTTTTGCTATGGTAATGAAATAAGTTGAATTAATGTAACTAGCATTATGCTGGAGCCTATGGTTGCAGAAGGGCCAGTGTCGGATCACAGAGCTAACAGGGCCAACTTGATTTCTCTTAAACCTTTTCCTGCCCAGGATGTCTCATACAAACTTGTTCTTTGCAGTGCTAGCGGTGAAAACGCCAAAGAGGCAGTTGCTAGAAATGGCTCCCATTGAGAGCTGTATATACCTGTATTTCTATAGGCCGTACCTCTGACTTTATGGGAGTTGGTGCCACAATCCCGGTTTTGTTATGAAACTTTGATTGTCAGCTCTGTAATCTCAGACAGTTTGGAGGAAGATGGAGGGGTGTGCAGTGACCAGAAGAGACCTCATCTTTCATTGTAACTGTACATGCCCCCAGGTGAAGGGTGACACGGACTTATGTGCATGTTATCAATCCTCCCCCCCCCATCGGAGAGAATACTACTAGAGTTGAGCGAACTTCTGTTTTAAAGTTCGGCGTACAAGGTTCAGGTTATTTATGGATTCCGCTACCACGCAATATGGACAATCACAATACATTAGTAAGTGGCTTGTATTAATAAATGTTATTTGCTGAAGTGAGACAACCCCTTCAAAGGTGCCTATGCAGATATCTAATAACTATATCACACACAAATACATCAGTGTATTGTAAGTCACAGAAACATTGAGGGATATTTATCAAGACTGGTGTGAGATACGCCTGATTTTACCTGAAGAGGCATCTGCACCAGATACTGAAGTCTACACCAGCCATAGCGCCCTCCACTTTCTGAGGAAAGTTATACTAAATGCGGCGGGCTGTATGAAGCCCTGCCCCTTCAACTAAGCCCCTCACCCTTTTCTTGTCACTTCAGGGGAATGGTGAGAAGCCTAAAAAGTCGCAAATTATGGCACACATATGGCGTGCGCCATAATGTGCAACTTTTTTACGCCAAAATAGTGGCGTATTTAACTTAAAAATGTTCCTCATTATTTTTGTAATAAAGGCCCCTTTATGGGATTAAGAGAGTAAGCGCATATACACTTCTATAACCCCCACATATCTGGTATCATGAAGTTGTCATCATGCCTGCTGGACATGCTCCGTCAACACCAGCCTGCTGTCTGAGATTACTGAACTGGCCTTGTCCGTCAGACATGTATATACTATAGAAAAGGTTTTCAGATGAAGGACCCCCTGCCAGCTTAGAGATATGTCTGCAGAACCGTTCTCACTCTTCTGGCCGTGTAGCTCAGTTATTTCTATAGAGCAGACCTGTTTCATTACCTTTCACCACACTCTTGCTTCCAAATGCCTTTCTGCCTAGTAGATATTGCCGAGTTTATTTTGTGTTTTTTGTTTTTTCCAGTCCCAACACCCTCCACCAAGTGGCCTCGTACCTCTGTTTATTGCCAGCGTTAGCTGAAGGGGAGGGGACTAAATATGACCGAGAATTTCTGCTGGACTTGCTGGTAGGTTCCTAAATGTCTGTAATACTTAACGTGGTGGTGGGGGGCTTGTATTTTAATGAGACAGTTTGTATGTAAAATTTCTAGTTTACTTAACATTTGCCCTAAAGGGCATCTGTCAGCAGTTTTGTACCTATGACACTGGCTGACCTGTTACATGTGTGCTTGGCGGCTGAAGGCATCTGTGTTGGTCCCATGTTCATATGTGCCCGCATAGCTGAGAAAAATATGTGAATGAGCCTCTAGGAGCAACAGGGGCGTTGTCGTTACACCTAGAGGCTCTGCTCTCTCTGCAACTGCCGCGCTCTGTCCACTTTGACAGGTCCAGGCAGTGCAAACGCAGATGGCGCAGCAGTTTCAGAGAGAGCAGAGCCTCTAGGTGTAATGGCAACGCTCCCGTTGCTCCTAGAGCAGGGGTAGGCAACCTTTGGCTCCCAGCTGTTGTGAAACTACAACTCCCAGCATGCATAGTTGCTCTGCTCTTCTATGAACTTACATAGAAATGAATGGAGCATGCTGGGAATTGTAGTTTCACAACAGCTGGGAGCCGAAGGTTGCTGATGCCTGTCCTAGAGGTTCATTCGCATATATTAAACAGGCACTTATGAACATGGGATCAACACAAAGAGGTTCAGCTGCCAAGTGCACATGTAACAGGTCAGCCAGTGTCATAGGCACAAATCTGCTGACAGATGCCCTTTAAATGTTTAACACTTCAAGCTCCATAAGATAGTCTGTGCTCTCTATATTGGGACCGATCATGCACTGCATGTTATTTTGCATGTGTATATACCTGGATTATGTTCATTGCGTGCACATTCACATTTCATCTTCCATTGTTTCCAATATTTGCTGGTGTCATTTTGCGCCTGTGTTTTCGCCATGGTGGTTGGCGGTAGACTGTGGTGGTCAGTTTTGTGAAGGAAACCCTTTAGCTGCAGTTCTGGCACAGTCAGTAACTAGTCCCATCCCCAGAATGTCAGGCATAGGCTGTGCACACTACCGGTGCCCCTCTGGTGAAGGATAGTAAGGGTGGGAGATGTATGCCGTGATTGCATATTTCACGTAAGGACTCATTGCAGAACTGTAATACTTATTTAAAGGGTTGTCCCATCAATAAATACCATTTATTGGAGTGGTCAGAAAAAATGAACAATATTTTCCATAAGCTTTCTGTTACAGCTGTTATACATGGTAGTATGGTTCTCAATGTGTGCAGCGGTGTACAGTACCTGCCCATCTAATGATCGGAGGCGTATCATCAGTGACTGTCCCCGCAGCCACATCTCTATAGTGCTGCAGCCAGACAAGTAGCTTCATTCCCTGGCAGTATAGCTGGGACGGATCCAGTGCAGAGCCCACTCTCAGCAGCAAAGAAATGATTTATTGTGCAGATTTATTATTACAGATTTAGCTGGGGCTGCAGCTCGGCTCCAATCTCTTGAATAGGGCTCTAACAATTGCAGATGACACTTTGTCAAAGTATTGCTAAACAGACCAATGCCCTTCCTTTTCAGTACAGTGATGGCATATCATACCACTGTACCATAATTGGTGTATAGCAAGTTTTTTTATTTATGAGAATTAATTGCAAACTCAACATTGGCCACTAGATGTCAGTCCAACCTGTATTGTGAGCAAGAACCTGGAGCTTGTCAATTCTACGGATAAAGCAAATAAGAGCAGGAAAATCATTGATCTATACTGCCACATAGTGTACAATTGATAGCTTTACACGTCGGGTATAGTCCATAGGAATACTTCTATAGTACTGTGCGCTCATAACCGCCTATTTTCTGTCCCGGAGAGCCAGGAGCTCTTGAATACCAGGACTCGAGTTCATACCCTGTATTTAGTGGGCTCTAGCATTAGGCTCACATTGGAGCTGCCCAATAGGGATATAAGAAAGCAAAGTCATCGAAACAAGTGAGTGACCCTGCATTTCTATCTGGGTTAGGGCAGCATACAACCGGCAACAGGTTCCCTTTAAGTCACTTCTCCATAGTGTCATATGGCAGGACACTGGTTGCGATTATTGCAGAAGCCCAATTAAAGCCTGTCCCCTGCTTACTAGTAGCATATGTGGGTGTGAAGCCACAAACGCCACTCGCGCAAAAATGCTGTGACAATGGCATTTAAAAAAAAATGTGAACACAGGAATATTTTTACACATTTTTTTTTACATCAGAAAACTGGCATAGGGAAATTATAAATTCCTCCCATAGACTGAAATGTAGAGTTCCCCCTAGTGGTTTACACACAACATCAACCGAAACCTGACTACCTGAAAACTGGCTGATTCGTCTTGGGTTACACAATTTACAGTACAATACATGTGAGCGAGGTTTCCAAAACCCCATAGACAAGTGACCGAAAATATCTGCAGAATTTAAAATCCATCGCATGATGTTGTGTCTTTGAGTAAGGTGAGCTTCACAGCTTTTCCATGTGTGAAACCAGCCATAGACGCACACAAACCAAGAATAATGAAAATAAAGCCCTGCGCCCTCATTAACTTTTTTGTTTTATTTGCACAAAGATTTTTTTTTTTACTACAATCATTCTAGTTTGTGTGGATGGAAAAGGGGAGCGGGGCCTGGCTGCTGACGGTAATGGCTGCTTAGTTCTTGCTGTCGGCATCTCGACTTAAAGGGGTTGTGTCACAAAGCATATTCTACATTTTTTAAACTAAAACCTGGATCTGAATTCTTTCGTAATTGCATGTAATTAAAAATTTTGTATAGCCTGTGAGTTATTCAATAAAATGTATCTGTATAGCGCCACCTGCTGATTTTCACTTTTTACATGATGGCATAAGCCCTTTAACGACTAGTGTGGACCCTCACAACATGTTCCTGAGATCCCCCGAACTCTTATTCCTGCCACTCCTGTCTGTCTGCCAGGCAGGAGACGCGGCAGTGTCAGCCGACAGGAACGTGCATATAGCACTTACCTCTATTCTGCCACTACCACTTCATTTGTGGAGGTCTCAGCACAGCTCCATGGTCTTGTGGGGACAGGAACAGAGGATAACGGCTAATGCTGGATGGGAACCTTGGGCAGCTGAGATTGCGGCAACGGAACCAGCAGGCAGCATCTTAGATCCTCATCCTATGGAAGCTTTTGCTGGCTACTGCAAACAACTCCAGCACACGAGCAGCGCTTTGGTGACCACGGAGTCCTGCTGTGAAGCTATATCTTGAGTTTCTCATCAGGCAACTTAATTCTTCTATATCCTTGTACTTGTAAGGAGTGGGAGTTTCTACCTTCCGCAGCCTTGCTTGTCGGGCATATTTAGACTATAACTGTAGTGCTATTTTCCCTGGCCTTATTGTACCTTGAGAAGAATCTGCACTAGCTGGTTCTTTGTCTACTGTATTGTGAAGGGACTAACAGCAGAGGGAAGACTGTTGGAACCAGAAAACTCACTGCTTATTTCAGTGCTACTGGTCCAGCCATGGAGGCCTCTGGGGTGTATATTCACCCCCACCTGAACTTCTCTGCCCTGAAATGCACAAGGGGAACCCCTCTCATCCCTCTCTTTCTCCTACAAGCACTCTACCTCCCGCTTCAAAGAGGAGTGCCACTTGGTACCCTAATGTCGGTATGCCTGAGTCTTGGAGCATTGATGAGTTACCTTCTACTTCAGCTCGGTTTCAGTTCAGATGCAGAGTTCGGTTTCAAGTTTTAAAGTGGTTTTCCACTTTAAAAATCAATTACCAAAGTTATTAAACTATAAAGTCAAGTCGCGCTAGGAGACTAGAAGATGTTATACCAAATTTCAGGGCAATTAGAGAATCTTCAATTCATGACAAATCAATTCGGGCACAAACTGAACTTTTTAAAAAGTTGTGAAGTCAGCCACAAAACAAATTTCAAGAGGTTCGCTCAACTCTAATTGAGAGCTTATGCTTACACTTACAGTCTGTCCTATACTCTCATTTTGAGTTGATCTAAAAAAAAAAATGTCTAGTTTTACCTGCGAGTTCAGTTTTCCCTGTTTGGCTGGGGCCATAGTAGGTGATAAATTGAAACAATTGGGATGGGTCACACAATTCTTGATACTAAACTGGTAGCGGAGGAATTTAAAGTATGTTATAATTCCTTTACAACTTTTGTAGTGAGTGACCCTGAAATCTATCAACCTACCAAAAGTGAGATTAACGTGCGTTTGTCCTCCATGTCCTCTCCCATCTATTTCTCCTTACCAACATTAAAGTCTCTTGGCCCCTATCTATGTGTAGGAGACTATGGCAGCAATTAAGTCCGCTTCAAACCATTTAAGGCACCTGGACCTGGCGGCTTCACTAACCACTGTAATTCAAAATTCTGAGATTTTTTCCTCATCTTACTACAGTTTTCAAGATGCAGCAGAGGGTAGTTCTTTCCCCAAAAGGCGTGCTGCGAGCTACTATCGTTACCCTGCCCAATCTGGGGAAAGATCCCACTATCTCATCTTGTTTCCATACTATATCAATTGGTCTTTATTAAAAATAATGAGCTGTTCTGCTTGTTCATCAGGCAATCGGCAGTATTATACTGTAAGATGATCGCTAAGAATCGCTTATACGAGCGCTCGTTAACAATTATCAGCCGAAATATTGGCCAGTGTAATGCAGCCTTAGGCCACATTCTTTTTCTCATGATCTTATCAGTAAGATAAGGATTGAACTTTAATGAGTGTTTATAAGGTCAGAGATAAGGGGCCAGTCAGCTCCTTGCTTGACGGAAAAGAGAGAAAATTCAGATCCTGCTAATGGAGCATCTCGGCTCTGTACAGAGAGAAGGACTCCATTTTTTTTTTTTTTTTTAAAAAGCCCAATTATAAAAATTATTTTGGCTTGTAAATGAGTTCAATGCAATAATAATAAAAAATTGCCCCCAAAGGTGTACATAGCCTTTACATTGATACTGGATATCATTGGGGTTTGTGGCGAGACGTCAAGCGCCCGATGGTACAAGTCTGTTTGTTAACCTAATTCAAACGGTGGAAAGGACTCAAACGCCTTCTCTGCTCCTGGCTTTGGATGTGGAGAAGGTTTTCAACGCTAGATAAATTTGGACTCCAGGGCTGATGAAATCTACCCTATTGCCTTTATATACTCAACCATTGGTGTGAAGTTTACCTGCAGGTTTCTTATTAAATCTCTAGAAGATTAGCAGTGGTATCCATCAGGGGTGCCCTTTGTACCCTACTATCTTTGCGCTGGATGGAACCCCCTTGCAGCTTCAGTGACATCTAATCCCTTTATCCATTGCACTGGGGAGGGTAAGGTCTCCCATAATATCGGATTATGTGCCAACAATGTTACATTATCTCTAATCCTGTTGTTTCCTTGACTACAGTACATAATTTATTGGGCTCCTTAGGTTGAATTTCTTATTGCTGAGTTAATCCGTCCAAGTCTCAAATTTTTAATTTGGCTATTGATCTCACAGGACAAAGTCCCATTTAGAATCTTGCCTGTCGTGTTTGGAACGTACACGGCAGGCTAATAGTTTTAAATACTTAGGTATTACTTCATCAAGTCTAAGCGTGCTTTTATCCTCTAATAATTATGAATCTTTATTTTGGAAAGTAACCCAGCTTTTGGGCTCTTTTAATAAGCCTCCTACTTCATGGACAGGGCAGATTGCTATTAGAAAAATGATGATTTTGCCCGTTATACTATACACCAGTCACGCAGTTACTGTTCCAATTCCACCCTCTTTTCTCCCAGAAATGCAAAGGCTACCTTTGTCTTTCAGATGGGCTAAAAGATTGCCTACAGTCCAAACTTCTGCCATGATATGTTCCTGGCCTAGCTGTGGCATGGGTGTCTCTGATGTTACTAATTATTATATGACCAATTAAAATATTTGTCTCCTTCCTGCTCGAAGAAATAGGTGCAGATTGAATGGCATCTAGCCGAAGGTTCCTTGCTTTCATTCCTTAAAGGAGTTTTCATCTGAGACAATGGGGACATATCGCTAGGATATCCCCTATTGTCTGATAGGTGGGGTTCCTACCACTGGGACCCGCACCTATCTCGTAAAAGGAGCCCCCGAAAGTAGTGGAGGATGCAGCTGCCCTCCCTTCATTTCTATGGGGCCAGCGAAAATAGCCGATCGCTGGCTTGGCTATTTCCGTCGGGCCCATAGAAGTGAATGGGAGCAGTGGCCTGTCATGCACGGTGTGCTCCTATTTACTTCCATGGGGAAGTGGCTGGACCGGAGTCCTCCAGCCACCACTTTGGCCTGCTCCGTTCTCGATATAGGTGTGGGTCTCAGCGGTGATATGCCCCCATTGTCTCATTATCTAGTAATCTGCCCCCATTGTATCAGATGAGACACCCGCTTTAATTTAAACAGGTCTAGGCCTTTTATTATTTATTAGGCCATTTAGTATGACAGCCTGTGAAGCTGATTTATCAACTGCGACTTTCTAAAAATTGCCAAAAATGTCAGTTTTTCTCCAGTGAAGGGGTGGAGTAGAAAGTGAAGTAACATCTCAAAATGAACTAGATTAATGAAACATGGTGTGAGTGGTGTAAGTTACAGCAACGCAGACTGCCCATCAGTATGTGAGCACAGCATAAACTGGTGTTGGGTACCCTGAGCAAAACACTGGGTCATATACTTGTATTGCTACTTGTGGACAGCAAGAATGTGAGCTGAGAGCTGGAGCCCACTTAATACAGAACATGCGAGTCCAGGGGCTCCAAACTCCAGCTATTCCCCTATAGGAGCAGGAGAATGGAAAGGACGGATTCGGCAGATAACTGAGCCGAACGGAGCCTGCGTGTCCCATAGACTATAATGAGGTCCGTTAGGTTTCCGCTCAGAGGAAGATTTTGGAAGCAGAGACAAAAGTCCTGCATGCACTACTTTTATCTCAGCTTGAAAAATCTTACTCTCTGCGTCAACCTAACGGACCTTATTATAGTCTATGGGGCTCGAGGCTCCGTTCGGTTCAGTCTGCATCCTATAACGGAGAAGAAGTACGGAAAGGCTGAACCCTGATGTGAACTCATCCTTATCCATACACCAAGTAGTGGAGAGCCACAAATTTCTTATTGACCTCCGAGTGCAGCATAAAACGGGTGACGGATTACCTTTAAGACCCAGTGACATGCTGCTTGGAGGACACATCACCACTGCAGCCAGTTAATGGCCGAAGAGGCGCACATCCCTTCCATCCTTGTTGGAAGTTTACGTGCAAGGACAGCTGTGAACGAAAGGACCCGGAACCAAGCGTCAGGGGCAGGTAAGTATGCTTGGCTCCACAGGTTCAGCAGGGGGAATTTAAAAACTTCTAAAAGCTGGCATTGCCCTTTAAATTCCCGCAGGCAGAGTGCTGTGTAGGTTGGTGCTACATGAACCTGTTTTGTCTCACTATGCAGGTATCTCGTCATGAGCGGCGTATCTCTCAGATCCAGCAGCTGAACCAGATGCCCTTGTATCCCACAGAGAAGATCATATGGGATGAGAACATTGTGCCCACAGAGTACTATTCTGGGGAAGGTGAGGCTGTAAATTGATATTCAAGCCTAATTTTGATTACCGTAATAAGCGCTAATATCGTGAAAACCACCAATATAACTCAAGCTTTGAAATTTAATCTGGTTTTACCCATGCTGCGTGGAGCAGCTTACACGGATGTGACTTCTAGCACTTACAGTACTTAACATTTTAACACTTCAGTTACCAGATTTCTGCATTACATGGAGCACCTGACTGCATGTTTTCCCCCATATGACAGGATAAATTAGTTTATTTGGTGCATTTTTTACAGTTTATTTAACCCCTTACTGACATCCACTATATGTGTACAGCGTGATATTTAAAAGTTTGAACTTTTTAACGGTTTGGGAATACCAGAGATATTTTTTTTTCATGTAATAATTTTTTTAAAGACTGGAACATGCGATCGCTAACGCCACATGCGGATGCTACGATACACCTCTCGTTTTTTTTTTTTTTTTGTGGACTTTTGTTCAGCTTGGCTATGTTTTTTAGGGTGCCTGGCATTGCCGAAGTTGAATCTGCAGTTTCTTACTCTACATGACTACCTTCTTCGTAATTTCAACCTCTTCCGTTTGGAGTCTACGTATGAGATCAGGCAGGATATTGAAGACATTGTGTGCCGGCTGAAGCCCTGGTAAGCAACCGATTGGGTAACTTTTATTGTAACCATCGCCTAACTAAGACCGCCACAGACACAATGGTAAAGATATGTCCGTGATGCAAACCATTTTATCAGATTAGGGCTCGTTCACATCACCGCTTTGTCTTTTCCGTTCTCCGGCTCCGTTAAGGAGCAAGAGAACGGAAAGGACGGATGCTGTACGTAACTGACACCAACGGAGCCTAAAGACCCCATAGACTTTAATGGGGTCCGTTTGGTGTCCGCTCAGAACATGATTTTTGAGCGGACAGAACATAATTTTTGAGCGGACATGAAAGTCCTGCATGCAGTACTTTCGTCTCCGCTCAACAATCATGTTCTGAGCGGACACCAAACGGACCCCATTAAAGTCTATGGGGTCTTTAGGCTCCGTTGGTGTCAGTTAGGTCTCAGTTATGTACAGCATCCGTCCTTTCCGTTCTCCTGCTCCTTAACGGAGCCGGAGAACGGAAAAGACAAACGGTGATGTGAACGAGCCCTTGGCAGTAACTGTACAGTAATTGTTTGGTACTAGAAATGGTTGGTTCTAGAAGATGGATATCTTCCTCATCAGTTGAAATACAATTTTTTTTTTTCTCTTAGCAATGCCAAAAAAATGTTCTTCTGGTAATACCACGTCCCTGATGAAGGTGTCAGTTTGATCCCAAAATGCTGAAGTATTTGGGGGATTTGTTCCTTGACTTGACCCTGTTTTGTGGTTCCTTTTGCTATTTGCGGTCAGAAGGTTGACTTAGACTGAAATCTTTGTCTCTGATCAGCTGTATTCGGGCCAGTTCACACAAAGTTTTTGGCTCTGATTTGGAGTGTTTCTGCTTCAAAATCAGCTCCAAAAACACCTCAAAGCAGCCCCCCTTTCCAATGGGAAGCAGCACGTGTAAAAAAGAGGTAGCCGCCCTATCTTGGCAAAGAATCAGCGCTGAACCCTCCATTGAAATGAATAGGAAGCAGAAAAAAACAGCTCCATGAAAGTCCATGTGTTTTTGTGCCTTTCCTGCCTGTTTTTTTGAGCAGTTTTATTGAAGTGAACTTGTCTTTTTTTCAGGGCAAAAAAAAAAAGTGTATTTCAAAATCAGTCATGTGAAGAATAGGGTGTGCAATACGCAGATACCACACATACGTTTACATTTGCATTTAGCAGATGCGACACATATTTACTGTATCTGCGGCAGGAATTTGACAGGGTGCTGATCCACACAAGGCACCAACGGGTGTGGAAAATCTTCTGGGTATTCAGTGCATGATCTTTAAGTATTCATGCTGAGTTTTTTATTTTACTCCCACTTTGACATTTTCCATAGCATAAATAATAAGTTCCAAAATACTGTGCCTCTCTGCTGTCAGCTTCGCGGTTTCCTGGTGTGCTGTGGGTTCAGTTCACACCTTGCAGTCAGTGTTCAATAAAATGGTCGCGCTGCTGTTTCTCATATAAAGGTCTGGATTCCTCTGAAATTCTCAATCTCAGTTGAAAACACGGAGAGTTGATCTCAATTTAGACCACGGTTCCTGATGTCCTTTTTCCTATATTTAATAGAAAATGGATGGACCTCCATAGTGAAGTACTGTCAACTCCGTATAGATTTAAGAAGATTTATTGTACTCACAAGCAAATATCTTGCATTACAGCATATCAAGGTAGAAACTGCCCGACCCAGGTTTCGCTTTCGCTTCTTCAGGGGCGTCTATCGATTAAATATTAATCGAGGGGCGTCTATCTATTAAATATAGGAAAAAGGACATCAGGAACCGTGGTCTAAAGTGAGATCAACTCTCCGTGTTTTTAACTGAGATTGAGAATTTCAGAGGAATCCAGACCTTTATATGAGAAACAGCAGCGCGACCATTTTATTGAACATTTTCCATAGCATGTTAACAAGGTTGTGGAAAGGCCAATGCTTGATGATTTGGGTGCAGAAAAAAACTGTCTTTTATCAGACCCTTAAAAAAATCATTTTTATCAGGTGCCCGCAGCATGGCCCTGAAACAGAAGATTAATACCTACCTGGCCATGCCGCCCTGGTCCTCCCCTCTGTCTTCATCTTCCGGTCTCCGCTCTGTTTGCATCCAGCGGACTCTGGCCATGGTTACATGCCAGACTCGAGCGAATGACTGGCTCCAGCGGTGATGTGGCCGCAAGCAGCATGTCACGGCAAATGCCAGTCTGGAGCCGTACATGTAACCAGCCAGATGTAAACCGAGCGGAGACCGGAAGATGGGGGCAGTGCGGAAGACTGGAGCAAGTAAGGATCCTATGGTGGTAAAGGGGGTTGTGGCACCAATGTCTGCTAGATGCAGGTCCCACCTCTGAGACCTGCACCTATCTCTAGAACAGTGCCTTTTCTTTTAGAACAATGACAGGCTGCATCAGATGGTGTAAGGCTAGTTTAACATTGGTGCTAGACTTCTCTGGCAGGCGGTTCCGGCAGGAATTAGCCTGCCGTAGATGTCTGGATCCGGCATTGCTAGACGCCACCTGAAATCTGGGGGACTGGCGGAGATCCAGCTGCAACCCGGCAAATATGCTGAGAATCGGCTGGACTAAAACCATTGCGCCTGCCGGGGTTGTCTAGCACTAGTGTGAAACTAGCCAAGCTCCAGATAAAAACTAATTCCAGGCTGTGGTTCGTCCGGCTCCACACCTCATGGCCAACTACCTTCAGTAGCTGTTGAGAAACGGAGTTATCCTTTAAGGAGAAGATGATGGATACTTATGGCTTGGTGCCTAGTTAAACAATCTAGTGCAAAGTGTCCATCCCAGAGATTATGAAGGATCACTTGGTTCTGACTACTAAGTGCTGCTATGCTAGGTTGGCAGGCCATGTACAGCCCAACACCGATGGCTGTCCACTGCTAAGGCAGTCTTCTGTCTGCACAGGTCGCAGGCCATTGGAGATTTCCAGAGAGTTGTCAGGTCACAGCCTATTTTATTGTGTACGAACTGTTTGCAATTTGAGTGAGTATTGAGAGCTTTGGTTTTCGTTATATGGCGTGTGATCATGACAACTGATGTTGGACAATAAATGGTTAATAGCCTGTTCTTGTTGACTCCCCACCGCGCAGTCTGGTACAAATCCCCTCAGTGGCCCCAGCTAATGTGGAGGAACGTCTCCGGGAACCCAAGCCATGGCTGCTGTGTCATATTACACGGCTATTTCAGGGTGCTGCGTTTGCTTGTCTTTTGATCTGTTCTTTTCACAGCTCAGATCTGCTATTCTAAGCAAGTAGGCATACTTGTCCACCTCCAGACCTGACATTTCTCCAGTCCTGTGATCTTCAATTCATACACGTCTAAATATTGTTTCCTCTTAAGCCTCATTCACACATCAGTGTTCGGTCAGTGATTTCCATAAGCGATTTTTAGCCAAAACCGGGTGCGGCTCTAAACACAGAACATGTGCCGATCTTTCCCTTGTACCTTATGTCCGTGGAGGCCCCACTGCTGGTTGTGGCTCACAGTCACTGATGGGAAAACACTGACGTGTGAATGAGGCTTTATTTTGTTAATAACCAGAAACTTGGGACAAGGGCTCATTTTTTTTTTCATTATCTTTATTTTATATATATTTTTTTAATAATGAATTTGTATGAATGGAAAAAGATTTAATATCTGCGCTCACAAATGTGTCCATGCTTGTCCAGTACATATGTTTGTAATTGTTCATTATTTTTCATCCAGGCAATCTGAATATGGTGGCGTGGTTTTTGGTGGATGGGCTCGCATGGCTCAGCCTATCGTTGCTTTCTCAGTGGTGGAAGTGGCAAAGCCAAATATTGGGCAGAATTGGCCGACTCGAGTTCGAGCAGACGTCACCATCAACTTAAATGTCAGAGACCAGATAAAAGATGAATGGGAAGGTATGGACAATGTAGCTCTAACAGATTCAGTTTCTGTAATAAGCTTTATCACTTTCTGTTGGCATTTTGAGGTATAACCGTACATCTGCTAAGTAAATCATGGAAGAATTCGGGTAAAGGAGAGCTCTTTTTTTTTTTAGTCTGGTTGACTTGTTCCAGCGTATAAGACGACTGGGCATATAAGACGACCCCCCTACTCTTCCTGTTAAAATATGGGGTTTGGGCTATGGGGTTTCGTCGTATAAGACTACCCCTCTTCCAACGCACACCAAATAAAAATTAAACAGACGATCCGAGCATGAGAAAACCACTGAGAGCAGGGAGAGGGGGCTGCTTCAGGAGCGACTGGCCCGGATGCAGCGCACGGTGGCTCAGCTAGAGGGCGCCTGTCCCTGAAGCTTCTCCAGCTTCTCCAGTCCGACTTGGATGTAAAGAGGACCTTTCACTGGTCCAACAATTGTTAGATAATGATATATACCATATGTGTAGAGCAGGGCGCACAGGAATAATAGTAAGTGCAGGGAGATCACTGGGAGCCGCTCTACACATACATATCATTATCTAACAATCGTTGGACCAGTGAAAGGTCCTCTTTACTTCCAAGCCAAAGTAGGGACTGGAGAAGCTGTCCTTCTCCAGCTTCAGGAACAGGCACCCTCTAGCTGAGCCACCGTGCGCCGCATCCCTATTTTTTTTTTTTCATCACGCATTAGAAAAGACCCCGATTCTTCATCGTACCCCAAAAATCAGACCCCCAAGCTCCATCAGTTTCTGATCAGAAACCAGTCTGCATCCCATGATTTTGCCACAAGGTTGGGGATCCAGAGGTCAGAGAGAGCCCCTTCCTCACACTAGCCTCTCTGATGCCATAGTTGTTACTGACTGGCATTTGAGAGGTTAAAAGATTGGCGTCCTCTCCAATCGCGGTCCTTGCACGTGGGTGTCAGCTGTATTTCGCAGCTGGCACCCGCCATGTTTGAAGCGGGCTCAGCTCGTAAGACTGCTCCATATATCCCCTTGCTCACTTCCAGTATACGGTTATGTTATTATTATTTTTATTGAAAATGTCTTGTTCTGTTTGTGTGGTCTACTAGAGTAATAGAATATGTAATCATGGGGAGTCCCATCACTATTTGAAGGAGTGGGAATAAATGTCTTTGCACCAGTTAAGCGTTTAACATAAAACCTACTTCACATGCATGCTAAAGGGTAAGACACAGATTTCAGATCTCAGAGTTAAGCCAATGGCATTGAGTGTGTCCACTGCAGAAGTCAGAGCTCAGAAAGCTGTATTTCTCCTGAATGGCATTGGGGGACACCGCACCATGGGTATATGCCCAGTTGACACTAGAAAGGAAAATTGTTGGCTCTACCCAGATGGGCTATACCCTCTGCTCAGACACTAAACTAACCAGTTTTAGTCTAGTGTCTGTAGGAGGCAGGCATGACCTGCCCTGTTTTTTTTTTTTTTTTGCAGGTCTTGCTGCATTTTATTTATTTATTTATTTTTTAGTTTTTTATTCTTTTTTACTTCTCTTCTACAGGTCTCGGCCTGCTGCAGAATGGGGCTCCGTTGTGGATATCCAATTTAGTTGCACCCCCTGTGGGCCCGTACTCTTAGTACCTCGCCGGTCACACAGTCTCCCATTACTGCATCCTGCAGCGCCTGAAGACGCTGGACAGTGAGCATCCTCCCCTACTTCCCTGTCCCATGGGGTTTAGGAGTTAGTTCCCCTTCTTCTGTCTGGGGATGGGAGTCACTTATTAGGGGCGCCTGTAAGGTTCCCTTATCCCCTTTTCCCCCCTGCCCCCCCCCCCCAATTAGCCTCTCATCTCTGGCCACCTTTACCTGGACTGGGCCGCATCTTTCCTGCCCTGTCCCCGGGCCTCTGGTGCTCTGTTTGCCCTGTTTTTTCCCTCCCTGAGCGTCGCTTCTCCCCAGGAGCCCCCCTCACCTGTTTTTTTTTTCTTTCTGGAGGGCCCACGGTTCCGTCCCGCCGACGGCGCTCCTTTCCCGGCTGCTCCATTAATCGAGGCCCTGGCTTTTTCTTCGCCTAGACCGCACCCTCCCGTAACAAACCCCCCCCACCCCGTTACCCGGGCTTTTATGTGAGTTTGTTGTAATAAAAAGTTGCCATGCAGTCAACCTGAACCTATTTGTGCGGAGTGCCTTGCCAGACCCTGACCACCCCTTCTGGGTCGGTTCCTCCTGAATGGGCTGCCTTCTTGTCCGAAGCCATAGGAAACCATGAATCTCCAGACTATCCCAATCCATTGTTCAGTCGCTGGACCGCTTGCCTGCCCAAATTCCAGCAGCCTCTGTCTCTCCCAGGGACTCCTCAGCGGACAGGAGCACGCTCACGTTCAGACACCAGATCCCACAAACTTCCTCGGGGTGCTACAACCATGTGCCGCTTCTCTTCGGGTCCTGGCGCGCATGCCCTAAGCCTTCCAAACCCTAGTCTGCAAAGCAGTTATCTGTATGACGGGTTTCCGCCACTCGAGTTTGGAGGAGCTTATTTCTGTGGTCATGGGTGGGAAATGTTCCCTCCTGCACAAGACCAACCCCTCCACCACCGTCTTATGTCTGCATCGCAATCTCAGCGCTTTCGCTACTTTCGGGACTCCTCTTCCCGTCAGGACAAAAAGACGGGCTTTAAGGCCAAGCCCTCCTGGCACCCCCGCCCTAAGCCTTCCAAACACCAGTCTGCAAAGCAGTTATCTGTATGACGGGTTTCCTCCGCTCGAGTTGTCCCCTCGAGTGGGGGGTCGGTTGCTCTCCTTTGAGGAGCAATGGAGCATGAGCATGGACGACGCCTGGGTTCTGGAGGTAGTGTCCTCCGGATACAAGATAGAATTCTCCGCCCTTCCCGCGGATCGGTTCTTCCAGTCGTCACCACCCAGTTCCCCCTCCCGGGCAGCCGCTTTTTTTCAGGCCATTCATTCCCTTCCCGCGCACAGTGTGATTATTCCTGTCCCGAGCTTGGATCGTTTTCAGGAGTTTTACTCAAACCTCTTCACCGTTCTCAAGAAGGACGGTTCTCTTCGCCCCATTTTGGATCTAAAGGCGCTCAATTATTTAGTCTGTGTCTGCCACTTTCGCATCGAGTCCCTCAGGTCGATGATTGCTTCCCTCGAGGTGGGCGAGTTTCTGTCATCCATCGACATGCTTATCTGCATGTCCCTATAGCTCTGTCTCATCAGGGGTACCTTCGCTTCGCGGTAGGTTCTCTGCATTTTCAATTCGTGGCTTTGCCCTTCGGCCTGGGGTCTGCCCCGGGGGTCTTTACCAAGGTGTTGGCTCCCCTTGTCGCACTTCTCCGTGCCAGGGATGTTGCTGTAATTCCCTACCTGGAGGATCTTCTGGTGAAGGCTTCGTCCAGGGAGGACAACCTGTCCAGCCTCCACATCACCCTGTCTGTGCTGTCCCAGTTCAGCCAGCTGGTGAATCACTCCAAGTCCTCCCTTGTTCCCAGCCAGAGGATGGAATTCCTAGGCATGGTCCTCAACATTTGCCTTGGACGAGTGTTTCTTCCTCAAGACAAGGTAGTGGCTCTCCAGTCAGGGGTGGCTTGCCTTTGCGAGCCGTCCCCTCTGTCCATCAGGTAGTGCATGCGCGTCCTGGGCCGGATGGTTGCCGCCTTCGAGGCAATTCCTTACACACAATTCCACACCCGGTCCCTTTGGCTTTCAATTCTTGCCCAGTGAAACAAGTCTCCGTCAGGCCTCGATCTCCCAATCCACCTGTCCCCTCAGGTCTGCCGGGACCTGCGCTGGTGGCTGAACCCGCTAACCGTCTCCCTCGGCAGGTCCTTCCTTCCCCTCCGTTGGCAGGTGATCTCCACAGATGCCAGCCTGGCAGGTTGGGGGGCAGTCCTCGGCTCTCTCACTGCCCAGGGTCAGTGGTCGATACGGGAGAGCTCCCTACAGATCAATATTCTGGAGCTCAGGGCCATTTACCTAGCTCTGTCCTGTTGGACTCAGCTCTTCCGCGGTCATCCTGTCACGATAGTCCATGCAGTGGCTAGAGCCTCTCGCATCCTGAGGTGGGGAGAGGGGCATGTTCCCGCTCTCTCCGCTGTCTACATCCCCAGAGTCGACAATTGGGCAGCCGGCTTCCTCAGTCGCCAGTGTCTCGACCAGGTCGAGTGTTCTCTCCATCCAGAGGTGTTTTAGCTCTGTCAGCGTTGGGGAATTCCAGACGTGGATCTCTTCGCCTCCCGTATAAATCACAAGCTTCCGCTTTACATCGCCAGGTCTCGTGATCCTTAGGCTCTGGCAGTAGATGCCTTGGTACTCCAGTGGACCCAATTCAGTCTCCTATATATCTTCCCTCCCCTTCCGCTTCTTCCTCGGGTACTCAAACATCTCAAAATGGATCGGGTCCCTCCGATATTGGTAGCTCCGGACTGGCCCCACAGGGCGTGGTACGCAGACCTCGTCTTCCTGCTCGCCGACGCCCCATGGTGGCTACCTCTGCGTCCCGACCTCCTTTCACAAGGTCTGCTATTCCACCCGCGTTTACCTCGGCTTCATTTAAAGCCGTGTCTGTTTGTCGTCTGTCTGAGTCAGTCATCCAGACTATGCTTCATGCACGTAAACCCCAGTTGGCCGGGATTTACCATCGTACCTGGAAGGCTTATTTTGCTTGATGTGAATCTGGCGAGGTTCACCCTCTCCTTTTTTCTGTCCCTAGGATTCTTGCCTTTCTTCAGGCCGGACTTGAAAAGGGTCTCCGCCTGGCCTCCCTCAAAGGTCAGGTCTCGGCCTTGTCTGTCCTTTTCCAAAGGCCCTTGGCCTCTCATTCCCAGGTTAAGACTTTCCTTCAGGAGGTGGCTCATCACTTCCCTTCCTTCCGTTCTCCGGTGGAAACCTGGGATTTGTATTTGGTCCTAGATGCCCTTCAGTCTTCTCCCTTCGAGCCCTTGAAGAAGATCTCCCTTTATGTCTCCTTTAAAGTTGCGTTTTTAGTCGTGATTACTTCCATTCGCAGAGTCTCCGAGCTGGCGGCGCTCTCTTGTCGGTCCCCCTTTTTGGTTTTTCACCAGGACAAGGTTGTTCTGCTCCCAGTTCCCTCCTTTCTTCCCAAGGTAGTTTCTTCCTTTCACATTAATGAGTAGATTGTCCTGCCCTCATTCTGCCCCAACCCTTCTCACCCCAGAGAACGGTCTCTCCACCGTCTGGATGTGGTTCGGGCGCTCCGGCTGTATCTCCAGTTAACGGAGTCCTTCCGTCGGTCTGACTCTTTGTCGTCCCTGAGGGCTCACGCAAGGGTTTACAAGCCTCCAAAGCTACCATCTCCCGTTGGGTTAGGTCGGCTGTCAAGGAAGCCTATGTGGCGAAGGGTCGTGAGCCCCCCTTCTGGTTGACCGCTCACTCCACTAGGGCAGTCCGGCATCTAGCGTCTGCTTCCCAGGTCTGTAAGGCTGCCACCTGGGCCTTAGTTCACACCTTCTCCAGGTTTTACCTTATCTGTTCCTTGGCCTCTGCTGATGCCAGTTTGGGTCGCAAGATTCTGCAAGCGGCTGTGCGCTAGGTTCTTCGCAAGGCTGTTTTTTCCCACCCTGGGGGACTGCTTTGGGACGTCCCATGGTGCTGTGTCCCCCAATGCCATTCACGAGAAAAAATTATTTTTGTATGTACTGTAAAATCCTTTTCTCGTTGGATGCTTTAGGGGACACAGATCCCACCCTTGTTTTTTTTTCTTCGTTCAGGTTTTCCGGGTTTCCCGGGACCCTTTAATATTGGTCCTCTTTCTGGTTTAGGACATGTTGGCTTCATGTTCGCTCTGGTTTTTTGATACTCCTACTGCTTTCGGACTAACTGGTTAGTTTAGTGTCTGTGCAGAGGGTATAGCCCATCTGGGTGAAGCCAACACTTTTCCTTTCTAGTGTCGGCCTCCTAGTGGCACCTGGGCATATACCCATGGTGCTGTGTCCCCCAATGCATCCAACGAGAAAAGGATTTTACGGTAAATACAAAAATCCATTTATTGCCTCTGACGTACAGTGAAGCATGGATAAGTGCTATCTTTCAGTGGATCTCAGTCAGCATTGCTTTAAACGCTCTTGGTGATATTGATTCACTGAGGCAGTGCTACCATCACACTACAACACTCACATTTAGGAGAGTATAGTTCACCCTGGCCCATGACGCAGTTTACCAACAGGGGCATCCATGGAGAGCTATGGCTGGCATTGTTGTGCTATTAATCACTGAAAACACCTCCCCCTGTGTATAACTATCAGTGACTGACAGCTATCTCTGTATACACACTTACACAGAGAATGCTATCAATCACTGATAACACCTCCCCCGTGTACAACTGAAGTCAGAAAAAGCAGAGATATAAATATATAAATTACACGTTTTACTGAATCTTTTCCTACAAAACCATATATTAATCAGCTCAGCTACTTGTGCTCTAAACCATGCTGGCTGTAGATTGCACTGCATTTTGTGGTGGCAGGTCCAGTACTACACTACTTTCAGATAAAAAATGAATGCACCACTTTGACCTGTGAACTCTTATTTTTCTGCGATGCCAGCTCGCAGTGATGGACTGTTTGTCTTATCACTACCGCTGTTACCCTGGCATACTTGCATTTATAGCTTCAACAACCTAGGCACAAGTCCATGACAGGTGGCTTTATAACTTCATTGGCTCCTGCATCGAGTAACATTTTAGGAATTAATTTTTTCATTATGCAGCATATTTTCAGACTGCTGCAATAATATATTGGTTAATTTGGTTCCCTGCTTTAAAGTGGTCATTCCTATCTTAGACATTTATTACATATTTATAGGATTAGTCATAAATATCTATTAGATGCAGGTACTCTGACCCCAGCCCGCCAGGTGCGGCAGCCTCTGCCCACCACATTTATGCTCATGCACATGACCATATGTATTATGCTGTCCGCAAATTGTGGATCCGCAGAATATGTATACCGTCTGTGTTGCATTCTCATTTTTGCTGATCCATTGACTTCGATAGGTCAGTGGTACTCATTTTGTAGCCAAGTATAGGACATATTCTTTTTGCGGAACGGACATATGCATGCGGGAAGCACAAGGATCATCCATGCGCTTATATGTCTGTTCTGCAAATGCGGACAACAAAAGTCAATGGATCAGCAGAAAAAATGCAGATGGCACACGGACAGCAGCCATATTTTGCAGATCCACAGTTTGCAGATACAGCCGTGTGCATGAGGCCTTAGGTGGGGGTTAAATAGAGTAATGGTCGCTCTGCTGTTTTTCTATGGCAGGTAATAGAGAGGGCCATGCACGTGTGGCCATCTCTCCATTCATTCTCGGCCTGGATGCAGCAGAGGCTGTCTCAGAGGTGGGGTGGGGGCTCCGTTCTGAAAATAGGTGTGGTCGCAGAACGGATCCCCCATACAAGATTATATACAAGAATTGCTGAGTATAGAAGTGAATAAAATTCACATTGCTGTATGCTCCTCCACACTTGCGTTTTTCTTTTCCGGCATAGAGTTCCGTCCTAGGGGCTCTATACCGGAAAAGAACTGATTAGTTTTATCCCCATTCTGAATGGAGAGAAATCCGTTCAGGATGTCTTCAGTTCAGTCTTTTTGACGTTTCAGGACGGAGATAATACCGCAGCATGCTGCAGTTTTATCTCCGTCCAATATTCCGGAACACTTGGCGGAATGCCGAATCTGGCATTTTTTCCCATAGGAATGTATTAGTACCGGATTCTGCATTCAAAATGCCGGATCCGTCCTTCCGGTCTGCACATGCACAGACTGGTAAAAATTTGAAAGAAATATATAACCGATCCGTCTCTCCGCATGACAAGCGGAGAGACGGATTCATTCTTGCAATGCATTTGTAAGACTGATCCGTAGCCGGATCCATCTTCAAGTGCTTTCCGTTTGCATGCAGATTGACGAATCCAGTGACGGAACTGCTTGCTGGATCACTCTGCCGCAAGTGTGAAAGTGCCCTAACACGTCAGCTTTGACGGGTTGTGTACTGAAGGGCTAAATTAGCGGAATCCTTAAAGGACCTGTCACCTCACCAGAAATGTCTGTTTTAGCAACTAAATGCATTTCCCATGTAATCACAATTCTGGGGCATCTATCATGACTCTGGATTGAGCCATTACTTTATTATTTCTGCTAGAAGTTATGAAGTGATTGCTAGCAGTTTGCAGTGAAGGTCCAGCTGGGAATTACCAATCCCAGCAATCTGTGCGGCTGGTGTCAGACTGTCCAGGGACACTCCTTGCTGGACCCTCGTTACTAACTGCTATTAATCCATTCATAACTGTCTGTCAGTGGGCATACACATTGGATGGTTGGTAGTGGCGCCAAAATGGGTGTTTTTAGCTGACCTTTCTCGAATGCGTATGTATGTCCAACTTAAAGTAGTTGTCCACATTGGCCTATCCAACACCCCCTTCTATGAGCTGTGGTAAAAGCAGGCACTGGAACTACACAGCTCCGTCCCCCGTGTCACAGCGGTGCCCGGTAACTGCACCCCAGCAATCTATCCTAAGAAGTCATTAATAGTTATGTCCTGCCAAACCCCTATATCTTACAGAGAAAAATGTTATCGATCATGTCAGTATGCTTACTCACTAATGTCTCTAATGGGCACGTTTCTTGTCCTGGTCCTCTCATCTAAAAATAAGCATGTTTAAGGTTATGGGACGTCAGGGCAGCTGATACAGCAAAATGGGATTTATGTGTTAAAGGTCCTGATAGTAGTGTGCAGGACACTGCCAGCTGGCACGCAGCAGCATAACAGATCCCCGGCGGTCCTCTGGCTGGAGCAGTACACTTGCATTGACCTCTGTTGGCACCGCAAGTAACCTCTGTGTGTCTGACCATTGCTGTGCCAGGCCAACAGCTGAGCGGTAGGTGTGCCCCACGCCATCTCCATATGTCTGGCTGGATTAAAACGGCAAGATTGTTTTGTTGGCCGTCCAAAGTGCTTCATAGAAATGGAGATCTGCCAGGGATTTGATTTACGTCTATTCATAATAAGGGTTGTTATGTTAACCATAATAAAAAGGGCATTTACTGCTACTCTGCACTTGGTTCCCGTGAAAAACACTCGGATTGACACGCAGTAGTCCGTAATTTGACAGAAAACAAGTTATATAAGTAAAGGTTGGTGAAGGCTTTGTTCACATCTCGTCTTTGCCTGGTATGTATTCGTATATGTGTAAAGGAGAAAAAGAACCTTTTAAAAAAAAAAAAAAAATCTGTTACCTTTCATTGTAGTCCTGCTCTCTAGTGATGAGATGAATACCTGCCATGCTCCCAATATACCCGGCATAAGCTGAAGACTCACAGGAAGTGTCAGCCTATAGTGCGGGCGCTGTGGCCGGTGTGGAAACTGCACTGTATCACTTTCTTGCATAGCGCTATGGAGAACCTAAAAATATAATTAAAAAAAATTCCCCGCAAATTGAAATTTAACACATATCTCCAGATGGCTAATAAATGTCTGACTGTAGGCAGTGCCACTAGAACCCCTGTCCGATCACTACAGCTGGGGTTGGAGACCGCAGTGAGGAAGAGTGTGAAAAGAGCAGCCATTGAGCATGTGTCTTGCAGCTTCATTTAATGGGGTTTACCGGTTATAGAAAGTTATCGCCTATCCACAGGATAGGGCAGTGATGGCGAACCTATGGCACGGGTGCCAGAGGCAGCACTCAGAGCCCTCTCTGTGGGCACTCGCACCCTGGAAAAAGTCTATGGTGTACCAATATGCCTTAGACTTTTCCTGCCATTCATCAGCGCAGGGCGTGCTATGTACGGCACAGGCAGCGCGTTAAATGTAGGATATTATACCTAAAGGATAAAGTATATGAAAGATATACTGTATTGTTATTCAGGTTAAATTGCCGTGTTGGCACCTTGCGATAAAGAAGTGGGTATTTGGTTCAGTTTGGGCACTCAGTCTCTAAAAGGTTCGCCATCACTGGGATAGGGAATAACTTATCAGCTCAGCTATCTCCGGCGCTCCCATACAAATGAAAGGAGCGACAGTGCACTTTTCCAAGCAGCTGCTCTTTCTGTTTCAGGGTGGCTTCACGGGGTACAGGGCCCCCGTTCTTGTGATTGGTGGGGGCCAAGCAGTAGGAACCCGTCGTTCTCTTAGTTATCCTCTTCTGTGGATAGGGGATAACTCTCAATAACTGGAATACCCCCTTTAATGCCTATGGAGCTGATGCCAATTACTATTACACTCCTCACTGTCCCTTTCGATCCCATAAGAGACATTTTTCACTTGCCACAGTCCTAATTTTCTGTTCTTTTGGAATCTTCTGTTCTCACGCCCTCCGAATAATGTAGATTTGGATGGAGATTAGTTCAGCACTGCCCTAGTGAAAATATAGTCTTATATGAAAGAATAGTCTTATTTATTAGATGTGACGTAACATGTCATTTTGTAATTTTAGGTCTCCGGAAACATGACGTCTGCTTCCTGATCACTCTGCGGCCAATGTTACTATATGGCACAAAGATCGATCGGAGACAATCCATCGTGGAGCAGACTGGTCTGATGTATGTCCGAGGCTGTGAGATTCAAGGCATGCTGGATGAAAAGGGACGAGTCATTGAGGAAGGTAAATTATTATACGGGCAGTGTACCCCACCCTCCGTAGAGTGGGCGGCCGACGATTATGATGGAAAGCGTAAAACCGTGTTTATATATTTGGCAATTTCCTTTTATTAGGACCTGAACCTAAACCCAAGCTAAAAGGAGATACAAGGACATACCGGGTGTTTCTTGACCCCAATCAGTATCAGCAAGACATGACAAACACCATTCAGAATCGGGCGGAGGATGTGTACGAGACCTTCAATGTGATCATGAGGAGAAAACCAAAAGAGAACAACTTTAAGGTAGGCCTGGATACTTTCCTTAAAGGGGTTATCCAACCACTGAAATGCTGGGCCCCTCACACACCATATACTTACCTTGTTTCCCAGCACTTGTGTCGCTCCTGGTCCCTGCACGGCCGCCACTACTTCTCCCCGTGCGCGGATGTGGAGGTTGGCGGGCAGCCAATGTCAGACTGGGACGAACCTTCCTAGCATCACGGGTGATGCTAGGAAGGCTCGTTGCTGCCTGCCATTGGCTGAATCCCCCTGGACACCGGATGTTTTGAGCCGTGCACGGGGAGAAGCGGCGGACCAGGAGCCACGCAGGTGTCAGGGAGCAAGGTAAGTGTATCGTGTGTGACGGGCCCGGGCGTATGGTGCAGCATTTCAGTGGTTGGATAACCCCTTTAATATATGAGGTTCATTGTTGGTACAGTGTAATAACCTAGTAGATATTTTCCTGCAGTCCTATGTAAGACCGTACCTAACGCTTCTTGTTATGAGAATTAGTTGGGATTGGTTTGACTGCTAGAACTATTCACGATCCGGACAACAGGTTGGTGTTAGTTGTGTCCTACACGGTCTCCACTGAATGTGACAGTGGTAAGAAGTTTCTGTCTCGTTCACTGCTCCTCTGCTCTCTTACGGTTTTACAGAGACTGTCAAGTGCCGGTCTATTTTCATAATCCACATCTCATTGCGGCAAGTACATACGTGTGTGGCATTCTCTGCAAGGGAGAACAGTAGTAAGGGGGAAGGGGTTTTCTGGGCGTATTGATGAGGATAGGTCATTGATATTTTCCTCCTGAAAAAATCCTTTAAACTGGCTTGTCACCCAACCTCCCCCCACTCATTTGTGCTTCATGCACTCTCCTATCTATAGATTGTGCAGCATCATGATAGAAGGCATCTTTAAAGGGAACATTTCATCAGAAAATGCCCTATTATTTAAATCATGTTGTTTTTTTTTTTTTTTTTTTTGTATGTTAAACATATTAGAAATAACTTTTTGTGATGTTATTTAGATTTTCCATGTCAGTATCTATGGGGGGAATTTATCATGAGGGGAATATTTTAAAGTCCCTTTTGCTTAGGTCTGCATTCTCTTACTTCAGGGCTCGACAAATCCCAGGCGCCAGGTCGCCATGGCGACCAGGAATTTGGTCCTGGCGCCTGGGTAGTTGTCAGCCCGTTCTGTCAGGTGCCCGGGCGCAGGGCCGG
Organism: Bufotes viridis; assembly: GCA_033119425.1. NCBI lineage: Eukaryota > Metazoa > Chordata > Amphibia > Anura > Bufonidae > Bufotes > Bufotes viridis. The sequence goes on from CM065599.1 coordinate 38,045,011, forward strand.
CGCGGACTAGGAGCGCCGGCCCCCTTCATGCTGCAGCCGCCCGAGCGCTCTATATAGAGCCTCAGGCGGCTGCAGCACTGCCCGGGCTGGCGCGTCCATGAGGGCGCACCGCCCGGGCACAGCATGAAGAGAGGACTGACAGGAGGAAGCGCTCAGCGCTCCCTCCTGTCAGTCCCTCGACTAGCGTGGCCGAGCCCTGTATGGTCCGCGGTACAGGAGCATCTGTCTCCTGTACCCGGCCGGACTGACATGAAGTGCGCACACAGTGTGCACTTCCTGTCAGTCCGCCCGAGTACAGGAAACTAAAGCTCCTGTACCCGTGGGACCATACAAAGCTCGACCACGCTACACTAGAGGAAGGGGGAGAAAGTGAATGACAAGGGGGGTTTGGAGAAAGTGAATGACAATAGAAAGTGAATGACAAAGGGGAGAGGAGAAAGTGAATGACAAAGGGTGGGGGAGAAAGTGAATGACAAACGGGGGGAGTAGGTGAATGACAAGCGGGGGGTTGAAAGTGAATGACAAGGGGGAGGAGAAAGTGAATGACAAGGGGGAGGGAGAAAGTGAGTGACAAGGGGGAGGGAGAAAGTGAGTGACAAGGGGGAAATGAATGACAAGGGGGTGAGAGAAAGTGAATGACAAGGGGGAGGGAGAGAAAGTGAATGACAAGGGGGAGGGAGAAAGTGAGTGACAAGGGGGAAAGATAATGACAAGGGGAAAAGAGATTCACAAGACGGACCCCTCTGCCCTCCCCTCCCGGACCCCTCTGCCCTCTCCTCCCGGACCCCTCTGCCCTCCCCTCCCGGACCCCTCTGCCCTCCCCTCCGGACCCCTCTGCCCTCCCCTCCGGACCCCTCTGCCCTCCCCTCCGGACCCCTCTGCCTCCTCGGACCTCTGCCTCCTCCGGACCCTCTGCCCTCCTCCGGACCTCTGCCCTCCTCCGGACCCCTCTGCCCTCTCCTCCGGACCCCTCTGCCCTCTCCTCCGGACCCCTCTGCCCTCTCCTCCGGACCCCTCTGCCCTCTCCTCCGGACCCCTCTGCCCTCTCCTCCGGACCCCTCTGCCCTCTCCTCCGGACCCCTCTGCCCTCTCCTCCGGACCCCTCTGCCCTCCCCTCCGGACCTCTCTGCCCTCCCCTCCGGACCCTGTAATCCTTGTAGGGTTTCCACATGTCATGGCGGCCACAAGTGGCGATCACTTAGACGCTGGCAGCATCTGACGTGTCATATAACCTATTGAAAAGGGGAAGCATTATGGGGGGCCCTATATACTCGCACATTATGGGGGGCACTATGGAAAACAGGGGTAGGAACACTATGGGGGCATCTACTGGGGGCCCTATGTACTGGCATGCATTATTGGGGGGCTCTATAGAGAAGTGGGGGGGAGCAGCACTATGGGGGCATCTATTGGGAGCTTTATGACGCGGCTCCGCCTGGCTCCTAACTTTTTTAGCTGGCTCCTAGATTCCAAGTAAATTTGTCAAGCCCTGTCTTACTTTATGCCACATTTATCAAATGTCACATGTTTGATAAATGTGTGTTATCCTTAAACCTAAGGCCTCTTTCACACGAGCGAGTATTCCGCGGGGGTTCAAAGCGTGAGGCGGACACATTGCGCCCGTACGGAATCCGGACCTATTCTTTTTAATGGGGCTGAGTACATGAGTGATGTTTTTCACTCATCACTTTTGCGTTGCGTGAAAATCGCAGCATGTTCTATATTCTGCGATTTTCACGCAACGTTAGCCCCATAGAAGTGAATAGGGCTGCGTGAAAATCGCATCCGCAAGCAAGTGCAAATTCAATGCATTTTTCACGGATGGTTGCTAAAAGATGTTGTTTGTCAACATTCAGTTTTTTATCACGCACGTTCCAAACGCATTACATTGCATTACACCCACGAGATCACAACTGAACGCGATCGCAAACAAAACTGAATGTACTTGCTTGCGAAATTGCGGAGTTTTCACTGAACAGATCCGGACCTAATCCGCTCACAAGGGGCCTAACTCTTTTGTCTAGAAAGGCTACTCTAGTTTTCCTACTCCACCCTCCTACTGGAGTGAGATTGCGACTTTTTTAGTGATTATTTTTTTATTTTTTAAGTCTCCATAATAAATCTGGAGTGAAACTCATTAGCATAGCTAACCACACCCACTTTTCCATCCACATTACAAAACTGAAGTGAGTGGTGTAAAAATGCAAAAAGGCACATGCAAGTCGAAAAAGTCGCGAAAGCCTTATTTTGCGACTTGAGACCAGAATTCTGGAGGGAAGGAATAATGAATCGGGCCTCTATGATTTGTTTTTGTGTTTTAATTCTGAAATGCTAACACTAGCTAAGCGAGCTTCACAGTAGAGCTTGAAAGTCTCTGTTCGGCTCCATTGACTATATAGATAATCCGGCATTCTGGCAAATATGCGTGCAGCAATTTTTTCCAGCAAATTCTCTGTATATTTGCCGGAACCTGCCAGTTCTCCGTCCACCCTTATGATTATTGGAACTGGACAGAGAATTTCAAGCTTTGGGCAATGCCAGATCTCTAGCGCTATGCAAAATAAATGTGGAGCCCCAGTATTGGGTCTACAACACAATGAAAGCCAGATATCCCTCAAAGGAAGGAAAACCGAGCAAAGGGGTGTCTCCATTACAGAGATCACCAAATCCACCATATTAGGTGGCCCCTATGTCAAGATCCCGCTTTTTCACAAGCTCTCTAGCGCTAGTAATAAGCATCACTACTTCTGTACAGATCACTTTCAGCAATGATTTTATTATCTTCACAGATATCACCTATATATTGATAAAACAGGATCCTCTGTTCACAGTAGGTGATATCACAACTTATCTACTCCATTCTGGCCTCTAGACAGGTCACAGAGCAGGCCTAGAGAACTCTCCCATAGAAGTCAGAGTCCCCTCCAGTATTATGTCTGTGGCCCTTGGTGGCTGCTGTAAAGCATATCTCTAAAGGGTTTGACTACTCATTGCGCGGTTTGTAATGTAGCGGTGCTAGCATAGAAATGAGCGGGGCCACAGCGCTATTTGCATGTGTGCCATGACCTAGTCCCCTATTCGCAAAAAATCCAGTAGCGTTGGATGTTTCTCGATTCTGGAGTTTCGGGTGCGACATTATTTATCTCTGTGCTAGCTCTGTTACACTGCAATCCCATGGCTATCAGATGATATGACGGCTGTCGTGTGACCAAGATCCCCATGTAGATGAACCCTAAATGCAGTTAGCAGCTTAGGCAAGATGGCTGCCTCCATAATCATGTTCAGAAAATAATCAAAAAATAAAAGCAGATTAGAAAAAAAGGATTTATGCTACGATCTGATTTTTACTGGCAGAAGAAAATCTGGGGACACATTCCCTTTAAAGGAGAAGCTCAGGGAAGGTGTTTTGACTGCGGAGATGGACCAGGTCTTACAAGGCACTCTGTTTTAGTGTATGTTACACGTGCGAGAGTCCCTGTGCCCAGCTGTGTATTTACTGTACACCACAATCAGAAGATAAATCATATCTGCCATGTACCCATGTTTAGTCTAGGGCAGCTCCCGCAGGGCCTGTTTCACACTGCCTGCAGAGATCCGGACAGATACTGCTGCATGCTGAATTGTGAGAACCACTGACGATTACCGGCTGCGGCCGATCAAGGATGTAATATATGCAGTGTAACTGCTTGTACTTTACAACCATTACTACATTATACGTGGAGCTACTACTGTAGCTTTTTGCATTGGCCTCTGCTGATAGAGACCCCTGTAAGAGTGGCTCGCAGGGCCGTCATTATATGACCACCAATGTGTGCTCAGTGCTCAGTGCTCAGTCATTTATCATGCTCAGAATGCGATTAGACCAACGTAGACCGTTGGATTAGCCTCGGTGAAATAGGCACAAATGTGCGGCAAAAAGTCCCAGCCATATACATGTTTTTAGGTTTGTGAAAAGGCGCACAGCCCAACACATCGCAGACAAGCAGAACTACGCCACCCCTGGAGTTGAGTAAAAATTTAACCTTGTTTTTTTTTTGCCAAATTCATACTTAAAAAAAGGCGTACCAGGGTAAATGGGCTGGAAAAAGAACGCCTCGCCTATAGCCACGCTCACAAAATCTGTCCACACCATGAAACTGTCTAACAAGTCTAATTAGACTCCAAAACAATGTGGCTAAAACAAGGGAAAATATTAGAAGAAACAGGCGCACTATAATAAATGACCCCCCAATGTGTCCTGCAGCAGCAGTCCAGCATTCCTCTCCCTGCAGTTGATTCAGGTGGAGGCGCCTGGCACTAAGGTTCTGTCCAGCACTGCCTTACAGTAAGGAAGCTGTGCCATCTCACTGCCAGTGCGATAAAGGAGACGTAACGGGTAATTGTCACTGAGGCACCGAGCCTCTCTGAGCATGCCACCTCCCATATGGTGCAGTAACTTTACCTGAGCCATTTGTCAGCAGCTTCATACTTGACCCGTGCACCGTTCTACAGAACAGATGGATAAGAATGGATGTGCGCTCCAGTTAGCAGGACTTTGGTCGATTAATGGCTGTTCCTGCACTGAGCAGGCCCCATTTATTGACTTGATGACAGCGCATCACAAGATGCTAATAATGCTGATGGGGCGTAAAAAGGAGTAATTCACAAGACTGTACATTCTGTGGTTTCAAAGAACGGCCAGGAAGACATAGATTCTGTTCACTTAAGTGTGCAGAAAGAGCCATGTAAGGGCTCATGCACGCCGCCATAGTTTCTGTCCGCATCCGATCTGCATTTCAGTGGGGCCACAAAACATAAGGACATCACTCTGTTCAGCGGCCCCAGAAACAGATAGACCATGACTTATTCTTGTTCGTTTTGCGGATAGGGATAGGACTTTTATAGTGGAGTGGCAGCATGCACTCAGCCATGGGGTAACTGACAACAGGTGCACAGAAACCCTATCGGCCGGCTGCTCTGGTTGCCGGGTTTGACATATTATTGTGTATGTGCAGTCACATCCACCCAACTCGTCTGAGCTTTGTAACAAGCTCGTAGGATCTACAGGGAGCGTGCACACACAAGGGGCAGGGTTTCATCCTCCCTGCGCACTGTGCCGTCACCCACACCCCCAGCGAGCAGGGAACCGAGGCAATAAGGAGGTGAGACAACCCCTTAAAATAGGTGGATGGGAGTTGTGAAAATACAAGTGTTAGTTATTTAGAAAATAAGAAGCCATACAGTTTTCTAACACAGATGCTTGCAGACCTCTCCCGCACAGTGTCCTCTCCTTAAAGACTGCTGGCATTCAGATAGCTGTCCGCGTATCTAACAGGTGAACAGTAGTGCAGTATATAGTAGCAGAATCTCCTCACCATGCCTGTGAATAGCCCTGAATGTCAGGGGTCACATGCTGTCCAAAATGTAGGCAATTTGATCCAGCGTGTAGTAAAAAGAGTGAACTTTATTCAAATAAACATCAAAATATTCCTCCTGTAAAAGGCACACTCCATCACTTACCTGCTACAACTACTACATGCAGTCTCGGGCCCTGTGCACACGGCCCATGTGTCGGACGCACCTCCAGGACTGATGGCAGCTTCTCTGACAACACCTTACTACATCAGAGTGATTTGAGATGCTGTGAGTTTCTATCTGAGCATAGGTCTTCTGTACTGTACTCACATAATGAGTACAGTACAGTAGACCCGCAATCAGATAGGCGCTTGAAAATCCCTATGATGCAGTCAGTTCATGTCAGAGGCGCCTTCATCAGTCTGGGAGATGCAGCCAGCACACGGTCATGTCCATGAGCCCTTAGTCATGACAAGGAGTTGGCTACACCGCCACCTATGTAACATACGTACACACCCCTAAAACAGCTGCTCACATTCATGAGTATATACATATTAAAGGGGGGAAAAACAGCTAGGTGTGAACAGTGTAACTGCTGCTGATATAGCAGGATTGTAAAACAATTTACACAAAGTATAAAACATGTATATGATATTATATAAATATAGTTGCTATTTAATATAAATGTAGTTGCTTTTTTATAAAGCTGGGTTCAGCAACCTACAGCACTCCAGCTGCTGCAAAACTACAACTCCCAGTAGGCACACTTGCTTGGCTATTTTTGGAATTGGCATAGAGGTTGATGGCGCATGCTAGGAGTTGCAGTTCCACAGCAGCCAGTGTGACAGAGGCTGCTGACCCCCAGTGAATATTAATAATGAAACATAAGTTCCCTGTGTAAATTTACTCCTGCTGCGGGCACGTATCTAATGTGAGTATCCAAAATACATCCCTGACCAGGAGATATCGTTTAATGTCGCCTCCTCTCGGGGGATCTTTAACCTCCCCAAACCAAGTGCTTGAAAATACGCATGATTGATGCCCGGCTTCAGTTACTCAATATTAGAAAATTGTACAATTTCCTATCCTATATGCAAATAAATGAAATATAAAATAAAAACTGGAATGACCCCTTTACCATTTAATTTGAAACTGTGACAATTTGTACCACTGCGTCCTGGACTGGCCTATGGCTGTGCTTCGGTTGCCCAGCGTTATGGCAGTGGTCTGTACCTACTGCTACTCCCACTTGACGTGGCTTGCGCTTTTCTTAGGCCTCTTTCACACTAGCGTTTTAGCTTTCCGTCCTAGAGATCCGTCCTCGTGCATCCTGAATGGAGAGAAATCCGTTCAGGATGCATCAGGATGTCTTCCGTTCAGTATGTCAAAGTTTTTTGGACGTTGACAAAAGCGCAGCATGCTGCGGATTTGTCTCCATCCAAAAATCCGGAAGACATGCCGTAACGCCGGATCCGGAATTAATGCCCATTAAAGGGCATTAGTCCGGATCCGGCCTTTAGCTAAACGTCGTTTCCGTGCATCGCCGGATCCGACGTTTAGCTTTTTGTCAATGGTTACTAGGTTACTATGGCAGCCAGGACGCTAAAGTCCTGGTTGCCATAGTAAAGAGTAGGGGCGGCATACTTACATTCCGTGCGGCTCCCAGGACGCTCCAGGATGACGACAGGGCGCCCCGGTGCATAGATCACGTGATCCATGCGCGCGGTGCGCTCTGACGTCATTCAGGAACTCCCCGGGAGCCGCACGGAATGTAAGTATGCCGCTCCCCCGCTCCCCACTGCTACTATGGCAACCAGGACGCTAGTAGCGTCCTGGCTGCCATAGTAACACTGAAAGCATTTTGAAGACTGATCAGTCTTCAAATGCTTTCAGTTCACTTGCGTTGTGCCGGACCCGGCATGCATTCCGGCAACGGAAGTGCACGCCGGATCTTCACAACGCAAGTGTGAAAGAGGCCTTACGCGCTCCATTGCTCCAGGAGGTCAAGACTTGCCAGCGTTCCTCTTCCCTGCCTCTGGAGTAGTGCTGATGTCCTTTCACACAGGCTGAGGCCTGCTTCTTGCCAGTACTGCCTCGGACTGCTCATAGGGTGAGTGTTCACATGCTCTCTCCAGCTCTTAAAGGGCCTGCACACACACTTTTAATCTTCCCCATCCTGTGGCTGGCCAACCTAAGGTATTTTAGGCACCTTTCCCTGTGGATGTGTGCCTGAGCAATAAGTTCTAGTAATCTAGTGTCCTGCCTAAGTGTCTTTTAGATTTGACCCTTCACCTCCTGACCACTGTCTGCCATGACCTGGAGCTTTTTATTGGATTGCACAAACTCTGCCTGTCCTGACCTCGGCCTGTCCCTGACTATGACTTGATCCCTTGGTGCTCTGCATTGGTGTCTCTTGACCCCTGTGGTTCAGCAGTCACTTGAACAGAGTCTACTCCTAGAGGTAACAGCCTGGTGGTTCCTCTGCAGCAGAGTCCAGATCCTTGTACAGGGGTTAAAGGTTAAAGACCAGAGGGGCTACTTAGGAGAAACTCTAGTCAGATCTGTTCAAGTGACACAGCAGATCCACATCCACTTTCTGTAACCCAGCAGTTGTGTGATTTAATGTTTAGTAACTGCCTGTTTGCAGAAATGACAGCATCCACGTATTTCTTGTCACCAATTTCCACGGTCATCATTCCACAAATTTATTTCCTACTTGTCCATGGCCCTAGTCTATAAATATTATTTTGTGGTTGTTAATGTCTAACATTATTTAATGGGTTGTCCCATTAAGACAAATTAGGCCCTGGGAATAAGTGTCTGATCCACGGGGTCGGACTGCTGGGGTCACCGCCCATCATGAGAATGTGAACAGAGCCATAGAAGTACAGAAAACTGTTTTATAGTCTGCCGTGAATTGCGAAACTAGGCCCTAGGAATAAATGTCTGATCCACGGGGTCGGACTGCTGGGGTCACCGCCCATCATGAGAATGTGAACAGAGCCATAGAAGTACAGAAAACTAGTGATTCTGGGTATCTGCTGGCTCACTTGGTATACTATGTCCCAAATATGGTGCTCAAACCCCAAAAGTATGACTCACCCTGTCATACGGTAATAAATGAGAAAAAGGAAAAATTTTTGGGAGGCACACAATCAATAGGAGTACTCAGATAGATTAAGTTAAAAATATCCTTTTTTACTTTATTTCAATAAAAAATATAAATATATAATCACGGAGTAAAATTGTATATACGGTATATGGACTAAATTAGTCTGTCCTGATAGTGGCTTTTGATTATTGTGTATGTCTCAATGGGTAAGTAATATCTCTGTTGTATAGCCCTTTATAAGTACTGTGGATATAAAAGTGCAAAACGTGCCAAAAACAAAAAGTAGTGAAAGTAGTGGAAAATGTATACAATAAATGTGAAAAAGTGTGAGGAAAAGGGTTTTGGGAGCAAAAGATTTTTGTGAGCAAAAAAGTGAAGGTACAAATTCTTTATATGAATAAAAAATATAAAAAATATATTTGTAGAATAAATTATATAAAGTTCAGCAGATCTGTTAGTGAGTGTGAAAAGTTGTATGCAAGTAGGTATTGCTTGGTATTGAAGTCCTGTAGAGTATTCAGTACATAGAAATATATAAAAAAATGTAGATAGAAATACATAAAAAAGTAGAAACAATAATAAAAGAATGAATATAGAAAAATGTACAAAATCAGATAGCAATATATCTAGATCCCCTTTGCATTCAATCAATACATGTAAATTAATTCCTTCTAATGCAGATGAGATTTAGGTAAAATACAGAGCACTATAGTCAATATGAACAATATACTCGATATGTGTTGACTTTAGTTCATAGATCCACCTTCAAAGAAACACCTTCAAAGAATCCATCCTATACCATCAGTAGTGGAGCTTGCTGTCTATTATATCGCTGAAAGACAAATGTCCCTTCAGTTTGCTAATCCCTTGTTACAGTCAAATCAAGGGTTAATTGCTGTAATATTAACCAGAGTGTCCTTATACAGAATGCATGCCGGCTAGTTTTCTTTTTGTTAGTTCATGTCCCTTTGTATAGTTGTAAGACACTTACTTGTTATTTAGTATTGAAGTCCGTTGTTGCAGCGGCGTCCGCTGTAAGTAGTGCTTACCCTGCTTATATGAGCGGGATGTGCCTTCTGTGTCTCACCGGGAGATAGATCTCGGCGTCCCACGTGGTGTTTCTGTTTGGTTGTCGCGCGGTCCGTGCGCGTTATCTGAAAGCCGCTCCTATCTCTGCTTGATACGCTATTCCTCTTTTGTGGTGATTTGTATTGAGGATTGGTGGGGTAACTGTATATCTGTTGTTTCAGCTGCCAAACAGATATGCAGTTACCCCACCAATCCTCAATACAAATCACCACAAAGAGGAATAGCGTATCAAGCAGAGATAGGAGCGGCTTTCAGATAATGCGCACGGACGCGCGATAACCAAACAGAAACACCACGTGGGACGCCGAGATACTATCTCCGGTGAGACACAGAAGGCACATCCCGGCTCATATAAGCAGGGTAAGCACTACTTACAGCGGGACGCCGCTGCAACAACGGACTTCAATACTAAATAACAAGTAAGTGTCTTACAACTATACAAAGGGACATGAACTAACAAAAAGAAAACTAGCCGGCATGCATTCTGTATAAGGACACTCTGGTTAATATTACAGCAATTAACCCTTGATTTGACTGTAACAAGGGATTAGCAAACTGAAGGGACATTTGTCTTTCAGCGATATAATAGACAGCAAGCTCCACTACTGATGGTATAGGATGGATTCTTTGAAGGTGTTTCTTTGAAGGTGGATCTATGAACTAAAGTCAACACATATCGAGTATATTGTTCATATTGACTATAGTGCTCTGTATTTTACCTAAATCTCATCTGCATTAGAAGGAATTAATTTACATGTATTGATTGAATGCAAAGGGGATCTAGATATATTGCTATCTGATTTTGTACATTTTTCTATATTCATTCTTTTATTATTGTTTCTACTTTTTTATATATTTCTATCTACATTTTTTTTATATATTTCTATGTACTGAATACTCTACAGGACTTCAATACCAAGCAATACCTACTTGCATACAACTTTTCACACTCACTAACAGATCTGCTGAACTTTATATAATTTATTCTACAAATATATTTTTTATATTTTTTATTCATATAAAGAATTTGTACCTTGACTTTTTTGCTCACAAAAAAATCTTTTTGCTCACAAAAAAACCCTTTTCCCTCACACTTTTTCACATTTATTGTATACATTTTTCCACTACTTTTACACTACTTTTTGTTTTTGGCACGTTTTGCACTTTCATATCCACAGTACTTATAAAGGGCTATACAACAGAGATATTACTTACCCATTGAGACATACACAATAATCAAAAGCCACTATCAGGACAGACTAATTTAGTCCATATACCGTATATACAATTTTACTCCGTGATTATGTATTTATATTATATTTTTTATTGAAATAAAGTAAAAAAGGATATTTTTAACTTAATCTATCTGAGTACTCCTATTGATTGTGTGCCTCCCAAAAATTTTTCCTTTTTCTCAAGTACAGAAAACTGTTTTATAGTCTGCAGTGAATTGCAAAACTAGGCCCTAGGAATAAATGTCTGATCCACGGGGTCGGACTGCTGGGGTCACCGCCCATCATGAGAATGTGAACAGAGCCATAGAAGTACAGAAAACTGTTTTATTGTCTGCCGTGAATTGCGACCATTACTTTAAATGCTGTTTCTTCATTTAAATTCACTTTTGCAGGCCGTCCTGGAGACCATCAGGAAGCTCATGAACACTGAGTGTGTGGTGCCTGACTGGCTTCACGATATTATTTTGGGATATGGTGATCCCGGCAGTGCACACTACTCAAAAATGCCAAATCAGATCCCGACGTTGGATTTCAATGATACCTTTCTGAGTCTTGACCACCTTAAGGCTTGTTTTCCTGGGTATAAGGTGAAGGTCACTGTAGAAGACCCATCCTTGCACAAGGCCCCCTTCAGGTAACAATTTATCTTCTAGAAGTGACTGAATAATGCTGACCTTTGTATGGTTTGAGCGTGCCCCAATATTTTGTTATAACCTTCTTATACCCTAGGATTACTTTTCCTGTCTACGGGGGCAAAGGTAAAAAACGAAAAGAGGACAGTGACGAAGGAGCCTCAAAAGATGAGCCACTCACATTGATTGTGGAGCCTCATGTTATTCCCAACCGTGGTCCCTACCCATACAACCAGCCTAAGCGGTAACAGCTCATTATTATTATGATCAGATTAAAAATGATTTTGCCAATGCACAAAATTAAGTGCACATACTGGCCAATTCTGAGCACTATGGCAAAGAGGAAAAAGCTCAATTTCTAGATTTTATTCAATCAGTGACATATTGTCCCTTTTTATTTGTGTATGAAAGCATCAATGTGGTGTTTTTGTCACATTACTTTGTTCTTCTGCAGTTTTACTGATGTGTATAACCTCAATCTGTTCTGTTTCTAGGAATACCATCCAGTTCACTGCAACACAGACAGAAGCTATTCGTGCTGGAATGCAACCTGGACTTACCATGGTGAGAAGCAACATTTAGCTACGTACAACTATAACCCTTTACCATTATGTCAGCAGTTCATTAAAGGGGTTGTTTCACAATATAAATATATCCCCATTCACAGTACAGGGAGTAACTATCTGATTGGTGGGGGTTAAACCGTTGGGGAACCCAGAGATTCCCAGAACTTGGTTCCAGAGACCTCCCAGATGAATGGAGTGGCAATCAAGAATGCTCACTGCCACGCCATTTGTTCTCTATGGAGTACCATATTTTACCCGGCAATTTTAATAAAATCCATGGCAGAAAATCTTGTGTAGCATTATCATTACCTTAAAGGCTATTATGGCATTGTACTCATTTTGAGCTAAAAATGATTTATTTTTTCAGTTGGTCTTTGTTAAAAATTTTGAGCCTCTCTCTCTATACAGCCTTGGGATTCTCTAGTAGAATTATCTGTGTTTTTACTCTGGTTCTTTGAGAAAGCTCAAAGACTTCTTATCGCTGCTTTCTGGCCTTATAAACACTCATTATAGCTTAGTTCATATCTTACTGATAATAATGTGGCTTAAATAAGTGTTTTTGAGCTACTAGTAATTTAGAGATAAGGTTTATTAGATGACCGACACAAAGTGAAAGTGAAGTACGATTCACACAGTTAAGTCTGTATTACACCAGGTGATTTGTCGGGCCGATCATACAAACACTTGTTAGCGATAGGCTGGGTTCACACGAGCGTGTCCGGATTAGGTCCGGATGCGTTGCGGATGCGTTCAGTGAAAACTGTGCGATTTCACAGGCAAAGCCATTCAGTTTTGCCTGCGATTGCGTTCAGTTGTTCAGTTTTTTCCGCGCGGGTGCAATGCGTTTTGATGCGTTTTTCACGCGCGTGATAAAAAACTGAAGGTTTACAAACAACATCTCCTAGCAACCATCAGTGAAAAACGCAATGCACCCGCACTTGCTTGCGGATGCAATGCGTTTTTCACGCAGCCCCATTCACTTCTATGGGGCTGCGGATGCGTTTATAACGCATAAGATAGAGCATGCTGCGATTTACACCGGTTGCAGAAGTGATGCATTAAAAAAACGCTCATGTACACAGCCCCATAGAAATGAATGGGTCAGGATTCAGTGCGGGTGCAATGCGTTCACATCACGCATTGCACCCGCGCGGAAATCACGCTCGTGTGAATGCAGCCATAATCTGCCTGTATAATACTGCCACCGATTACCCAATGAATGAGCAAATGCTTGTTCATCGGGCAATCACAATCTTTCAGCAGGTTTAAAAATCACTTGCCAGCGGCAGGTCGTGCTGTCTAATCCTAATCTGCTGCCACAAAACAATGATTCAGTATGGGTATGAGCGATGGCATTAGAGATCACTCCTCCCCATACAGTGGAGGAGATTGCTGCATGTACACTTCCTTCCCGACAATCGTCTGTAATACAGCTTTAACCCCTTAAGGACCGGGGGTTTTGGGATTTTTGCGTTTTTGTTTTGCGCTCCCTGCCTTCCAAAAGCCATAACATTTTTATATTTCTGCTCACATAGCCATATGACGGCTTATTTTTTGCGGGACAAGTTGTACTTTTTAACGCTACCATTTATTTTTGCATGTGATGTAGTGGGAAACGGGAAAAAAATTCCAAATGGGGTGAAATTGCAAAAAAAAAGCAATTTCACCACAGTTTTACGGGTTTTTAAATTACAACGTTCGATTTGCGATAAAACTGACTGGTTAATTTTATTCTTCAGGTCAGTGCGAATCCGGCAATACCTAATATGTATAGTTTTTCTTATGTTTTGATAGTGAAAAAAATTAAAAGTGGGAATTTTTTATTTTATTTTTTTGTCGCCATGTTTTGACCCCTATAACTTTTTGTAATTATGCGTACGGAGCAGTGTAGGGGCTCATTTTTTATGGGCAATCTGAACTTTTAATTGATACCATTATGGGGTGCGTATGATGTTTTGATCACTTTTTATTCATTTTTTTTTTTAGGAAATGAAGCGTCCAAAAATGGCGAATTAGCCATTTGGACGCTTTCTTTCCATTTTTATGTTTACCGTATGGTGAATATTTTTTAATATTATTATAGTATGGGCGTTTTCGCACATTGCGACACCCATTATGTGTAATTTTTTTATTTTTTTTATTTTCATTTTGGGGAAAGGGGGGTGATTTGAATTTTTATATTTTTTTTTATTAAATTTTTATTTTTGAAACTTTTTTTTTTTTTTTTTTTTTACCACTTTCTTATAGTTCCCATAGGGAACTATAAGATGCAATCATCAGATTGCTATTCTCATATATTCCAATGCATTAGCATTGGAATATATAAGAAAATCGCATATTTCCTATGGAGCCTATTACAGTCATAGGCTCCATAGGAATACTATGTAGTAACACATGTAGGGTACTACATGCATGCTCCGGCTCCCCCTTGTGGCCATCAGGGGAGCGGGAGCAAAAACCGAAAGTGAAACTTTCGGTTTTTGCGCGATCAGATGCCATGGTCAGGATTGACCACGGCATCTGAGGGGTTAAATGTCCGCGATCGGCATCGCTGCCGGTCGCGGACATGAGCTGCGGGTGTCAGCTTGATGAATCAAGCGTTTACCCGCAGCTCATGCGCCCGCTCCGTGCGGGAGCGGGCGCCATCTTTAAAGTGCGGACGAAGGGCGTGACTGATACTTTCACTTTGTGCTGGTCCTCTAATAAACCTTATCTCTAAATTACTAAGAGGTCAGAAACACTTATTTAAGCCACATTCTTATCAGTAAGATAAGAACTGAGTTATAATGAGTGTTTATAATGTCAGAGAGTAGAGATAAGGAGCCCGTCAGCTCCCCAACTGACGGAAAAGAGAGAAAATCCAGAGGCTGCTACTACAGCATCTCAGCTCTGTACAGAAAAAAGGGCTCCATATTTTTAATAAAGGCCAAGTGAAAAAAATTTTTTAGCTCAAAATGAGTAAATGTAATGATGAGAAAAGTAATTGCCTTCAAAGGTGTACATAGCCTTTAAAACAAACAGTTAACCCTTTGTGACAGAACGGCTTAATATTTTAAAAAAAAAACAATTGGAAAAAAGATTTTTAGCCCAATATGAGTAAAATGCGAACACGTAGATATAGATAACACAGGGGCTACCCTTGAAAATAGGTAATGATCACAGCTCACAGAGTATGTCTAGAAAGCTCTCCCATATGCCAGTGGGGCATATATACTAAGCCTGGTGTTACACGCGCCACTTTTAGGTAACGTCTGCTGGAGCAGAATGCGGCAACATGTATTAACAAGCACAGGCCTCTTCATAAATTTGGCACATCTTCTGGCAGTCTGTGCGCCAGAAATTCAAATCCTCCCAAGTTATGAACTGTTGTAGATTTGAACTATAATTTACTATTATAAGGCATAAACTAAAGTAAAAATCCGCTGCTCCTGCCAAGCCCTGCCTGTTTTCCTGGCCACACTTTAAAAGTGGTGAGAGAAGTGATATAAATAGAGTAAATAAATCATGGAAATAGAGTAAATATAAAATTCTGCAAAATT
This sequence comes from Bufotes viridis, assembly GCA_033119425.1. Taxonomy (NCBI): domain Eukaryota; kingdom Metazoa; phylum Chordata; class Amphibia; order Anura; family Bufonidae; genus Bufotes; species Bufotes viridis. The sequence continues at coordinate 38,060,518 of CM065599.1, forward strand.
CAGAAGAAAAGAAGCATTTTTGTTAGTCTTTGTCTTTAGTAAAAAAATAATAATAATAAAAAAAGATACATTCCCTTGAAGCACTGGAATCTGCATTTGTGTGAATTTAAGGGTTATCCAAGAGTCAGACAGATCTCACAGAGTGGCCGAACTGTGGTGGAGATCATACTTACCTGGTCCCCGTCACTGGGTTTGCAGTCTCTGTCTGTTTGCAAGCTGTGGCTTTCTGTTTTCTATAAATCCTGTCAGCTGACAGATCATGTAGAGCTCTTATCTGTGATCTCTTGACCTCATAAACATTCATTATAGCTCAATTCGTATCAAGCAGGTGAGAATATTTCTCAAAGGGGTTGTCACTTCACCAAATGACATTTATCATATAGAGAAAGTTACTACAAGGCACTTCCTAATGTATTGTGATTGTCCATATTGCTTCCTTTGCTGGCTGGATTCATTTTTCCATGACATTACACACTGCTCGTTTCCATGGTAACGACCACCCTGTAGTCCAGCAGCGGTGGTCGTGCTTGCACCTTCCTATTTTGTGTGCCTATGACCTCCAATGCTGGATTTTAGGGTGGTGGTAACCCTGGAAACAAGCAGTGTATAATATGATGGAAAACTGAATCCAGCCAGCAAAGGAGGCGATATGGACAATCACAATACATTAGTAAGTGGCTGGTGTTAACTTTCTCTACATGATAAATGCCATTTGCTGAGGTGAGACAGCCCCTTTAAAGGGAACCTGTCACCAGGATTTTGTGTATAGAGCTGGGGACATGGGCTGCTAGATGGCCGGTAGCACATCCGCAATACCCAGTCCCCATAGCTCTGTGTGCTTTTATTGTGTAAAAAAACCGATTTGATACATATGCAAATGAACCTGAGATGAGTCCTGTCCCTGAGATGAGTCACGTACAGGACTCATCTCAGGTTAATTTGCATATGTATCAAATCAGTTTTTACACAATAAAAGCACATAGAGCTATGGGGACTGGGTATTGCGGATGTGCTAGCGGCCATCTAGCAACCCATGTCCCCAGCTCTATACCCAAAATCCCAGTGACAGGTTCCCTTTAAATATGTCTTAATAAGAGTCAAAGAAAACAGTCCCAGCTTGCAAACAGACTGATTTCTCACCCTTGTATCTCAGAAACTGTAGAACATTTTTATTAAAGACCAAGTGAAAAAATAATTTTTAGTCAAAGGTGAGTAAAATGTCATCATAGGAAAATGCCCATGAAGGCGTACATAGCCTTTTAAAGCCTCCAGTCCCGTAAATGACAGCAGTGACTGTCAGGATGCGTAAAAACGTTTGTAACCTATCACTGGCCATCTTTTATTTTCCAGAGAAGGACTGGTTCCAGTAGAGGATAATGGTGCGGAGGGCTGTGGTATTACTTTACGTTCCCTCTTGCTGGTAGCTCTGTGCAGTGTCACCCTGGGTTATGGCTCCGGCTGTTTGCTCTGCTTCCCTTCACTATGGCACTATAAACACAGGTGCTCCTCCGGGAACTTCCCAAAGATTCATTTGCAATTCATATTGTGCCATCAGGGGGAGTAATAGAACATCAGATACGTAGTCAAATGTGGTGACTGTTCCCTAAACAGGTGCTGTGTTTTTTTTTTTAGAAAAAATTATTTACAGGATATTTTATCTTTACTTTTTAAAAAGGTGGTTGGACCTCCCGGGACAGGAAAAACGGACGTAGCCGTTCAGATCATTTCCAATCTGTATCACAATTTCCCCGAGCAGAGGACTCTTATTGTCACACATTCTAACCAGGTAACGTTGTTTTTTGGCTTGCTTGTATTAGGTTTTCTTGTTTTTCTTTTAATACAAAAAAAGGAAACAAATGTGCATATCTGAGTTTAGCTTTATATTTGATGGCATAGAAAGTAGGTGTGCAACAATATGTGATAATTTTGAAGCACCGGTGTTGTCACAGCTAAAGCAGTGCTTTACATTGCAGTTTTTCTCATTTTATTAAAGGAAAAAAGACGCATGAACCAGTAAAAATTATTGTCCAAAGACACTTTATTGATAAAAATAAATAAAATCCAAATATCTGTATATATTAAGAAGAATTGCATAGTGGGCACCAAGTGTCTTTGTGTCATGCTTTCATTGTTTGGTGTGCATCTCTTTTATGTGACCTGTCTTTTTTTGGTGTTCATTTTGCACTCATCTGTTTCTAGAATACCCACCTTTATCTTTTGCAATCCAGTGTTTCTCTCTTTGTGACTCTGTGGTTAGTGGGAAACGTTGCACGAATCAAATAGTGTATAGGTCATAAGAGGATTGGTTTGATCCTCCTGCAAATAAAATGTTAGAGGCAAAGTTCTCTGGCGCTGCGCTCGCCCTGTTCTCTGGCGCTGCGCTCGCCCTGTTCTCTGGCGCTGCGCTCGCCCTGTTCTCTGGCGCTTTCTATAGTGAGCCCTCTTCAGTCATCTGATCTGGCCGTGTTACTTGATTCCCTCCTTGTATTTGTAGATTTTGTGAATCGTTTTTTGCCCATACGAGGAATTAACATTTTTACAGGAGTTCAGTGGCCTGTTGAGATGACTGAGCCCCCAATATGTAACTTTACTTTAGGTTTAGTGTTGGATATTGACTGTTGATGACTGGGGGGTTATGACTGGCCTGGACACATCCTAGTAGTCGATTTAAAAAGTTAGGAGCCAGAAACAAATCACTGTAGAGGCCATTCCACACTGCAAAACAGGACTTACACATCACTTAAGGTTTTACCCCCTCTGTAGACAAAGTTCCCCTTCAGTTACTGCAGTGTCCTCCTGTCTTGTCCAATCCCCTAAGCATTAAGGGCTTCCATGCAGATCAGAATATTGTTGGCTAAAAACACAGAACGGTGACAGCAGGTCCTATACATCCCCAGTAGTCGCGGCAGGTCCTGTGCATCCCCAGTAGTCGTGGCAGGTCCTGTGCATCCCCAGTAGTCGCGGCAGGTCCTGTGCATCCCCAGTAGTCGCGGCAGGTCCTGTGCATCCCCAGTAGTCGCGGCAGGTCCTGTGCATCCCCAGTAGTCGCGGCAGGTCCTGTGCATCCCCAGTAGTCGCGGCAGGTCCTGTGCATCCCCAGTAGTCGCGGCAGGTCCTGTGCATCCCCAGTAGTCGCGGCAGGTCCTGTGCATCCCCAGTAGTCGCGGCAGGTCCTGTGCATCCCCAGTAGTCGCGGCAGGTCCTGTGCATCCCCAGTAGTCGCGGCAGGTCCTGTGCATCCCCAGTAGTCGCGGCAGGTCCTGTGCATCCCCAGTAGTCGCGGCAGGTCCTGTGCATCCCCAGTAGTCGCAGCAGGTCCTGTGCATCCCCAGTAGTCGCAGCAGGTCCTGTGCATCCCCAGTAGTCGCAGCAGGTCCTGTGCATCCCCAGTAGTCGCAGCAGGTCCTGTGCATCCCCAGTAGTCGCAGCAGGTCCTGTGCATCCCCAGTAGTCGCAGCAGGTCCTGTGCATCCCCAGTAGTCGCAGCAGGTCCTGTGCATCCCCAGTAGTCGCAGCAGGTCCTGTGCATCCCCAGTAGTCACTGCATGTCCTGTGCATCTCCAGTAGTCACTGCATGTCCTGTGCATCCCCAGTAGTCGCAGCCAAGCGTACTCTCCTTTCAGTAGTCATGGCCATTATGTGATGGCTGCTATGTTTGCTTACATTGCCCCTCATGAGAGGCTTACATGGAGTAATGGGGCTGGATGCTGTCTGTGAAGCACCTAACTCCACCCATTCTGCACTGGGTGGGCACGTGCCCATCAAAAGTTAGAAGTGCAGGGAACGTGATCTAATTGCCATGGCAATGGGGGATTGAGAGAGAGAGACCCCACAACTATAACATCCTAACACGTGACATATCTCTCCTGCTCACTCAGCAGCTTTGGTAATGGCAACATGAAGGATATCCTAGAAGAACATGCACAGTACAATAAATCTAGACAGACGCCTTGGTTCTCAATTAAAAAAAGATGTCTTTGAGAAGTGTAAAATTTACTTTTAGTGTTAGACGGGTTGAGATCACCATAGCTTGCTTTGGGGAAGACTTTTGTAATCTCACAGGCCAAAATCTAATTCAGTCCTTGCCTGCTGCCTTTTGACATTCCAGCTTATGCCAAGTTTGTGTTTATGAAAGGAATATTTTGTAAATTTTTTGCCTTTACTTTTTAACTTAATGTGACTATTAATAGTAACGTATGTAATGCTGTGTTCTTCCTGCATTTCCAGTCTCTACGTACATGTCGAGTAGATGTTTGTTGTCTGTCCGCCTGGTTGTGTGACCAGTGCCATCTGTTGCGTGTGGCACTTAGCTGATTACTTCAAGACCTGTTCAGCTTGGAGTTTCTTCTCAGCGCTTGCCAACCCTGCCCCACCAGCCTTTTCCTAGAACATCAACTCGCAGTCCCTAAATACCTCTCTCCTTCTGTCCCTATCAATCTGCAGGCGCTCAACCAGCTGTTTGAGAAGATTATGGCCTTAGATATTGACGAGAGGCACCTCCTGCGTCTGGGGCACGGTGAGGAGGAGCTGGAGACGGAGAAGGATTTCAGCAGGTGAGCCGTGTGGGGGAGCAGTAGTTAACGCATTCAGTGCCGAAATCCTGAACCACTGCGAAGATAAGAAGAGAAAATGTTATTGTCTTACCCACTAGTGTCAGTGAAATATAAATGATTACAGCTACTGGTTCCATATCTCAGCAGTTTGCCTGGATTTGGGATAGCTAGCATTTTCTTTCCAGCTGATTGGTTGTGTAAAGAAAATGTATGGGCTCAATTCCACGACCGTAGGCTGTCTGTGCCCGTATTGTGGACCGCAGACAGCGGGTCCGCAATATACAGGCACTGGCCGTGTGAATCCCGTATCACAAGTGACTTGAGTGGGTCCACAAGCTGCAAGATATGGTGTGGAGCAGAAGCATGGATTGGAAGCACTTCTGTGGGCTTTTTAGTCCGTGCCTCCACATTGCAAAAGATAGAACATGTCCTATCTTTGGCCATATATTGCGGATCGCAGTCCCATTCAAGTCAATGGGTCCACGCCACAATACGGGTTTCACACGGCTGGTGCCCGTGCATTGTAGGCCGCAGCACAGGCACGGATGGCCTACAGTCGTGTGAATGAGCCCTAATACAGATACTTTCTCACAAAGTTCTGTACGATTCTGTAGTATTTACATATCTTGATTTTTTTGTTTTTTAGACAAGCATAGGTAGACCAGAGAATAGGCAGACCTTATGTACCTGGCGGAAGAATAGTTGAGGTAGATATTACACAACTCAGGAGTTGATGAGATACAAATGTTGGCATCAGCTGGCACCAATGACCATGAGGCATTCACAGAACGTATCCGTTTTGTGGTCTGCAAATTGCAGATCCGGAACCACAGATACCGGCTGTGTGTGCTCCACATTTTGCTGATCAGTACTTTCCACCCTTTGTTAGAAATGACAAAACGCACAAGAATAGGACATGTTGTGGCGTTGCGGGTGCAGACAGCACCCAGTGCTGAGTATATATAGTGGGCTCAGCATGCATGTTGGTACCTGCATCCCTGGATCTAATGGAGGCTGTTATGGCACGAGAAAGGGTTAATAAGCATGGTTGATCCGAGCATGCATGCTGGGCCCGCACTTCCTGGATTCTATGTGGCTTTTGTGACTAGAGATGAGCGAACATTTAAAAAATTTGATCCCGTGCTGAGCCACGCCCCCTGCACTGATCACATGACAGTGACGTCACGCCAGGTCCTTCGGCTGTGCAACAGTTCGGGTAGGTGGCAGCCGCCCCTTATGGATTCCATATGCGCTATAGTGGAATCCATAACGGGATGCGCGATTAACCACCACCCGAACCCCGAACAACGGACTTTTTTTAAATGTTCGCTCATCTCTAGTTGTGACCCATAACAGGTAGGATTTAGCATTAGGACCACTCATAGAGGCGGCCTTGGCGCGGCGGGTGCCTTATTACTTTTTGATCAAAATGTACACCAACGACATTGCATTTCTGTGTTTGTAAGCACACAGTGTTCTGTCCGCATCTTTGTTTGCGGCCCCCGAAAAATGAAGATCAGATGCAGACCAAAAATACGGGTGTTTTAATGCCCCCTTAGGCCTCATGCACACGACCGTTGTTTGTTTCCGCGTCCGTTCCGTTTTTTTTCACGGAAAGGATGCTTCCCCATTCATTTCAATGGGTCCGTCAAAAAATGCGGATGGTCAACCGTTTTCCTTCCGCTTCCGTGATCCGTGTTTTCATTCCGTCAAAAAAATAGTGCATGTCCTATTTTTTTCACGGTCGCGGACAAGGATAGGCATTTTTACAATGATCTGCCATAAAAATCGGATCTGTCAAAAAAAACGGTCCGTCATCCGTTTTTTTTGACGGACGCGAAATTTCATGGAGGAGCGGACGCGGAGGCAGGCAACGGTCGTGTGCATGAGGCCTTAGTCTGATGAAAACTGAGGTCTGATAAAAATACATTTTCTATGTGTAACTTAAAAGTCTAATTGAACTCCCCAGAGCGGTACTGATTTGCGGTGGGCAAACTGATGCCAGGCACAGTAGTCAGGACTGTTCGTTACTCGGATGAAATTTCCTAATTTGTATATTTTATGTTGAGTCAGAGTATCTGTATAATTTAGCTCTGCATGAACTTGCAGCATACTTAGGGCATTTGTATCATGTGTTGGATTGCATGACCATTGTAAGTGGTGTTTAATACAAATAATATATATTCTGCTCTTTCCAGGTATGGGAGAGTGAATTATGTGCTGGCACGGAGACTGGAGCTACTGAATGAAGTGGGACGTCTACAGGAGAGTCTGGGGGTCCCTGGGGACGTGTCCTATACATGTGAGACAGCTGGCCACTTCTTTTTGTATCAGGTAAAAAAAACAAGGTTTACTAATGTTCTTTTCCATCTGCTAGCTTCTGTGTATGTAATGTGTACATGCAATTTCATGCAAGGCTCATGCGCGGGAAGCCCTGTATATTTCCTAATACACGACATATAGCGAGGGGTCAATAAGACAACCTCTCAGTCATATGTCCTAAAGGATGTCATTTAATCCTAGCAACTGTCTACACAAGACCACCCCCTTTAATGCAAAATGTCAGGTTTGTATAATTTTTTTTTTATTTCATTGCATCCTTGCAGATAATGTCACGATGGGAGGCCTACCAGAGCAAGGTGAAAAACAAGTCCTCCCAAGCACCTGACGTGGGCGACATTGCAAAATTCTTTCCTTTCCACCAGTACTTCTCCAATGCCCCTCAGCCTATATTCAAAGAACGCTCCTATCAGGAGGACATGGAGATCGCTGAAGGATGTTTCCGGCACATTAAGAAAATATTCACACAGCTAGAGGTGGGTATTGTGCAAGAATGGGCGTGCTCTCTGTGACGTGATTTGTCCTGCTATGTGTAGCATACAGCGATGTTCTTATGGACTCAAACACTGCAGCACATGGGAAATGCTTAAAAGGAAACTTCCACTGAAAAAGAATATATATAAATGTAGTGTGTGACGCTGTGATTGAGTCACTACTCAATCTGGTCTGGTCAATGCGGGCTGTTTTCTGGGGGCTTAAACTGGTTGCTGCGATGCTCTCATTTGAAAATGTCAAGCGAAGAAGGAAATTAAAGAGCCAGGACAGAAAGTAGAATATACAGTATAGTGACTTCCAAAAATGATATCCAGAATCACCTTTTTTTTTTTTTGTATTAAAAAAAACCGATATAAAATATTCACATACAGGCGGTTAGTATGTGATTATTGAAAATCATGGAAGTGGCCTTTCACACTTGCGTTATTCTTTTCCGGCATAGAGTTCCGTCAAAAGGGCTCTATGCCGGAAAAGAACTGATCAGGCATATCCCAATGCATTCTGAATGGATAGAAATCCGTTCAGTTTGCATCAGGATGTCTTCAGTTCAGTCACTGTCAGGCGTTTTGGGCGGACATAATACTGCAGCATGCTGCGGTATTATGTCCGGCCAAAATTCCTGATCAGTCACCGGGATGCCAGATCCAGCATTAATTCCCATTGACTTGCATTAGTGCCGGATCCGTCCTTCGCATGCACAGGCCGGGAAAACTGTAAAAAAGACTGCAAGACAGATCCGTCTATCCGCATGACAAGCTGTCAGTTGTCACACTGATCGGCGGATCAGGCAGGCAGCTCCGACGACGGAACTGCCTGCCGAATCACACTAACACAAGTGTGAAAGTACCCCTACCCCTTGTAAAATGATTGTGTCAATCTTGAAAAAAAACTGTCAGCATGATCAACCCTATTAAACTAGGCATACTGTGGGGTTGATCATGCTGATTAAAATGATACATTTCTTTTGTCTGTATGTTAAACAGCTGCAGAGATATGTGTTTTTATTCATATGCAAATTCATATACCTCCAATCTATAGTCTTATCATATTGAGAGGAGTGGTTTTCTATATAATACTAATGCACATTACTGGTGTCTTTATAATCATATCTTGCACTTGTGAATAAACTAGTAATAAGTATAGAAAACCTCTATTCTCAACATGGTAAGGCCATAGTAAGTAGTGTATATAATATGTACATGCTAGAACACAGCTCTGATGTCTAGCCCTGTTAATCAAGGGGAGAGGGGGGAGTGTGCAGATCAACAAGAAGTGCTATAAGGATTCATCCCTGCCCCCTGGTGCTCCTGCATGCTGATTTGCATATGAATAAAATCTCTGCAGCTGTTCAACATACAGACAAAGTAAATATATTGTTTTAATCAGCATGATCAACCCTAAGAGGCAATATGCCTGGGTTAATCATGCTGACTAGGGTCTATACCCTTGATGGAGTCTCATGCAGGTGGAGCACAGTAACAGGTATTAGCAGTATGTATCAGCAGTTGGAGCTTGGGTGCGTTTTGATCATAAAACATTACCTATTTTCGGGCTTATGTGCACATTACACATGTCCTGTACATAATTATGGTGTATGACGGTTTCATTAAGTAGATGACCTATACTGTGTGTAAGGACAGGCGGATTACCATGAACTTTTCTACCTCTTCAGGAGTTTCGGGCCTTTGAGTTGTTGCGCAGCGGGCTGGATCGTTCCAAGTATCTCCTTGTAAAGGAGGCCAAGATCATCGCCATGACATGTACACATGCTGCTCTGAAACGTCACGACCTTGTGGACCTAGGCTTCAAGGTACATTTAAGTTGCAGCAGGACATTCTGTTATCTGTTTAATGTTAGGGGATTGTCCAGAGACGACCCCCCCTTTAATGTGTTCAGAACGGTGGCACCCACAGCATTGTCTGTATACTGAACACACCCAGTAAACCATTGTGTAGAGAGGTAGATGGATGTAATTCTGCTTATTTTTAGAGGTCAGGGCTAGCTGTAATTGATGCAGGTATGTGCCAGCCAGTGATTTTATAAGAGGTATTCTAAGGTAACCTCATCCAGACTTGTTCGGCATTGTTACCTGCATTATTTTATTATTGGCCCAGATGTTTTTGGCGCTTCAGCCGATGTCTGCAGACGGTCACCTTGAAGTTGCCTCTCTTTGCTGACTTTCGGTTCCTATCTTTTTATCTGCAGTACGATAACATCCTGATGGAAGAAGCTGCTCAGATTCTAGAGATTGAGACCTTCATCCCCCTCCTCCTGCAGGTACAATATATCAGCCTCTGACCTCTTGGACTTTGTTATAATAACAGTTGACCGGAAAGTCTACACCCAGGCACTTCAACATTGCGAACTATGCTGTGCTGCATCCTGAGGTTGACCTGAAGTGTTCATAGGCAGCACTAAATGTTGGTGTCTGGTTACCCATCTTTCAAGTTTGGGATGGAAAGTTTAGTGGCTGAAATCCCTTTGTCCTGGTGGATCCCATCATAAGACCATAGAAACCCAAAGACATAATTTTCAACCATTTATCTGGAAACAATTACTATAATGTTATGTTTTTTATGTGTTCCAGCTATAATACATATCAGTGTAACTTGAGCACTAACCTGTATGCACTCCAGACTGATGTGCCCAAAAACCTTCAACCCTTAAGGGGTTCTCCAGGTATTAAAAAAATGAAAAATACTTAAAATATTATTTTATAATAAATATATTCTCAAATACCTTTAATTACTTTTACTTTATTATAACTATATGCCCAAATACTTTTCATTAGCTATAAGGGCTTGTTTTGTCTGGGGAGCAATCATTAGGAGAAATAAAATGACCGCCGTCCTATTAGCGCACACTAAACCTGTCCTAATCACACAGGAGGACAAGTTACTTCTCCACAATGAGCCATAGAGCTGCCTCATCCTCCTCTCTGCTCTGCTTGTCAGGAATCATGATGCTGAATACAGGTGAATCTCTGTGGGAATGGAGAAGATGAGGAGACATGAGAGGAGGGTAAGATGCGGCTAATGAGGAGCAGCACTTGTATGCCGTCTCCATTACCACAGTCTGTCCTGTCCGTCCTCTCTGTACTTCATGTCACCTCATGAACTAAATTCCCCAGAGATTCAGCTAAAGTTCTTATCTGTTTTCAGGATTATAATCCCTGACAAGTAGAGAGGAGGATGAGGATGAGGCAGCTCTTTACCTCAGTGTTGTAAAGTAACGTGTCCTCATGTGTGATCAGGACAGGACAGCAGCCATTTTGTTTCCCCTGATGATTGCTCCCCAGACAAAACGAGCCATTATAAATAATGAAAAGTATTTGAGAATATATTTATAATAACGTAAAATGTAAGTATTTTCTTAATTCCCAGAGAACCCCTTTAAAGAGTAACTAAACCTTTATGTGAACTTTTAATATCTTCTCCCTAATGCTCTAATAAAACTATATCTTATATATTTTATTAATAAATTTTCTATTTTTACTACACTTGTTCTTACATAAAGCACACCATTACCTGTTGCGCTTAAAACTCTGTGCTCTGTACACCGCTGACAGCTCAGCAGTCTACGGGAGTACATTTTATCAATGGCAGCAGCGCTGTGTGCGCGGGCAGGAGCAGCAATGCTGCCTGGATGATTACGAACGCTTGGCATAGCACATGGGTACTCTGTACCCATGTACTATGCCAGGATTAGCTGAGCGGAGCGGGCTCCTGGTTCTGCCTGCTCCGCTAAGCTAAGAGAACTGCATGTCAGCAGCCTGCTCCGCTCAGCTAATCCTGGCATAGCACATGGGTACAGAGTTACCCATGTACTATGCCAAGCATTAGTAATCGTCTGCCAATCATCAGCAATGTGCGCTCCTCTACATACTCACAGCGATGCTGCGGCCCCATGGATAAAATGTACTCCTTATGCCACTGAGCTGTCAGCGGTGTACGGAGAATAGAGTTTTAAGCGCACCAGGAAGTGGTGCACTTCAGGTAGGAAAAAGTGTAGTAAAAATAGAAAATTCATTAATAAAGTATATTAGTTTAATTAGGGCATAAGGGAGAACATAATAAAAGTTTAGATAAAGGTTTACTTAGTCTTTAAAAATCAAGGGCTATGCAGTTATATTGATGTCAACAATTATTGCAATCTGAATGTTGGGGCACAAAACCAGAAAAAGCCGGTGGTGTTAGAGAACCTTCACCACTCCTGATATGTCCGTTTTAGCACTGTAACCACTGTATATACAATCTCTGAAATTTCTGACATTTTCTAAATTCCTTTAGGTAAATATGCAGTGGACTATATATTTAATAATTGGAAACACCATTGTACCCTTAAAGGGGTATTCCGGGATATCTTAGATTAGTGGGGGCCCCACGTTGGTCACGAGAATGGGAGCCCTGTGCACCGCTGCTCCATTAATTTCTATGGGAATTCTGGAGATCTCATCCATCTCCAGAACTTCCTGTTCATTTCAGGGGGGGCTGAAGGGGGTATAAGAGCCCTGTTTTTGTGATTGTGGGAGTCCCAGCAGTAGAACCCCCTCCAATCTAGCAGTTATCCTCTCTCCTGTGGATAGGGAATAGCTTAATCTAACCATAATGCCCTTTTAATAATTTTAAGAAATCTATGAATTAGTGCAGAGACTCATCTCAAAGTGAGAAATGGGAATAAAAGAAACCTGTAAAAAGCTTGGCTGCTATATTCAGTGGTGCCATAAAAGGGTGGTCTGGTAATAAGCAGATGCCTGCAGCCTGCTTCCACTATGGAAAGATGCATACTTGCCTACTCCCACCGCTCTGGTCCTGCATGCCGTCTCCCATATGTCCACCTTCCGGTCTGCACCTTGTTTACTTCCTCTCCGTCATGGACATGATCATCTGATTCTCTGCAGCCAATGGCTCGTGTTCACAAGAGACAAATCACTGCTTAGGTTAGTTATTGGCTTCAGTGGAGCAGACGATAAAACCAGTGCCGGGGACGAATTATGCAAGCCACCGACAGGAAGATGGGCATAAGGGAGCCGTCACGTAGGACCTGAACAGAGGGGAGTAGGTAAGTATGAATCTTTCCATGGCAGAGGCAGGCTGTGGGCATTTGAGAAAAGTTACTTATTTCCAGACAACCTCTTTAATGCTGTCATCCTGTTCAGTCTAGCAGTTCTGAGATGATGGCAGGCATGCCTAGTAGTGAACCTCCTGCTGTCTTTAGAGGAAGAATTTACTACTGAGCATGTGCAGCACAGTGTCAGGCATTGTAACCAAGGGCTTTGGAGCAGCATGAAGCTACCTAGTATAAGGACAGTAGAGGTGAGAACTGATGATCACCACTAGAACACCCTGCTTATCACTGACTAGTGTATAAGGGTCAGGGGAGAACTGATTATAGTATAAGGACAGTAGAGGTGAGAACTGGTTATCTATTACCATTAATCAGTGATTAGCAGGGTGTACTAATGGTAATAGATGTGCAGTTCTCACTCTACTGTCATATACTATAATCAGTGATTAGCAGAGTGTACTCAATGGTAATAGATAACCAGTTCTCACCTCTACTGTCCTATACTATAATCAGTGATTAGCAGGGTGTACTAATGGTAATAGATAACCAGTTCTCACCTCTACTGTCCTTATACTATAATCAGTGATTAGCAGGGTGTACTAATGGTAATAGATAACCAGTTCTCACCTCTACTGTCCTTATACTATAATCAGTGATTAGCAGGGTGTACTATAGTATAAGGACAGTAGAGGTGAGAACTGGTTATCTATTACCATTAGTACACCCTGCTAATCACTGATTATAGTATAAGGACAGTAGAGGTGAGAACTGGTTATCTATTACCATTAGTACACCCTGCTAATCACTGATTATAGTATAAGGACAGGAGACAACACATTATAGGAGAAAACTGATTATCACCACTAGAACATGCTTCTAATTACTGATTATAGTATAAGGACAGGAGAGGTAAGATATATATATATATATATATATATATATATATATATATATATATATTATATATTTATTTTTTTTTTTTATTTTTTTTTTTTTTCCAGCAGTATATTTCTACCGAGTCCTACTACACCCAAAACCAGCTTTGACTCTGACAGCCCTGAATTAGATAGTGTCACACTAATGATGGACACCCCCTCACTGTTAACATCCAGTTGTTTCATGTGGATTTAAATTATTTTCTAAAACAGACATGTTAGGAATGATGACAGGTAGGGATGAGTGATCTTGAAAATTTCAAGTTCAGCTTGTCGCTGAATTCCGTTATCATGGAATATAACAGAATTCTGTGACCGCATGCACCACGGAAGCCTTTAAGAGGCATTCCGTTTTGCATTCCGTATAATGGAAGTCTATGGGCAGTATAACGGATCTGGCATTTATATACAGCAATCACCTCCGCTGTATGGGAACAAGCGTTTGCTGTAGACATAGAAAATCATTGTTCCTGGGAAGCGGATTGCTGTATACTCAGCACGATCTGCTGCATAGAAACAATGACTTTTTGGTGCCAGAAGAACAGCAGGATCACCCAATGACTGATCATTTGTTCGTTCATCGGGTAATTGCTGTCACTTTTTACACAGATCAATTGTTGGGAGTGAGCATTTCTGTAAATGCTCATTCCCAATAATCTGACCATTTATTGGTCCGTTTAAAAGTTTTTTTTTACTACCTACTACCCCTCTGTAGAACCCAGAAGATGGCTTCAGTCGGTTGAAGCGATGGATCATGATTGGAGACCATCACCAGTTGCCACCTGTGATCAAGAACATGGCCTTCCAAAAATACTCAAACATGGAGCAGTCACTGTTCACGCGGTTTGTCAGGCTTGGTGTGCCAACTGTAGACCTCGATGCCCAAGGAAGAGCTAGAGCAAGGTTAGAACAGTTTTAGTTTAATTTTCACGGTAATCCAGCCCTTGTCCCTTACAGTATGTTAAATTAATTCTTCCTCTTTCTTCTTCAATTCTAGTCTGTGCAATCTGTACAACTGGCGCTACAAAAGTTTGGGGAACCTTCCTCACGTGCAGCTGCTGCCTGAGTTTAGAGCGGCAAATGCTGGATTTTTGTATGACTTCCAACTCATAAATGTTGAAGACTTCAATGGAGTAGGGGAGTCGGAGCCAAACCCCTATTTTTACCAGGTATATGTCTTCTGGTGATACACTGTAAACTTTACAATCTAAAATGTCATTTTATCAGGTATTCCTAATGAGTGTATGGTCATAGAAAAGTACGTAGAACTATCTTGTAAGGGTACACAATCTGCAGGAAAAAATTCCAAAATGTCAAGAAATCTAGTACTATAATTCCTTCTAATAGGTTCTCTCTTCTGCGGCTTCTGTCCTAGTGATAGTTTCCATTATATAGTATTATAGCAGAAGGTGGAAACAAATGGCGCGTTATTGAATGCTGCAGGAATTGAATTTTACTGCATGTTGATCTATTTGGAATATTTATCTGATTGAGGATAGACACTAATTGGTATTGTCTACTAAACAGAATCTTGCAGAGGCAGAGTATGCAGTAGCCTTGTTTATGTATATGCGCCTTCTTGGATATCCTGCCAACCGTATCAGCATCCTGACCACATACAATGGGCAGAAGCATCTCATCCGTGACATCCTCAACCAGCGCTGTGGCAAGAATGCTGTGATAGGACAACCTAGTAAGGTGAGTAGTAACTTAAAGGGGTTTTCCAGCAATTCATTATCGATTACCTATATTAGCTTTATTATATATATATATATATATATTATAAACTATACACACATCAATATCTATACTAATAAAATACCTATGTGCGTGGTGGCCGTGCGTGTGTGCCGAATTGTCAAGTGCGCATGTGCGGCGCACAGACCAATCGGCACACACTCCACGGACACTATATGTGCGGCATCCTATTGTAATGGCAGCGGGGCCCGCTCAGAGTAGTAATACTATGAATAACTGTAATAATAATAACGATCTTCACTTCTTCACCTACTACATGGTGAGGCCGGGCAGGCGGGGGCCAGGCACTGGTAGCGTAACTCACTAAGTGACGCCCCTGCTCCGCCCACTTCATGAATGAAGCAGGTGGCGCAGGCGCATGACATAGTGAGTTACGCTACCAGTGCCTGGCCGTCCGGCCTCACCATGTAGTAAGTGAAGATCGTTATCAGTATAGTTTTATAGTATTACTGCGCTGAGCGGGGCAGGTGCAATACAGTGACTGCATCGGGCCCCGCTGCCATTACATTCACACCAAACAGGGACACTGTTATGGGGGTATCTTTGGATGACACATAGCATAAGATGCTATGTGTCATCCACAGATCCCCCCCCCCAATAACAGTGTCATCCACAGATTTCCCCCCATAACAGTGTCATCCACAGATTCCTCCCCCATAACAGTGTCATCCACAGATTCCTCCTCCCCATAACAGTGCCATCCACAGATCCCCCCCCCCCCAATAAGTGTCATCCACAGATCCCCCCATAACAGTGTCATCCACAGACACCCCCCCCCATAAGTGTCATCCACAGATCCCCCAATAACAGTGTCATCCACAGACACTCCCATAAGTGTCATCCACAGATTCCCCCATAAGTGTCATCCACAGATCGCCTCCATAACAGTGTCATCCACAGATTCCTCCCCCATAACAGTGTCATCCACAGATTCCCCCCATAACAGTGTCATCCACAGATCCCCCAATAAGTGTCATCCACAGATCCCCCATAACAGTGTCATCCACAGACACCCCCATAAGTGTCATCCACAGATCCCCCATAACAGTGTCATCCACAGACACCCCCATAAGTGTCATCCACAGATCCCCCCTTCATAAGTGTCATCCACAGATCCCCCATAAGTGTCATCCACAGATCGCACCCCATAACAGTGTCTTCCACAGATTCCCCCCCATAATTGTCATCCACAGACCCCCCCCATAACAGTGCCTAATGTTCTAGCGCCCGTTATTGTAACGGGCATAATGTCTAGTGTATATATATAAAAATCACTAACATTCCAAAAATGTTTAACATAAAAGCTTGATTTAAACTACGCGTCCTTTTATGATGTCACATTCCCTTTAAATAAGTTAGGGTATCATACGGGTGATTTTGCTGCAGTATTCACTATATTGTGAAGGTGGCATCAACTAATGCCAAGCAAGACCTTTAAATGTATGCTGGATTATTAAATGAATCTATCAGTTTTAGCCGCTGAACATGCTGTCATTGCATTATCAGACATTATCTTACAGACACTGAGATGTTCTCTATTCCAAGATTCAGCATTACCCTCTAAAACAAGGATAAGATTGTCTTTTTTCTTGTAGGTCACCACCGTGGACAGATTCCAGGGACAACAGAATGACTATATTATCTTGTCACTTGTCAGAACCAAGGCTGTGGGTCACCTGAGGTAAGCAGTCAAGAATCCTCTTTACCTGTCTCCGATATAATACAGTGTCTGCACTTAGAATTGAGATCACAGACTGTCTGTCTGTCTATCTAGCTATTCACATTGACAGAAACGACCAGGGATGTGAGAGACTTGTTCTGCCCTCCTCCCCCAACCCGTTAGTAAGAATTGGGTTATGACACCTCTGCAGTTGAAAGATGGATCTGAGCATGTGTGTCCACCTCAGCAATCTTACTGTGTTCAGTGGAGAAATGAGGAAAATAACAAGCAGCAGGTGGCGCTGTACAGATATCTTTTATTGAATCACTCAGTGTCTATACTAAATATTTACCAAGTTATGTACCAAGTTTTCAAGTTATCCCCTATCCACAGGATAGGGGATAACTAGCTGATCTCTGGGGGTCCGACCGTTCCCCCTTTCTAATGGAACGGCAAGTGAAAATGGAGATTTTGATCAAATCCCTAAGGGAAATGGCTACTACAACATTTACCGAACTAACCTAAGTCTGCGTGAGATTGCAGGAAAATTATCCTTATTTAGAGGTCAAGGATTTAAGAAGTGTTCTTGTGAACAATCCAAAATACAATGTAAAACAAAAAGATGTGCCTGTAAACAAAAATAGTAACGTACTCGAGATGCCACGAATCAACAAATGTTTAAAGTTTCACTAAAAATATCCTTTTTGTTTTTAAAAATATCAGCTTAAGTACCTATTTCTTACAATATTATTTCATATTATTATTATATTATCAAAAATATTATACTTTTCACTAAAACAGTTAAGGGATTTGATTAAATCACTTACTTTCTTTAGGGAACATTTTCTGTGAATTGATCATCTCCCTTGGGGATTTGATCAAATCTCCATTTTCATCATTTCCCTGCAAGATAGATAGATATATTTCACTGCGATTACCCCAACGCACATTTCAGCCTCTAATACCTTTTTGTACTTCAGCTCTCACCACCACATGTCCAGTTGTGGGGCGTGAATGTCCGGTATTGGAAGTTTCTGGCTGCGATTGCAAACCGAACCCAGCATGCGTTCATGTGTTGCACTGACATTTTTTCCAGTGCCCACTAGTTCAGTACAGACGTCGGGGAAAATCACGTATGGTCAGGTCAGTGATGACCGGACGTGAAAACCTGCCTGTGCCTATCACGTGATGGCTGCTGGAATATAGGTAATGGTGCTACTTCACAGGGGTAATAGGTTTAGAAAATATCTTCCATCCACAGGCCATATAGGATCCTTTTTTAAGCATAATCCGGGAGAACCCCTTTACGTTCTATCACTCAGTCAACTTGTGTCCTGCCCTCAGCTCAGATCAAAGCCTGTAAGACGAGGTAGCCTCGTGATATATGGGCAGCATATTCTATATTGTGCTGTGAGATGCAAACATTTGCCTGGCAGTGCCAGGTGTGATTTTGGATTCATGATTTTGGCCAGCACGTGGTGGTCGGTATCCCTAACCACTGGCCATACTAGAAAACAGGAACTTTTAGAAAAGCTTTCCTCTTAATGATAACTTTGAGTGATTTTTCTCTTGAAAGGTATAGAGGGCAGTAAAAGGTAGCCTTCTGCCCAATTTTACCAGATGCAATAAATG
This sequence comes from Bufotes viridis, assembly GCA_033119425.1. Classification (NCBI taxonomy): domain Eukaryota; kingdom Metazoa; phylum Chordata; class Amphibia; order Anura; family Bufonidae; genus Bufotes; species Bufotes viridis. The sequence goes on from CM065599.1 coordinate 38,078,958, forward strand.
GGAACCGGACATTTGTCATTATAATATTAGTGTCAATAGAAGGATGAATTGAAACGGAAGTAATCGGTTCTCGCCTCAGGATGGTACAGTTACCACTAATTGTCGGGTTGACCCTGGACCTTCCACTTGAAACATCGTTGTAGCCCAGGGGCGTTCCAACAAGTAGTGGTACCCGCAGCTCATGCTGCACACGTCATTTTACCCGTATGTCTTGTGACATCATTGGCAAGCACTTTTTCTAATTTATTTAGTGGTACAGTTGTGTTGAAAATCGTCACACGCACCATATACATTAACCATATGGCTATAATTTTTTTAGTTCATTTATTTTCTGTATGTTTTCTTCTTGCTTGCCTAGTTTGCTAAATTGAGAGTAGTACGTTACGATTGGCCCACGTCGCATACACAGGAGTGTAAGGTCCTCTCGTGTGCAAATTGTTACATGATGAGTGTGATTAAACCTGTTCTAAAAGGCCCGGAGTCTTGCAACAGTACTAAGCAAGCACACAACCCATCTTTGCCTAGAAGATGTGCTAAGCCAGGGGTCAGCAGCCTCCAGCACTCCAGCTTTTCTGAAATCACAACTCCCAGCATGCTCCATTCACTTCTATGGGTGTTCCAAGAGCAGCCAAGCAAGTGTGCATGCTGGCAGTTGTAGTTTCTCCACAGCTGGAGCGCCAGAGGTTGCTGATCCCTGTGCAAAGCGAATAGAGACCCCCCCCCCCCCAAGAGACTTGAACCTGTAATTGCAGCAAAAAGTCACTCCAGAAAGTGCTGACTTTTACGTGGATGAATACTTACACAAGAAAGTTTGGTAAATTTATATCCTGCACCTTTGTGTAAATCAAAATGAGAAAAACACAAAGGAAGGGGAGGTAATACTTTTGGCAGGGACTGTAGCTAATCCTTCTAGAGGAATACATGAGCACCAGGACAGCATTATATATACAGTACTGTGCAAAAGAAAGAAATGCAGCAATCGAATGTTAGGGGTTCCTCACAGAGGATAGTGCCTCACATGGCTGGATCCCTATTCCCAGCATAAATGCTAGCTTTCAGCCGGACAAATCCCTCATGTCAGAAAGCAGCCGGATCCTATTATAATCAATGGGGATCCAGCAGTGTGCGGCAATATCCAGCTATGCCGGATGCGGTAAACTCTGGCAGTCTGTTCCTCTGCCGGAACACACTACCAGAGTTGGTTGCCAATTATGTAATCCTACTCTTAATATCATTTAACAAAATGCAATGTGAATGAATGAGAGAAATCTAAATCAAATTATAAAGCGTGACACTGACAACCCTTTGCTTTTAAAACTGCATCAGTTCTTCTGGGCACATTTGAAGGAACTTGGCAGGGAGGTTGTTCCAGATATTTTGGAGAACTATCCACACATCTTCTGTGGATGTAGGCTTGCTCAAATCCTTCTGTCTCTTTATGTAATCCCAGACAGACTAGATGATGTTAAGATCAGGGCTCTATGGGGACTGTATCATCACTTCCAGGACTACTACTTCTTTATGCTGAAGATAGTTCTTAAAGGCATTGACTGGATGTTTGAAGTTGTTGTCCTGCTGCATAATGAAATTGGAGCCAATCAGATGTCTCCCTAATGTTGCATATTGATGGATAAGTATTTGCCTGTATTTCTCACGATTGAAGACACCAATAATCCTGACTAAATTCCCAACTTTATTTGCTGAAATGCAGCCCCAAACTTGCAGGAAACCTCCACCTTGCTTCACTTCATTCTACTGCTCTTCAGCAAACGACCTACCTCCTGTTACAGCCAAAACCCCAAATATTTCAAAATGGCAGAGTACATGCTGCCATTTCCTATGTAGAAACAGAAATTTCTGGCCGGACTTCTCCAATGAGCGGCTGGCACTGCTGGACATCTTTCTGATTTTGAAGGGAAGTAACTATGATGCGTCTTTCATCAGCTTCACAAAGTTTCAACCATTGCATCTGCAGTGTGGTCAGGATTAATAGTGTCCTCAATGCTGAAAAATACAGGCAGATACTTATCCATCATGCCATACCATCAGAGAGATGTCTAATTGCCTCAAATTAATTCTGCAGCAGGAGAATGACCCCAAACACACAGCCAATGTCTTTAAGAACTATCTTTAGCGTAAAGAAGAACAATTAGTACTGGAAGTGATATGGCCTCCACAGAGCCCTGATCTCAACATCATCAAGTCTGTCAGGCATTACATGAAGAGGCAGAAGCTCTGTGGTTAGCTCTCCAAGATATCTGGAACAATCTCTACCCTTTAATTGTAAGTTAATGTGAGGTTAGTGAGGTTTTTTGATGTGCCTGAGGCTTCATGTAGGTAGGAATATTGGTGAAAGCCTGAAAACTGAAAGCTATATCAATGAATGGCCATCAACATTGGGGTAAATCTGTATCGGAGATGCCACATGGCAGGAATTCTTGATACTTAGGGTCTTGTGAAAAGCTTCATTAATACAGTACAGCATGTCTGGATTTCTGCACAGTGTAACCGCCTGTTATTTGTGACTGATTTCCTTGCAGGGATGTAAGGCGTTTAGTGGTTGCGATGTCAAGAGCTCGTCTTGGACTCTACATATTTGCTCGCGTTTCCCTCTTCCAGAACTGCTTTGAGCTGACTCCTGCATTCAGACAACTGACCGCACGCCCTCTGCAGCTCCACATTTTACCCGGAGAAGCTTTCCCAACACAGAGGAGGGTAAGTAGCCTTGCCCCCAATCAAAGGTATAGATCTGACAGTGTGAGAGTAGAAAGAAATCAGTACCATAGCAATGAACTGATGTGACGTGTCCACAATAATACAAAATACAAGTCCGTACGAAGGAGCCAACTGCCAATAATGTGTGGTTTGTATTTCCACCACATACGTCAGGAATGGACTCACTTTGGCTACAAGCGTCACATACCCCATATTGTCACATAATACAGCTAGTCAGACATATCAGTCCGCTTCTGATTTCATTAACGCGATAGTCCACTTCACAATTATCGGACATCTGTCAGCAGATCTGTACCTATGACACTGGCTGACTTGTTGGGCTACTTTCACACTGGCGTTTTGTGCGGATCCGTCTGGTATTTGCACAGACGGATCCGCACCTATAATGCAAACCTTTGTATCCGTTCAGAACGGATCCGTTTTGAATTACATTAAAAGTCAATGGGGAACGGATTCGTTTTCAAATGCACCATATTGTGTCATTGAAAACGGATCCGTCCCCATTGACTTACATTGTAAGTCTAAACGGATCCGTTCGGCTCCGCATCGTCAGACACCAAAACGCTGCAAGCTGCGTTTTGGTGTCCGCCTTCAGAACGGAATGGAGACTGAACGGAGCCGAACTGATGCATTCTGAGCGGATCCTTATCCATTCAGAATGCATTGGGGCTGAACTGATCTGTTTTGGACCGTTTGTGAGATCCCTGAAACGGATCTCACAAACGGAATCCAAAACGCCAGTGTGAAAGTAGCCTTACATGTGCACTTGGCAGCTGAAGACATCTGTGTTGGTCCCATGTTCATATGTGCCCCCATTGCTGAGAAAAATGTTTTTAATATATGCAAATGAGCCTCTAGGAGCAACGGGGGCGTTGCTGTGACACCTAGACGCTCCACTGTCTTTGATAGACTCACACGGTAGCAGTAAACCTACAATGTAGCACCAAGCACACCGCGGGGTGCACAGAGCTGGACCTAATATGTTATTATGGAAATACCTGTTTGATATTAGCAATCTTGTTTCTTTTGAGAATTCTTGCATATTAGTACCTGATCTGGTGATGATAATGTGTATGTTACCTTTCAGAATGGAGATGTGCCACACTACCCAGTGCAGGTTATCAAGAATATGCCAGAGATGGCAGCATATGTCTACAACATGTATATGCACATGATGCAAAGCAGTCAGCAATACCAGTATCACCAGGTAATAATTGTGTGTATGAAGTGTGGTATAATAAATTACCGGTATAGTGCCATACAGTAAGGGGATGGCAGTGCTTAGAAGCCGGGAATCTACAAGGGAATGGACTGATACCATAGTAGACAGATAAGGAGAACATTACTATGGGGACGTAAGTGCAACCTCGAGCCAGCGGAGCAGTCATCCGGCGGCAGCTTCATGCTGAGCCAACCTACTCATAATAGAGACAAGATATTGGTGGGTGTTACAGCAAACATGAAAGCGGTGGATATAAGACATTTTTTGGTGAAAGTAGAAGAATTTTGGGATGGCTTTAATGCAGGAAGAAAATGACCGGTCTGAATGGAACATAACATATGGGACATGAGGTACAGGAGTAATAGCAGTGCTGTTGACATATAGAAAAATTGCATGTTGATGTGCTGGTTGGAAGATTTGAAGTCATCTCTTAAAGGGATTGTGCCATTTGGACATTTACGGCATATTAACAAGTCCAACAGGTGCAGTTACCAGCTCTGGGAGACACTCCTATCTCTAGAACAGTACCCCATCACAAATGGAGAGCAGGCTGTGCATTCACTACTATGTGATTTAAAAAATATAGTTGGGTAAGCACCTATCAGACATTTATGTTGTCTGGATTCATCATAAGTGTTTAGATGGGAATACCCCCTTTAAGGCCGACTGTCTAATGTGCCGTGGGGGGGCCATGCACTGCCACCTCACGAATGATCTCCGGGGAAACTGCAGGGATTTCGTTTCTCATTGAAAACCCATGCATGCTCGACCAAACTTAAGCAGATTGAAAGTATAGCGTTTGGCCAAATGTCAGCTGACAGCTCTTAACGGTGAAAACTTCAATTTGGATTTGACAAGGGAATATATTCTTGTTAGAAAGTCAGGTGGTGCTAGCGAGGTAGTGTTCTTCCTTGGGAGATACCTCTTGGCATATTCAGTTCCCATGGAGCATTGCCAGTAATGCTGCATTCACATCTCCATCAGACATTATCCTGCTTTTGCCCGGACAAAAAAACGCAGCATGCAGCCAGCCGAAACCTGGCATTTATGCCGAAAATGGCCGGATCATTACCGGACCTCATTACAATCAAAGGGGATCTGGCGGGGAACTAGAGAATCTGGCAGTGCTGGATCTGGTAAACCCCGGCAGGCTGTTCTGGCAGAGAAATGTTCATGGAGAGGAGATGTGAACGGGCCCAAGTCTGCATAATATGGAGTACTTCCAGTAAGTGTCCATACAGGACACAATGCGCCCGAAACTGAAATGTAAACCAGCCTTTTGGCATAGAGATCGGCAAATTTGTCGGGTGGCTCTCTCTTGTGCACTTTTTTAAAATGACGGTGGACACACTATAAACACAGTCAATTTTGTGTAAAAGAGGCCTTTTTCCCACTTTTGATGCCACTGTTCTGGCGCAGAAAAGCTGCTAGAAGGCCGTGGTGATACTGCGATCCCCAGTGTCTTCTTAAATAGCTGATTGGCGGATCCCCACCAATCAGATAATAGGTCATCAATTAAAATATCTCTGAAGACCCCTTTGATGACATTAGTAAATGTACTTGATGGAGTCAGTGAAGTAAAGAGTAGGGCAGTTTAACTACTCAAGGTCAAGAGAGAGTAGAAGACTTAGGCATTGTTCACATCTCCGTTAGGAGATCTGCACAGAGCAAGCCTGTCGGATCCTTTCTACATTGTAGATACAGTTGTTGTGGGAAACTACAACTCCCACAATGCCCCTGTAGGCCAGCTGTCCAGGCATGCTGGGAGTTAGAAGGTTTTACAACAGTTATACTTACAGGTTGAGCATGCTTGCTCTACTTCATTGCCAGGTCCACATTGACTGCAGTGAGGTCTGGTGATGATCCGGCTAATTTCTGGCATAAATGCCCTATTTTGACCAGATTAAAAACGTTGCATGCAATGGTATTTTTTTTTCACCAGCAGCCTGCATTTGCACCAGATCAGATGTAAACGTGGCCTTAGCTTTTTTATTTATTTTTTTTTTTTTTCAATTTACACATCTTGTCAATGAGCAAAGACTGTCAAAATGTGCGTCACGTCATGAGGTGTAATTTGTTGAGGTTGTGTGCATTTATATGGGCTCATGCAGTCTTATATCTGCTCTCCCTACTGAGTTAGGATGGCCGGACCATTGTACAAAACAAGCTCCTTTTACCTTCTGTGTCACCTCTTTCTCCTCATAGATTGTAAGCTCTTGTGGGCAGGGCCTTCATTCCTTGTTTTGAAGACTTGTTTATTGCTATGTAATGTATGATTTTGATTGTACAGCGCAGCAGAGTATGTTGACGCTTATAACAGTTCTTTTAACACTGGGAAATTTACATAAAATAAAAAAAAAGCCTTACATGAAATGTTACAAAACATTCACCCAAGCAGCACCTGAGTCTGACTGCACCAGTGTATCCTTTAATGCTGTCCAGATGAAGTGTGCATTATGACTAGAGATAAGCGGATTTGCTTTCTTGAAATTGCTCACTCGTTTGTTGGTAAAATAAAAAGCCTTGCATGAAATGTTACAAAACATTCACCCAAGCAGCACCTGAGTCTGACTGCACCAGTGTATCCTTTAATGCTGTCCAGATGAAGTGTGCATTATGACTAGAGATAAGCGGATTTCATATTTTGAAATTCGTTCACGCTTCGTTTGTTGGTAAAACCAGAATTGCGTTATGCATTCTGTTACCATGGACCATAACGGAACGCCTTTAGAGGTTTTCCGTTATTCATTCTGTCATAATAGAAGTTCCAGGCTGCAACCCGTCCCGCTTTCCTATGCAGGCCATATTATAATGACGAATGTCAAAGCATTCAAGTATGACTAATATCATAGAATTACTATGGTCCGTGGTAACGAATCCAACGCACTTGCTTACCACCATAACATGAAATTCCCTCATCTCTAATTATGACAACAGACAGAAAGTAGCAGGCGTTCCCCTCCTGTTCTTGGCCGTTCTCCAACGGTTCAGCACTAAATTCCCCGCACCCAGTCGTTGCACAGCAGCTCAATGCTGCGGGTGCACTAATCCTAACGACCATGTGCAGAGGAAAATGGAAAATGTCTGTCTTCCCAGGGAAACCCAACCATATACTGCAAGGATCTCTCCAGAGACTTAACCCTCTCCTGCCAAACTGTAGGTAGTCTCATGACAAGGTTTAAGCCTAAGAGGAAGGACCTACATGCAATTAGAGGGGTCTGAAACGCGTAACTGCACGCCTTGGGTCATATGGAAGTTTTAGAACCGCTGGAATAAAGTCGGAAATATTTTTCACCTGACCTGAGCTGGAGTTTTCTTTTTTGCGTTTTAACTTTTTTGTCATATTCCAAAAAACAACTATAATACATTGTCCCACCTAAAAATGTATGTAGGTAGGACGATATTTTATAGTTGCTTTAAAGTTTGTTTCTAATATTTCCACCACTTTTTAGGAGATTATTCTTCTACACAGGCAACTTTACAGAAAAGGCTCACTGATATGTGTAAAATATAATCAGTGGGGGGTCTGTGCCCCACCACTTGGTTAGTAAGAAAAAAAAACATGCAGGCTGCTGAACCTCCTTATAGAGGCCAGTCCTGTATGAAGACTTACTGGAAGTCCTGCATGGGAAACGAATATATGCAAAGAGATATCTCCCAAGAAAGAGAACCATCTTACTAGCGCCACTCATAGGGAGCCACTTCCAAGTGGTGGTACTAGCAAGATGGTTCTTTTCCTTAGGAGACATCTCATCTTTGCATAAATAAAAAAAGGGGTCACAATGCTGTTTCAAAACCTTCACACTCAGACTCTCTGCTTTACTGCAGTGAAAAGGTAATGGATGTGTAATCTGATATGATAAAAGATTAAAGGCCCTTTACACTAAGGGCACTTCTTTAATTAGCGTTGGGATTCGCCAGAGATCCGCTTCAGGCCTCACAAACGGTCCAAACGGATCAGTTGTCTCCAATGCATTCTGGAATGGATAAGGATCCGTTCAGAACGCATCAGTTCGGCCCGCCTCGCCTATCTCGTTGAGGCGGACACCAAAACGCAGTCATGCAGTTTTTTGGTGTCCGTCGAAGAGACGGAGCCGGATCCGCTTTTTTTACAATGTCAATGGGGATCCTGTCAGTGACACAATATAGATTTGAAACGGATCCGCTCCCATTGACTTTCAATGTAAGTCAAAACGGGATCCGCTTGACTTTTGTCATTTTTCTTTTAAAGCTAATGCAAACGGATCCGCTTCTGAACGGATACAAACGCATTAGATGGTGCGGATCCTTCGTTCTGGGTACAAATAAACAGACGGATCCGCACTCAACGCTAGTGTGAAAGGCTTTACTTGGGGGCAAGGAAACCACCGCTCCTAATAATTTCCTGTAAACAGGAATCTGCTGCCGCAATGATTCTCTGTAAATATTGTCCCATAGGAGGGGATGTTTGTTGCATATAATGCAGCACCCTCCGCTGGACGATAATTACTAGGAACCAACAGTTTATTAATAAATGTCTGTTTAGGTCCACAAAGGGCGTTTCCAGCAGGTTTGCTATGTACGGTGCCTCCCACTAGACAGTAGGCATGACACATTCTGATGTGACACTAAAGCGTTCAAAAACTCCAGGCTCCGTTCACACATTTTTCTTACCAATACGACCACACAACATTGTAGGAACTTAATTATAATTATACATTCCTTACCAACAACCAGAAATCTTACAGATTCTCTAAAAAAAATGACTGTGAGAATAAAAACTGGCGAAAGAGGGTTGTCCGAATATTCTGCTGCCTGCATCTGTGCCTGCGCAGAAGAGGAACTGCCTGGGGAGGCAGACACGTGGGTAAATCTTATGACTGCTGCCATCTGTGGTTAGTCTGTGATTCGGCACTTCCAGTTGTGGTAAAATCAACCCTAAGATGCACACTTGCTTGGCGGGTCTAAGAACTCCTTGGAGAAATGAATGGAGCATGCTGGGAGTCGTAGTTTCACCACAGTTGGAGTGCCAGAGGTTAGCCATCACTGCTATAGGTGCTGCTGTCTGCTAACATAGATCACAGATGGGAGGCTTCTACGGACGTGCTGGAGTAAGCAGGGTGCCATTTTAGTATTGATATGCTGTTGCACCTCAGTTTATAGCATTTCAGAAATGTAATGAGAAATCAGATGACCCCTTTTAAATTTTTAAATTATACTTCAAACATAAATGACTATGTAATAGTTTTTGTCCAAAAATCCATATTCTGCATATTTCTCTGGAGCATCTTTTCTTAGACTTTGCACTGTGCCATTCCTCTGTTATTTCATCTCGAAATGTATACATGAATTGACTAGTCCTGCCTCCCCATTGACAGTGGGGTGTGCCCCTACAATCTGACAGTGACCCCAAACTAGTAACACCAAGTTCTCAATGTATTCTTACATTTCTGGGAGAAAACATGATCCACAATGGTTATTTTAGTCTGTTTGCTAAAGTAAAGCCATCAGGTCCTCTAACATAGTCACTAATGATATGTCTGTTTGTATCTCTACAGGGCCTCTTGCCTCCACCATCCGGCAGAACAGAAATGGATGTTGCTCCTTCTCAAGAGGAAGAGATGGAGGTGGAAGAGACTGTATCTCAACAAAATGAAGAAAAGCCCAAAACCTCAGATGCAGAGTTTAAAGAAAAAGCAACTGCAGAGCTTCCGAGGGTGAGGAGGAGAAGAAAACACAACCACTTTCGGCAAAGGAAGACAAGCAGGAGAATACAAGTCCTGAGAAGATTAGTCAGGTAGCAACCGAGGAAGTACGAGGGGAGGAACTAGTGACGCCGACTAATCCACCAGAAGTGCCTGATGAAACGTCAGAGACGGGGGTAGAGAAGAGTGAGCCTGGACCACAGATGGATACAGATTCAACAGAAACCAAAGAAGAGGTAGAGAACATAGGATATGGCAATAGCCAGCCAGAAGAGGATGGGACAGAACATCAAAAGATGCCTGATCATCCTGGAAGGGATAGCGACAGTGAATACAGCGAAGACGAGGGGACACAGGACTAGATTATCCATGGGTGCATCTGGTTATCACCTGAGAAATTCATACAGCCTTGGCGGTGTGATATATATAAATATATATATATTGTAAGCTCTGATTCTTTGGCCCCATTTATAGTCCTAATGCTCAGAAGCTTTGTACCAATTATTGGCCAGGACTAAAGACAGAGCTTAATTATCTGCCTATGGGAGATGCAGACTGATTCGGTTGACATCTCCTCGTAGAAGCGGGCTCACGTCTATAAGAAGTATGCCGCTGATCTGCAGAAGCTCTTCCATTGTTTAGGTGAACAATCTAATGAGGTTTGATGTACAAGATAAGAGGATGCTTTCCAGTATGCTATGCCAAGAAAAGGTTAATATGTGCATGGACCAGATAGGGTGGACGTTCACGATTCACACTGAATTTCTTGTGGTTCACCCAAATTGTAGACTGTATTTTTTATGTTTTCAAATTTGGCAGTAAAGTTTATTTTGTACAATTCTGTATTCTCAACTGCTTTTTTGGTCTGCTGTGGAGAAATGGACTGTAGTCTGCAGTGTGAGCTAAGCAAATTGATGTATAGTTTTGTGTAAGTAAATCAACTAATCTGTAATGTATTGCTTGAAATGCCCGATATTTCTGGGCTTAGAAGTCAAGCGAAACATGCTCTGTGTAGGAGCTGCACACTGCTCGTCTGACGTTAACTCACAGCATCGTAAAGCTTTCTGATGCTGTGAATTTCTGTCTCACCGTAGGTCTAATGAACTGTGATCACTGCATTATGAGAGTGAAGTTCAGTAGGTCCAGAGTGAGATGGAAATTTACAGTATCAACTCATTAGAGGAGAAGGGTTCAGTCCAAGAAATAGAGCTCCCACATACAGCGTGTTTCCCAAACTGAATACACTCGTGAAACTGGACCTACCGCTGCCATGACCCGCAACTCCAGAAGCACGGGAAGGAGGGCAGGGTGGCCATGTCAGCCAAACAACATGGCACAATCACTATTAAAAAACGGAGGGAAGTACTGATTGGGGTTGAAGTGTTTGCATATACCCCTGCTCCTTAATCGCAGGCCGCAGCAGATACAGAGGAGACTGCATATAAGGAGCTTTTAGTGCTAGCACTGGTTCCAACACAACCTGTGGTAGGACTATGAGAAAGCGCTGCAACACCATCTACACTGGCAAGTGCTGAGTTTGATAGGGGGGCATTACAGTTAGGCCCCTTGCAGGCTATTGTGAGTGGATTAGGTCCAGGTGTGTTCAGGAAAAACTGTTTTGTTTGCGATCGCGTCCATTTTTTTTAGCGCAGGAGCAATGAGATTTAATGCGTTTTGCACACCTGAATGTTTTCAAACAACATCTCTTAGCAACTGAAAAACGCATCCGCACTTGCTTGCAGATGCGATTTTCACGCAGCCCCATTCACTTCTATGGGGCCAGCGTTGCATGAAAAACACAGACTATGGAACATGCTGCGATTTTCACGCAACGCACAAGTGATGCGTGAAAGCCAACGCTCATTTACACAGACCCATTGAAATAAATGGGTCCAGATTCGCACGGCGCACGCGCTCAATCACTCATTGCACTCTGAATACCGCTGTGTATGGGCCTTGGGTCATTGACCTGACAAGATAGCTCATTCTTACTTGCAGTACTTGTACACTAGGACGATATCTCCTCCATGTTAATCTGTCACTGTGAGTAAAACACAGCTGATAAGAACTGAGCTACTTGTAAGGGGCTATTACTGTCAAGTAGGTGCTTATCCGTTGGTATTTGCAGAGACGATCTTCGCACCTATACGTAAACGTTTGTATCCGTCTTCAGAACGGACCATTTGCATTAGCTTTAAAAAAATAAACAAAAGTCAAAACGGATCCATTTTTGACACATTAAAGTCGGGGAACAGACCTGGGTTTTCAAAATGCACCATATTGTGCCACAACGGACTGGCCCCTATTGACTTACATTGTAAGTCAAAACGGATCCGCTCGCCGAGCATCGACACCGCTGCAAGCCGCGCTAAGGTCCTCCGAACTGATGCATTCTGAGCGGATCCTTATCCATTCAGAATGCATTGGCGCTGAACTGATCCGTTTTGGACCGTTTGTGAGATCCCTGAAACGGATCTCAGAAACGGAATCCAAAACGCCAGTGTGAAAGCAGCCTAATTCTGCTTCTCTAGTGCTGAGGAGATCAAAGATGTGGATTAGCCTGCCCTTCCTCCTCAGTTGCAGAGAAAGGGTCCATTCACACGTCCGTGTGTGTTTTGCGGATCCGCAAACACGGACATCGGCTATGTGCGTTCCGCAATTTGCGGTCCGCACATCGCCGGCACTATATAGAAAATGCCTTTTCTTGTTCGCAATTGCGGACAAGAAAAGGACATGTTCTATTTTTTTTCGAGAACGCGATTGCGGATCCGGGCGGGACATCTTCTGTCCCCATTGAAATGAACAGAATTGCGGACGTGTGAATGGACCCTTAACCCCTTCAGTACTCCTCACACATCCATAGCCCTTCCTTAGTGCTATGTTTGGGGAGCCGTGTGACCAGTGAATGTAATTTACAAAATGATTCAAACATGAAGCAGACATATGGGAAATGTAAAGTAAACTATTTTAGGCCCCTTTTACATATGCGTTTTTGCTTTACGTCCTAGAGTTCCGTCCTCTGGGCACTAGGACGGAAAGATACTGATCAGGATTATCCTAATGCATCCTGAATGGAGAGAAATCCGTTCAGGGTGTCTTCCGTTCAGTATGTGGACGTTGACAAAACCGTAGCATGCTGCGGATTTGTCTCCGTCCAAAAATCCGGAAGACATGCCGTAACGCCGGATCCGGAATTAATGCCCATTGAAGTGCATTAATCCGGAACTAAGCTAAACGTCGCTTCGGCGCATCGCCGGATCCGATGTTTAGCTCTGCGCAGTAGCAGTTCCGATCGAGGCCCCAGTGTAAGCTGGGCTCTGATCAGTTACCATGCCATGGTAAGTACTCCACAGCAGTGTACTTACCTGCACTGCGGCCTCCAGGCTCTCCTTCATGACGTCACAGGTCCGGGAGGCGCACTTCAGTAGCGTCCTGGCTGCCATGGTAACCTGAAAGCATTTCGAAGACTCATCAGGATCCTGATCAGTCTTCTAATGCTTTCAGGCGACTTGCGTTCTGACTGATCCGGCGGGACGGAAGTGCCCGCCGGATCCTCAGAACGCAAGTGTGAAAGAGGCCTTAGGAGGTATTACTATCTGTTTTAAAAGCAGAGAAATGGAAATTTAGAAAATTACGAATGTTTCCAAATTTTAGGTAAATTTGCTATTTTTTTTATAAATAAAAATAAAATATTTTGACTCAAATTTGCCACTGTCCTTAAGTACAATATGGGACAAGAAAAGATAGATGATGTTGAAAACAATATCAGACAAAGGGATTCCTGCTCATTTTATGGATATGGCAGAAAAGGCTCAGGACTGTTGATTGGGGACCCATTCAAGTCAGGCACACGGACAGTACCCGTGCATTGCAGACCTCTACTTGTGGTCCACAGCATTGGGTACACGCTCTCATGTGAATCAGCCCTAATTCTGAGCATGTGGTTGGAGACTAGCTGGCTTCACGTCTGCCCATAGACTACACATAGGAAAACAGGAGATTCTACTTCTTAAGGGCCCATGCACCCGACTGTATGCCCTCCAAGACATACAGTCCCTGAGTGGCATTGATCGCTTGCACAGGATCTCCCGTGCACACGATCCATGCCACTTAGGGACAAATGGCCCACTCACAGACCGTATGTCTCGGAGGGCATACAGTGGTGTGCATGGGCCCTAACACTGTAGCACAACTTCAGAAGTAATGGAAGAAGTTATACTGCAGAACTGAGCAGTTTACATGTAAATCCAACAGTTAAGGTTCACATTTGCAGCGGACGTTGGCCAGAGTCTCCATTACAGATTCTGACATAAAAAGGATGAAATACCGCTGCATACAGTGGTATTTTGTCTAGCAGAATGCTACCATCCATACGGGAAATACAACTGACCCCATTATAGTCAATGCTATCTGATGGTGTTGTCCTGCATATTCTAGATATGGGGAGTCTGTTCCAGGATTGAAACAAAAATCCTGGAACAGAATACAGGAATTGCAGCGCATGTGACTGTAGCTTAATTAAGACAGCAAATTGCTAAAATGTAGGACAAGGTTGGTGACTGTGATCTGGGACAGCATACACCCTTGGTCTTTTGTTTGCACGTGGTATGACTATGGTGAAGCACAGGGTTCGGCAACCTTTGGTGAAACTACCCGTATATACTCGAGTATAAGCCGATCCGAGTATAAGCCGACCCCCCTAATTTTACCCTACAAAAACTGGGAAAACTTAGTGACTCAAGTATAAGCCGAGGTGGAAAATGCAGCAGCCACTGGTAAATTGTATGTATACCACTAAACATACCACATTAACCCATAGTATTTAATGGCAACTTTAATAAAGTGAATAAACCATTTAAGACAGTAAAGCATTGTAAATAAATGGTTAAAAATCCTGAATCCTTATACTCCAAAACCCCTGATTATAAGGATTCAGGATTTATAAACATTTATTTGCAAGACTTTACTGCCTTAAATGGGTTTTTCACTGTAATTAAATGTGCCATTGTATATTGTGGGTTATACTGTTCTCCTATTGCCGCCTACCTCTTTAGCTCAGCTCAGCCGCGACTTGTGGACTGAGCTGAAGCACCTCCCCCTCCAGCAGACTGCAGAAGATGTGGTGCGCGCATCGCGGGTGCACCTGTGCGCGCGCACCGAATCAAATAACCTGTATGACTCGAGTATAAGCCAAGTTCGGGTTTTTCTTGTGCCGAAAAACTCTGCTTATACTCGAGTATATACGGTACTTTTCCCAGCATGTGCACTTGCTTGGCTGTTCTGAGAACCCCATAGCTGTGAATGGAACATGCTGGGAGTTGTAGTTTCACCCCTGACCCGTGGTGAAGCAGCACTGGCAGACCTCCTGTTGTACAGGCAGCTTTCACATGGCTGTATATAATCTGTGACCACGTTTTCCAGACCGACTGCAGCCCATGTGAGCCAAACTCATAGCATCCTAGATCATTATGATGATGCGAGTTTACCTAACATAAAACCGCTGTCAGGCCAGTAAATACGGCCATCACACGGATCACATTTCACTAACCATACACAACGGATGGGTAGGACAGTGTACATGTTTTCCTCAGTACATGTATTGGGATTAGACCCATTTCAAAGAGTGTCTAATAAAGGTTATATATTTTTAAATGGATAAAATGGTGATCACATTTGTCTGAGATATAAAATTATACAATGTGTAAGTCTGCCTTTAAAAGAAACCTTCAGCTCTTATAACTGACTATGTTAAATATGTGCACATTTTTACATACATTGCTACTATACCGCAAATAAGCTTTAAAAACGTTAAAAAATGACGACCCCAACCCTCCAGCATTTTTATCCAGGAACCTCTGCCAATGTAAATCCTGCCCTGGGTAGACCCCATTTACTGAAAAAAAAAACGTGTAGCCTATTTGTACCATTCTGTTGATCCCTTATTCATTTATAGGGTTGGTTTAAGCTGTGCTATATATCACACTATATTGGGATGACTACAAGAGCTTTGAAGGTACGGTTACTGGAACATGCTAATAAAATTCAAGCTGCTTCAGGGGTTCCTGAGAAAGATCTGGATGGGTTACAATCGGTACCACAGCATTTTCGTAAGTCTCATGCCTGTGACCCGAGAGGTCTAAAAGTGAGAGGCATAGATAGGATTAGATTGGGTTCCAGAGGTGGGGGATATCAAACAAGCCTTACTACGTAGAGAAACAAAATGGATAGTAGTATTGGATACAATGGTTCCCTGTGGTCTGAATTAATCAAATAGCTTTAAATCCTTTTTCTTGCCCATATTCATTGGGGGACACATGAACTGTGGGTATAGCTGTGTCCTCTAGGAGGCGTTGACACTAGGCAGAAACTGTTAGCCCCTCCCATGGCAGCTATACCCCCTCCAGCCTGGAGAAAGAGCTTCAGTTTTTGCTTAGTGTCAAGCAGGGCTGTGGAGCCAAGGAGTCGGAGGCAATTTTGGGTACCTGGAGTCGGCAAAAATAAACAGACTCCTACTAAATTTAAATTGGAATAAAAAAAAAGAAACAAGTTTAAATGTCCCAATTCACAAAAAGTTATAATTAATTACTTCTCTACTGTAAGAATAAAGGCCAGTGCATGCAGTGCATCGCGTTACTGCAAAACGAACATGTTAAGTGACCGTGAAGAAGCATGCTTTTCATATGCTTCACTATATGGCACGCAACGCACAGTTAAGGAGCGGCAATACTTATACTTTCCATTCTGTTGTGTTCCGCTGTTACAGGAAACGTAACGCCCATGGTTAACCTAGCCTCTCACTGATAACTGATTAAGTGAATGTTTTTTGCAGGACTAGAGACACTTGAATAAGTCAAGGGAATGGATAGTCAATAGTTCAAGACTGAAGCTGTAAACCATTTGAAAAACTGCTGTCATTCAGCTAAGGCTATAAAAACTTGTAAACTCAGATTGTTAGCTTAAACTTTAAACATGACTATGGGATTCTACTAGGGAAATGTATAAAATACATTTGCATATTAAATACAGAGGAGTCGGAAGTACCAAAAACTAAGGAGTCGGAGCATTTATCTACCGACTCCACACCCCTGGTGTCAAGGAGGCAAGACCTCCCCTGGCTTTTATTCTTTTCTTTTTTCCCTTCTTTTCAGGTGGGAAACAGGGACGTCTAGCCTCCCTGTTCTCACGGGGGAGCATGCCAGTGTTGGTCCTCCACACTGCCTCCTCCCCCACATGAAGGCGAGGTGGACCAGGGCAGCCTCACTCCCCTGCATCCCGCCAGCCGAAGGGTCACCTGCTCCAAGTCCCTCTTCCAGCGTCCTGCCACTACAGTGTCAGTAGCTAAAGAGGTGACCCTGCTGGAGCAGAGGGAGGGTGAAGACGTCGCACAGATAAGTATTCCATGGCTGCTCCAGCCCACCGACCTTCCCCTTGATGCCCCCCCCTCGGGTCTCTGAGTTGCCAGACTGGGTAAGAACCCTCTCTCAAGCGATGGAAAACCTCGCAAAAGTCTCTCAATCCACCCTATCTCTCGTGGGTCTCTTGGTTGAGAATACGCCACTGACACAGGCTGCACCTCCCCTGGATGCACCCTTCGGGGCTTCCTCCTCAGGTGTCCCATCTGGGACACTTCCCTCAAGTGACCCCTCCGGGCTCGGTATTCCCAAAAGTGTCCTAGAGCAGGACACGTTTCCTCCTCAGACGCGTCTCTCTCCATCCCATGTAAGATCTCAGTCGGACTTGTTCTCCCCTGAGGAGACGCCCTATGAAGGGGAAATAGTGGAGTCTGACTTGGATATGGATACGGATCAACCCTCCGAAATGGCATCCACTGTAGATAACCTCATGACCCATCGGTGGCATGCCTAGCCAAAAACACCGCCATTCCGGTAGGCGATGGCTGCTCCCTTCAGACCCCTGAAGATCGTCGTATGGAATCCTTGACGAAATCCCTCTTTGCTGCCTCTGGGTTGGTCTTCCCTTTGCGGGGACCCTGCTGGACGAGATCATTTCTGAAGCCACGGGCGGGAAGAGCACCCATCTCCCGCAACCCAGGGCGAAGCGTGCCTAAGCCCTTTCGCTGGCTGTCGCCCAGTGGCGAGCTCTTCTGCAGGCCCTTCCCAGGATCAGCGTAAGAAGCCGACCTTTCAGGCACAGCCATTCTGGCGTCCCAGGACCCAGGCCACTCGTCCTTTCGCGGCTAAACAGTCCTGAAGGAGCTCCCCCACCCAGCAGGGTGGAGGGCCACCGCCTCCTCTCCATAACGTCTGGCAGGCCCACGTCTCCGACGCCTGGGCACTCAAGATTGTCTCGTCTGGGTACAAGATCGAGTTCTCGTCCCTTCCCCCAGACAGATTTTTCCAATCCAGTCCTCCACGGGATGCCAAGAGAGCTGCCACGTTCTCTCAGGCCATTCAGTCCCTCCTGGACCGGGAGTAGTCTCTCCCGTCCCCCCAGCAGAAAGATTCAAGGGGTTCTACTCAAATCTCTTTATGGTCCCCAAGAAGGAGGGCACGGTGCCCCCCCGATCCTGGACCTCAAGCTACTGAACAGGTTTCTCCGCCTCCAGCGATTTCGGATGGAATCCCTTCGTTCCGTAATTGCTTCTCTGGATTTTGCAGGGGGGGATTCTAGTCATCTGTCTATATCCAGGACTCGTATCTTCACGTCCCTATCGCACGGAGCCATCGGTGCTTCCTGAGGTTCACAGTGGGAGACGCTCATTATCAGTTCGTTGCCCTTCCCTTCGGACTGGCGACTGCGCGTCGGGTCTTCACAAAGGTGCTGGCCCCCTTTCTGACCCTGTTCCGTTCCAGAGGTGTCTTCCTTCTGCCTTATTTGGACGACATCCTCATCAAGGCCCCCTCCCTTGCTCAGGCATAGCACAGCGCGATTCGGGTGGCTGGTCAATTTTCAGAAATTGTCTCTGACCCCATTTAGACAACTGGTGTTTCTGGGCATGCTGCTGGACACGGAAGCAGCGCAGGTCCGCCTTCCCCTGGACAAGCGCCTGGCCTTACACCGTTAAGTACGATCTCTTCTCCAATGACGGCACCCGTCCTTTCCCCTGTGCATGAGAGTGTTGGGGGAGATGGTCGCCTGCTTCGAGGCGATGCCCTTTGCCCAGTTCCACTCTTGCACGTTTCAGAGGGCGATCCTGTCCTCCTTGAACAAAACATCTGCTGGGTCAGCCCGGACGTTGGGGTCGCCCGGACGTGGACCTGATGGCCTCGAGGTTCAATCGTCCTCGAGGCCATCTGTCTATGTTTGGGTCGCCCGGACGTGGACCGGATGGCCTCAAGGTTCAATCGAAACTTCCCACCTTTCTCTCCCGAGTAAGAAATCCGGAGGCATGCGTCGTAGATGCCCTCATCTCCCTGTGGCAGGGTTTTTCCCTCCTTTATGCGTTTCTCCCATTCCCCTCCTACCCAGAGTTCTGCGGAAAATCCGAATGGAGGGCGTTCCGACGACTCTCATCGCCCCGGATTAGCCCCATCGCGCGAGGTACGCAGACCTTGTCCCTCTTCTAGGGGACGTTCCTTGGTCACTGCCTCTCAGTGACTACCTTCTTTCACAGGGTCTGATCTTCCATCAGCATTTAAGGTCTCTTCGTTTAACGGCGTGGCAGCCATTCTGCTGCTGGCTGGGTTTTCGGCGGATGTTATCCGCACTGTGATTCGGGCCAGGAAGTCTGCGTCGTCCAGGATCTATTACCGGACCTGGAGGTCTTTCCTAGGCTTCTGTGAGAGCGGGATATTGCCCCGTTTCGCTTTTCTCTCCCCACAGTCTTATCCTTTTTGCAATCAGGGTTGGACCTTGGTTTGGGTCTTATTTCCTTGAAGGGTCAGGTGTCGGCACTGTCTATTCATTTTTAGAGCCCCCTGGGGCCCATAAAAACCTTCCTCCAGAGGGTGGCTCATTCAGTCCCTCCGTACCGTCCCCCGCTGCCACCCTGAGACTTGAATATCGTCCTCTCTGCACTCCAGGCCTCTCCCTTTGAGCCCTTATGGGAGATTTCTCTGCGGCTCCTGTCCTGGAAAGTGTTTTTTCTGGTGGCCATGACATCCATCAGACAAGTGTCTGAGCTGGCGGCGCTCTCCTGCAGGGAACCCTACCTGGTGCTTCACAAGGATAAGGCTGTCCTCCTTCCTGTTCCTTCCTTCCTCCCAAAGGTGGTCTTTGCCTTCCACATCAATGAGGACATCGTCCTCCCCTTCCCACCCTAGGGAATGGGAATTGCACCATCTGGATGTTGCCCATGCTCTGAAGATTTATTTGGCGGTTAGCAGTTCATTCAGACGCATGGACTTCCTTTTTTGTCGTCCCGGAGGACCCTTGCAAGGGATTGGTAGCTGCCAAAGTGGCAATTGCACGTTGGATTCGGTCCGCAATTGCTGAGGCTTACCGCGCCCGAGGCAGGGTTACGCCCTTGGGTGTCACGGCCCATTCCACCAGAGCGGTAGGCGCCTCGGGCTCAGAGGAATCGGGCTTCGGCCGCAGAGCTGTGCAAGGCGGTCACGTGGTCCTCTTAGAATTTAGTGAAAGTATGCAATCAGGTGCATGTTGGTGCATCTGCGGACCCTGCCTTGGGCCACATGGTCTTACAGGCGGCAGTTTCTTAGTTGCCTGCCGGGACGCTGCTTCCATGGGTCTGTGGTTTTCCCTCCCTGTGGACTGCTTTTAGACGTCCCACAGTTCCTATGTCCCTCAAAGAATATGGGCGACAAAACAAGATTTTTGTAAAACTTACCAGTAAAGTCTCTTCCTCGCTCTTCATTGGGGGACACAGCACCCACCCAGTTGTTGTACGGCCGCAGTTGCTGCGGTTTTTAGTTGGGGCTCTGTTGGGCCCTTGGCTTGTTGGTGTTCCACGTTCTTTTGTTGGTTGACTTGCTTCTCCTACTGCGGGTGCACAAAACTGAAGCTCTCTCTCCAGGCTGGAGGGGGGAAAGCTGCCATAGGAGTGGCTAACAGTTTCTGCCTACTGTCAACACCTCCTAGAGGACACCGCTATACCCACAGTTCCTGTGTCCCCCAATGAAGAGCGAGAAAGAGATTTTACTGGAAAGTTTTACAAAAATCTTGTTTTGTAAATTTGCGAGATTTCTTATTTCAGGGTATATATTTCATTGTTTTTAATTATTGTTTATTTTTTGAGGTTTTATTATTTACCATTTCTTTATCTGCTGGAAAAGAGAGAAGATATTCGAAAATAAAGAGAGAAAAAAGAAGATTAAGCATAAAAAAAGTCTTCCTTGGGACTGTTTATGTACAGTCTATTATGATTTAGATTAGTGGATTTATTGCTTTGGATGGGTTTCACCCACCAGGTGCTACCTTTTTGTCGCTCCTGGTGGGTGAGACCACATCCTTTTCATGGGATAATTTAAAAAATATATATATTTTTTTTTTTGGGGGGGGGGGTGGGGGTGCTTACGCAAACCCTTTTTTACTTATTAATTGGTGGTAATAATATAACACTAGAGATTATTAATTGTATTATGTATATGCTATATAATTTTTATGTATAATTGCTTTCACAATATAGGGGCATATTGACTGCACTGTAGTCACTTTACTATTGCTTGCACTTTATATATATTTAATACAATATAATATTTTTATACAAGAAAGAATTATGCACATATCGATATCATTGATTTTATGCACATTTTTTGGCTTTTTTTAATCAATTATGGCGTTTTGAGCACTAGTTATTGTGGGATTTGTTGTTTGTAATTATGTGATCAGTATAGCTGCTGGGTCATTTATAGGTTTGATTTATCTGGTTTCCTTGACCTTCTGTCCCCTTTTAGATATATTGCCTGCGTTCCATCGGATTGCGATCCGACGCATGCGCTGTCCGGCTCTATCCTGACGTGCACCCGTATGTAGTCATCACATGCGCAGTGGTGCGGCAGGGACGCGCTGAGGGATTGAGTTGGCCATAATGGTGGTCTCGTACCTACATAGATGGAAACGCAGGTGATTATATTCATTATTATCAGGTATACTCCCATTGCATTCCCTATATATACCCTGTACTGTCTATATCTATTACCTCCTGATGAAGCCTTGAGGGTGAAACACGCGTCGAGGTACTTGTGCCTGGGATGGCATTCTTGATAACAAGTGTGAAGCATGTCACAGGGTATGTCTGTTTTACTATAAAGCACATTATATGTATTGGTATATTTTATGCATTTGCAGTGCTGCTGTACAAATTATATATTCTTTTTGTCAGTGTAGTCTGCACGGCAGTTATTTGTGATATTTTAGACATCTACATGTATGTGGTGTCTTGTTCAGCGACACTGCCAATGCAATATTGAGCCTAACTGACATGCCTGTGGGGCAATTTTGTTATGTAATCACTGAACATATTGATGTCCTTGTACGATCTATTGGTGATTGTTGAAGATTTTATATCTCATCACCTTGGTAATAATATGCTCAGTAGTGCCATTTATTTCCATCAATTATGTTGTAGACGTGGATCACCATATTGGGGATAACGCCCCTTGCAATGTTCTCTGTATCAATATCCATCCTGGCTTTTTCTTTAGAATAATCTATTTTTTTATATTTATCAATTAATAAAGATTGCTATATATTTTTTGTACATTTGGAGTCCCACAGCTTTCTCTGTATCCAAACCTTATTTGTATTAGTAGCTTTATATACTGCATCCCCACCCCCTATATTGTAATGATATATTTAAAAAGTTGCAGAAAACAAAGTTTGGAGGGCTCAATACTAATATTTAAAAAGTTGCTGGTGTTTGTTGCTGTGTCCCCAATAGCAAAACCATTAATGATAGGTGATTTTACAAATTTGCAATGGCACACTGCAGCTAGAGCTCCGTCCTGCCACTATGCTGGATGTTAGATGAGGCATTAGTTTATATTTTGGCCAAATTATGTAAGCCACCCACCACTTCACGGTTGCCTCTCGAGTGGTCCCTAACATTGATTCTTACCTTTTATGGGCCATATCAGCCACACAAAATCCAGGGAGTGCAGGTGCAGCATGCATGCCAGATACACTCTGCTTGTAACCCCGTCTGGTGCCATACAGCGTTCATCAGATCAAGGGATGCAAATACTAACATGCATGCTGTTGCTGAGCCCACTAGTACTTCTCCTGGAACCAAATGGCTTCTGGTAAGTTCTATAAAGCAGACTCAGTTTTATACTGACTTTAAAACCAGCCTACAGGGCGGATTCACTAGTCAGGTGTGCATGACTGCATGGAGGTCACCACGCCTCCCATATATGCTACAAAGGAAAAAAATTGGGTTGTGCTGACTGCAATCTCCATTTTTTTTCCTTTGTAGCATATATGGGAGGCGTGGTGACCTCCATGCAGTCATGCACACCTGACTAGTGAATCCGCCCTGTAGGCTGGTTTTAAAGTCAGTATAAAACTGAGTCTGCTTTATAGAACTTACCAGAAGCCATTTGGTTCCAGGAGAAGTACTAGTGGGCTCAGCATGCATGTTAGTATTTGCATCCCTTGATCTGATGAACGCTGTATGGCACCAGACTGGGTTACAAGCAGAGTGTATCTGGCATGCATGCTGCACCTGCACTCCCTGGATTTTGTGTGGCTAATATGGCCCATAAAAGGTAAGAACTAATGTTAGGGACCACTCGAGAGGCAACCGTGAAGTGGTGGGTGGCTTACATAATTTGGCCAAAATATAAACTAATGCCTCATCTAACATCCAGCCTAGTGGCAGGACGGAGCTCTAGCTGCAGTGTGCCATTGCACCTTTGTTTTTACGTTTGTATGTGTATTTCACCATAGCAACGTGCACCTGCGTATTGGGTTGTGCTGACTGCAATCTCCATTTTTTTCGATTTTACAAATTTGCCTGCTTTTAGATAAGTACCATAATTGCTCTATTCATAGTAACATAGTATATAAGACCGAAAAAAGACATTTGTCCATCCAGTTCCGGCTGTTTCCTACAAGTTGATCCAGAGGAAGGCAGAAAACCCCTGTGAGGCAGAAGCCAATTTTCCCCACTTAAGGGGAAAAAAATTCCTTCCCGACTCCAATCAGACAATCAGAATAACTCCCTGGATCAACGACCCCTCTCTAGTAGCTGTAGCCTGTAATATTATTACACTCCAGAAATATTCCTTGCTCTTGTCCTTCCCCCACACTTCTGTGATGACTTAAAGGGGTTGTCCCACGAAAAATATTCTGCAGTTTTCAAACCAGCACCTGGATCTGAATTTGGCATAGCTACTGAGTTATTCAATACGCTGTATCTGTATAGCGCCACCTGCTGGCTGTTGGTTTTTTTTTTTCTTTGACCTGCTCACTGAGACGGTCGCACATGCTCAGTTTCATCCCAACTGCCTCCTGAGCTGTGATGGGGAGAGCTGAGACACACCCTCTTAGCGGCAGCAGATAAGACACTCCCCTTGAGCTGTCAGCTTGATATAAATCTAGCAGAGCAATGAATGTGGAGATCTCTGGATCCATGTGAGGTACAGAGCTGGTTCTAGCTTTGTTAAAAACGTATTGTCATGTCCTATATGATGTCTGATTTTTATTTTTTACATTAGTCATTGGATAACCCCTTTAAGGGAATTTGGATTTTATGATCATTAGAGGGTAAGAATCCTAACTAGAGACAGTGGACTTGTTTGTTATTGATGTTGTCCTTGGTCGTGGACTGATATGTTCTAAGCTATCATATGTACATGCGATTTCATACTTTCCTAGAAGTGCATCAGATCCCTCTCCAGACCAGGTCCAGGTAATATTAGGGAGGACAGGAATTCTTGTGACAGATTATGGAGGCTGAATCCCTTTTTGATGCAATTAGTGGATGTGAGAATGATATTATCTCTATTTGAGTTTTTTTTTTTTTTTGTTTAAACTTTAACTCTGTTTGGATGTACATGAGAAATGTATGAGACCCCATGAGGGTCTGTCACTGTATATTTAAGATTTTCTCCCATAAAAATAAAAGTAGAAATATCTATGGATACTTTTTAAGATAGAGTTATATAGATGAACCATCCCCAGGGGAAGCTATCTGGCTTGAAGCACAGAAGCATCTGGTGGATCACCTCATACTGCAGACAGTAATTGTTTTTTTCCTCAAAGTCGTTTTAGAAGGGGATAAGTGCAGGACATTTGGCGACTATGATCCAAGCACAAGATGCCTCTTATATTACTGAAATCAAATCCCAGAATGAGTGCCTGGCCACTAGGGATGAGGATATCCTGGATACCTTCCAATCCTATTTGAAGAGATATTCACCTCTAAAGTGGACTTAAGTAGACATAACATTAATTGATATATTTCTGCTAGTTTGCTTCTAACTTTGAGGAGCAAAGATAGCTCCTAGATGGTCCCTTGTCTGTACAGGAATGCAGAAATACAGTGTCACGGACACTGCCGTGACAGATGCCAGGAGATCAGAGAGACTGGCAACACGTGGGTTAATCTGACTGGTTCCTTGTGGATCATTTGTGTCGGTGTTGTTGGTTTGGTCATTTAACTTCCCCTATTTATTGCTGCTTACCCCTTCTGGGGGTGCGGTTTAAAGCTTCAGTTTCTGGACTCTAAGCTACCAGATTGTTGGATCTTGGTTGAGCTCCTGGCGCTGCCTTTGCTCTACGTGAAGTTAAGTGTTGTCTTCCCTATTTGCATGTTCATCCTTCTGCTGGAGGGATAGGTTGTCTCAAGTTCTGTCACTATATCAGTGCCCTACAGGGTGTGTTAGGGCTCTAGGTTACTTTGTATGAACTTTCCTACCATCGAGGTCAGTTCATACTGATAGACAGGACTCGGATTAGGGTTGTTCTACGAGGTGACCTTCTCCTTTTCTCTAGTTTCTAGGCCTAGTCCCTATCCCCTTTCCTCCTGTGCTCAGTGTGGAGTTTCCCCACCCACACTGCATCCGTGACATACATACATACAGACATTTTAGGGCCTATAAGGGTCTCTCCTCACAGTGGGAGGGGCACAAGACAGGGGTGCTGCTTGTTCCCCTTCTCTTTGCATTCCCAACTTGTGGGATTGCCTGTTTGGGAGAGGGAGGAACGCATATTGCTCTACCACTGACAACAGACAACTTTCTGTTGGGACTTTGAAAGAGTGATAATAATAATATAATACCTCAATACCTTAACTATGGTTATCAATTATCCTCTGCCAGGACCATAGACCCCATCACCTATATTGAGATCACATTAGCCTAAAATTGTAAATACTTAGGTGTCCTATCTGTCAAACCCCAAGATTATATGCCAAAAAATTCCGCGACTGAAAATCAGTTACATTCATTTGAATGGGACAGTAAAAAAAATTGATATAAAGTGATCAAAAAGTCATACATACCCCAAAATGGTATCAATAAAAACTAAAGATCGCCCTGCAAAAATTAAGCTGTCACATAGCTCTATAGACTTAAATATATAAAAAAAAATTAACCTCTTGATGACAGTGATTTTCAATTTTTACATTTTTGTTTCTTACTCCCTGTCATCCTGGAGCCATAGCTTTTTTAATTTTCCCGCTCACATAGCCATATGAGGACTTGTTCTTTGTGGGACAAGTTGTACTTTATAATGGCACCATTTAATATTGCATAGGATGTATAGGGAAGCTGGAAAAAATTACAAATGTGGTGGAATTGAAAAAAAATACAATTCTGCCACATTTTCATGGGTTTTGTTTTTACTACGTTCACCGTGCGGTAAAGCTGACTTGTGTTCTGCATTCTCTGGGTCGGTACGATTACAATAATACCACACTTGTATTGTTTTTGGGTTTTTTTGCTTTTTGATGCTGAAAAAAATGTAAAGTTTTTCTGTAACATTTTCTTGTGGTAGTTTGTGCTGTATTGTCAGATCTGTTACTGATACAAATACTGAGAGAGCCACACAAGATCATATCAATGACAATTTTAAGATAGATATGTTTGCCATGCACCAGGAAATCTGTAGGAATGTAGGATAAGAATAAAGATAGAAAAGTTGAATCAGAGTGTGAAGGAAATGAGGCTGAACTTATGAAAATGTCTAAAATGGTATCCATGTAAAATGAGTAGAGTAGGCAGGAATACAGCTGATGCCATTAAATGGTGTTATTATATCATATAAAAACTGCCATGCAAAAAAGCTGAGCGTGTATTTCTGCCAGTTCTTCCCATCAATCATACATTCATTGCTAATCAGTCTTTGACTGGTACATAATTGAAGAATAAAATGGACGGTTCTGAATGTATAGAATTCATTAAGCAAAATGACGATTTTAATAACAAGGTAGGTGCAGACAAATTGGATTTGTTTACATTGAAATTGCTTCCTCCGTGAGTACAGGAGTATATATGCAAATATATTCATGATTGCCAATGCAAAACAGTCTCCAGGGAACTTGTTAACGTAAGGACAATGCAGCTGAATGCCATTAGCGGTAAACTGCTTTCACCTTTGGACCGGGGGTAAATTCAACAAAGAACTTTCTCCCCTTCACCGAAATATGTACATTAAGACAAAGTGTACGCACTGCATAATGGCTGTGGAATTCCACCCCCAAAATTTACAATAGTGTAGAATACAAGTGAATAGTGGTTAGAAAAAAACAAAAAACTTTTACACACAGATTTACCCAGATGGCCCAGATTTACCAATGTGTCTGCGCCAGAATCGTGTCCAAAAAGTGGCACAAATTGGAGCAGCTAGGGTTTCTACTCTTTTTACGACATGCTCAAGAAAAGGGTTGGGCAGAAGGGGTGTAGCTTTGTGTGAAAGGGGGTGCGCCAAAATTGTGCCACAACGCTAGCGTAAAAAATCGGTGATAAAATGGGTGCAGGTCTAGGCAGCCGGTCTAAGCTTCCGCCATGTTTAGGATTATTAAATTACGGCATGTGTGCAATTTAAATCATAACAGAATTTGCTATCAAATAGGCTGCAAATAATCCACTTTTAACACAAAGGGGGAAATATACAAAGACTCCCCTTACATATGCCAAATTTATTAAGAGACACAAATGTATTAAATTCAGTGCATCTTCCAGCAGTCTGTGCACCAGAAATTCAAATCTACACCAGCTACACTAACCTGAAGAATTAGAGGGGTTGTCCAACCTAAACTAAAAAATAACTAGCAACAGTGTGTTAAAAAATAGAAAAAAAACACACACCCAACAGGAGGTCACTGCCGAGCAGTGAGATGTGATATTCTTGCACACTGGGGCCTTTAATTGGCTGCATCGGTCTCATGAACCAGAAGTGCTCCGATCACTTTCAGTCTGATAGGGACTATCGGGCCATGTTATTGGAATGAAAGGTGATGGCTTTTTAGTCACACTGCTGCTGGCCATTAGTGGTTTAATAAGACCCTTTAATTTTTTATACCTGCATGATGTGCCAAGCTAAACATATGGTTGGGTGGACAGCCATGTAGTGTGAATTCCACTTTGTGTTTGAGATTTATACTTGACCACAAAC
The DNA here is from genome assembly GCA_033119425.1 of Bufotes viridis. Taxonomy (NCBI): domain Eukaryota; kingdom Metazoa; phylum Chordata; class Amphibia; order Anura; family Bufonidae; genus Bufotes; species Bufotes viridis. Next base: position 38,107,077 of record CM065599.1, read on the forward strand.
TACATACCCTAGGGGAAATTGAGAGAGTGACACAAATGGGCCAATATTTTAAGAAAAATTTGCTTAGGCAGGCTGCTGAATCTCCTTAAAGATGCCAGTCCTGTATGGAGACTTATTGGCAATGCTCCATGGAAAATTAATATGCAAAGAGGTATCTTTCAAGAAGGAGAACCATTTCACCAGAGCCACCTATTGCAGTGGCTTCTTAAGGCTTGTAACAGAGTTGGACCTTGACATAGGGGCCATTTAATATGGTGGATCTGGTGGTCTCAATAATGGGGACACAAATTTGCTTGGTTTTCCTTCTCTGGAGGGATTTCTGGCTTTTACTGTGTTGAAGACCCATAATTGGGGCTCTACGGTTATTTTGCATGTTACAGTTCTGTAACATCCTTTGGCAATGGTCCATGGAAAAGTAATATTCAAAGAGATATCTTTCAAAAAGGAGAACTGAGAAAAATGTGCAAATATTTCTATTTGGGTTTAAGTAATCTTAAATCTTTTGGGCCGCATAGGACTGGCCACACCAAATTTTGGGGAAAAAATTGTGACATTTCTATGCCAGAAAACTGACCTACAAGCCTTCATAAGTTCACCAGCATGATCATCTACCACAGTGGTCTCCAAACTGTAGCTTTGCAGTAGATGCACTGTGGTAGATCAATCAGGTATTTACTACTAGGGGCATGGACTATGGTGGCAACAGCATAGTTTAGAAGCTATATGCAGCTCGCAATTTTTTTTTTAGTATAGGCCTGGATAACCAAATGGTACCAAACAAGCATCTAAGATTCAGTGCGGCCGTTTTGGATTCCTGGCAAGAAATGTGATACTTCTGTATGTTTAATTCACTGAAAAAGTGCACCACAATGATAATCAACTGACAATGCTGGCTAATCCCTCAAGTTGATGTTAAAAGCTGAGACTTTCGCCAACATATTCCAGTCAGGAACATATCGGAGCCCTTCTGCACCACCGTCAGGGTATCTCAGCAGGCATTGGGTCCTACCACTAGACTACCTATGGTGTGTGAACAAGGTCCAACTCACAGCCAGGCTCCCACATAACTGCATAGTAGGATCACTAATGCACTAATGCAAAATGAGGCTGTAAGCCCCACCCACAATAGACCATGTGGAGATACCTTGAAGGTGGTGCAGAAGGGCTCTGATATGTTCCTGACTATAACATGTTGGCGAAAGTCTCAGCTTTTAAAATCAGCTTTTGCGATTAGCCAGCATTGTCAGTTGCTTATCATTATGGTGCACTTTTTCAGTGAATTATGTATTTTAATATTTCCATCCACACATTATTCCATCTTGTGTAGGATGCTTTTGTGGTGCATGTGGTCCACGCCGGCATCCTCCATTGTATGCATTTTCTGCTGGGGATGGCCGCTAGCTGCGGGTTTGAGCAGTTCCCCCCCATTTAGGCCACTTCTGTATGTTTCCCCAGATTGTGATCTCTGCAGAGGTTTACACAGAAAGAGATAGCTTTTTCACATTTCAGAGGCTCGTGTGTAATGTGTCATGGGTGCTGCCCCCAAAAAATTCCTCATTGATGGAATGATTAGTAAATGCCTCTAATAGCAATGTTTACTTTAAACATTGATTCCAAATACGGACACTAGCGAGGTCTGCCTCTGGCCTTCTCTCCTCGCCTAGCAAGTACTGTATTGTCCTAGTGTGGGGAGAGACTAATGCACACTCTGCTGGAAGGGCAGGGGTATTCATTAGGACAATAACAATGGCAGACTATTGCACAGTATGGTGCCATTGCAGTGGATGAGAGATTTCCAACTATATCAAAAAGTGCAGTGCCCAGAGGAACACCATGGGCCCTTCATTCCTGCATTCAATGGCATGTCAAAGGATGTTTTAAGGTGAACCTTCTCTTTAAAAGGAGATACTTCCTCAGTGTACATAATTAAGGGAAGTAAGAGTGCCAAGTGTTTGCTGCAACAAGAAGATAACTTATGCCAGAAGCTAATAATACCCAGACCATCGGATGCCTCTCCTAGCGAGGAGGTAACGCCAGGTAAATGTTCTCTGTGAAATAAAGCAGCAGTTATAGTACTGCAGAGCTCTGCAACCCTCTCTGGTGCCATGAGAACATTGAATTTATCACACAGATGTTGCTTTGTCACATCATGTCACTGTGCAGATGCGAGTGGTGTTGTACAAGATGCAATGGCAGCAGTGCTGTCTGTCTGTCTGTCTGTCTAGCGGCGTGCATAGATCTTATAGGGCCCCAAAGATAAACATAGTATGGGCCCCTCTGCCCCAATTTCCCAGTACTTGTACATCTCCCACACTCCCAAGCAACACAGAAACCAACGTACAACTTTGATGAATGTAACTCTATGCCTCACCCACTTTATGTTGGAAAAATTGGAATAAGTCCATAAACATGATGCTCGTTTCAACACAATATTTTTCAACTGCCATAAATACACATACATTTCCAATTTTAGTCACACAGTATATTATGAAACTTGCCTGGCAGCCACCACTAGGAGGCGCTCAGTGCATAGGAATGTATATAGTTACCATTGATTTAATTGGAATCTATAAATCTCTTGGAATTAGTGGCGGTTGATGGAAAATTCGTGGTGGGAACAGGAGAATCAGTTCAGCACCGGGGCCCCATAGTAGTCGCTTGGGTTGCCCCCATGGTAGGTACACCACCAGCATCAAACTGAAATTTCTTGGCCCACCCTCTGTGTATATAGGACCTTAAGGGTCCTGTTTCATTAGGGATCCATTATTGTCAGAGCTTGGGTCCTCCAGAGGATCGTCTGGTACTCAGGGCCAGGCCGACCCTGCACAAAAAAACTTACTTTGCATTCACACTAGGTCTATGACTGTTGAATATTATATATATTGACAGGTAAGGTTGACGATTTGCAGAACATATTCATAGCCATACCACCCAACGTTTTGGCTGGTCAAAAAGGGACACGTACACCACATTGTGTGAAAGATACAAGTCAGTGGCTGAGGTGGGTCATGGCTGCAGCCAGTGATTGGCTGAGCACCGTACACAGCCATTGCCGGCTATGTTAAAAAAGCATAGCCCACCATGCTTTTCAATACAGGTGATCTGGCATCCCTCTGAAGTGATGGATAGCGCAGCCACCCTCCGCTATGGGAGTTCCAAAATAGCTGAGCGCTGACATGGCTATTTCCAGCAATCCCATAGCGGTGAATGGAGAAGTGACCATGTACACTTGGTCTGCGGTTTATTCACCAAAATGGGAGTTCCAAAAATAGTGAGCGTGCTTGGCTATTTCGAAACTGTCATACAAAACTTAGTGGAGGGCATGCCGCGCAGGTGCGCTGTGCTTTCCTTCACTTGGGGGGCCCCATTCTGGAGAGAGGTAGAATCTGCAGCGATATGCCATCAATGTCTGAGATGGCCAACCCCATTAAGGGGAGCAAACAGTACACTAGCCCATGTATAGTATATGCAGGTCAATATGTTCTCTATGTTGGGCAAGAGATTGTTCTGGCATATACAACAAATTCAACCAAATAGGCCTTAAAGATTTAAAACCGTAATAAACTAAGGCATGTAAGAAACTGTTTACACCATAAAACCTACAGTATGCCAATGGAAATAATCACAGTCACCATAATAAGTTTCCCTATTTAAAAAGTTATTATGATTAAAGGGGTTGTCCGCTTTCCTATATCCCCAGGATAGGTCATCAATATCAGATCGTCAAGGGTCCAACTCCCGGCACCCCCACTGATCAGCTGTTTAAAGGGAACCCAGCACTTGTGCAAGTACTGCATTTTCTTGACTGTTTTACTGCCATCGCAGAGGTGAGCCGGTGTAATTACAGCTCCATCATCCCATCCACTTTAATGCAACGGAGCAAACGGACTCTAACTGCTTCTTCTGATTCAAGTGAATAGGATAGAGGAGCTGTAATTACAGCGGCTCACCTCTGTGATGTCGACAGCGAGCTGGTAAACAGTAAAGAGTTCTCTTCTAACAGCTGATTGGCGAGTCAGCCCCCCACCGATCTGATATTGATGACTTGTCCTGAGGATAGGTCATCAATATAGAAAACTGGAAAACCCCTTTAATAGTTGAGATCAGAATACCCCTATGCAGTGGTCAGGGGTGTCCAGAGTTACTTAAACACCTTAGCTGACTGTACTACACTCCCATTCTCTTCTATGGCATGGCTAAAATGGGAATAACCCTATATGATAATAAGAGGTCCCAATAGTGGATTAAAATACAAAGGGGTGTTAACCAGTTGGGGGGGTGTACCTGCACAGTCTGACAATGGCAGCACTGATTGGATAGAGTCAGACTAGGCAGGGTTACACTCCCAACTGGTTACCACTAGTGATGAGCGAGCACCAAAGTATTCGGGTGTTCGGCCGAGCACCCGAGTATAATGGTAGTCAATGGGAGACAACCAGGCAACCCCTGCTCTGAAGAGGGGAGGGTGCCTGGTCCACTGGAAAAGGTCAGAAAGTAACAGAAACACCACCAAAATGGATCGGGAACAGCATGGGGAGGATGTCTCGATGCATTTTGGACTCCCAGGTCGCTGCTGGAACCATGTTGTCTGAGTTGTACACCACTTTTACAGACTGACAAAAATACGCACAAAACCCCCCCAAAAAAATCAATTTCAAAGGAAAAATTGTTAGGAAACATTCTTTCCTGTATATTCAATTGTCTATAAAGTGCAAGTCTTGCAAAAAAGTGCAAGCAAGTGGCACTTCCGAAACAGACTGTAAATCACATAAAGGAGGGCCTCATTCACATTGTGGTACAATTGTTCAGGTAGTGAGACTCCTACACTCATAAAGACTATGCACTAAGTGAAAGGGATACCAAAAATTACAAGGAACCGGCACTTCAATACACCCTTTATTACACATAAAGGAGGGCATCATACACACCCTTGAAAAATTATGATTGGTGGCCTGCTGGTGACCCTCAAAAACATTAGGGGTGAGGGCCTGTTGGTGAGCTGATGCTCAAAAACATTATATGTGAGTGCCTGCAGGTGAGCTGACACTCTAAAACATTATATGTGAGTGCATGCTGTTGAAATGACGCTTAGTGATGAGTGAGCACCAAAGTGTTCGGGTACTCGTTCCGAACACATAGCGATATTCGTGCGCTCGGCCGAGCACCCGAGTATAATGGAAGTCAATGTAAGACAACCAGGCACCCCCTGCTCGGATGAGGGGAGGGTGTTTGGTTCATTGGAAAAGGTCAGAAAGTGTCAGAAACACCACCGAAATGGATCTGAAACAGCATGGGGACCATATTTGGGTGCATCTTGGACTCCAATGTCGCAGCTGTGACCCATATTGTACCAGTTTCCTGGATATTCAATTGTATATACAGTGCAACTGCTGCCAAAAATTACAAGGAAGAAGCACTCCGATACAGCCTGTATATCACATAAAGGAGGGCCTCCTTCACATGGTGCTACAATTGTTCAGGTATACTGCTGCACTCATAAAGCCTATGCACTAAGTGAAAGGGCTGCCAAAAATTACAAGGAACCGGTGCTCCAATACACCCTTTATTACACACATATTTCACATTCATACACACCCTTGAAAAATTATAATTGATGGCCTACTGGTGACCCTCAAAAACATTTGGAGCAAGGGTGTGCTGTTTACCGTCTAAAACATTATAGTTGAGGGCCTGAAGGTGAGCGGACCCAATAAAAAATTGTAGTGAGGGCCTGAAGGTGAGCGAACCCCATAAAACATTGCAGTGATGGGCTACAGGTGAGCAGACTGTATAAAGCATTGGAGGTGAGGGCCTGAAGCCTAGCGAACCCCATAAATCATTGCAGTAATGGCCTACAGGTGAGCAGGCAGTATAAAGCATTGGAGGTGAGGGCCTGAAGCCTAGCGAACCCCATAAATCATTGCAGTAATGGCCTACAGGTGAGCAGGCAGTATAAAGCATTGGAGGTGAGGGCCTTAAGCCGAGTGAACCCTACAAAAGATTGTAGTGAGGGCATATATATTCTGTATGGATGAGGAGTCGGAGGAGGAGGCAGATGAGAAAACAAGATTCAAACATATGCCTGTTTTTTTCGGTGAAAGGGGTAAAAAAATCTGAATCTTGTGGATTGAGTACATTATAAAGCATACATTTAAATTGCATTTTTGTTCCTCATTAGCTCAGCTTTCCTCTGGTGGAGTGGAGAAGTTGGGGGCAATCCAGGCCTTGCTCATTTTTATCTGAGTCAACCTGTCACTGTCCGCATTGTCAGTGGACAAGCGGATACGCTTATCTGTTATAATGCCACCAGCAGCACTAAATACACGCTCAGACAATACACTGGCAGCAGGGCAGGCCAGCACCTCCAAGGCGTAGAGCGCAAGCTCGTGCCACGTGTCCAGCTTGTACACCCAGTAGTTGTAAAGCACTGAGGGATCATTTAGGATGCTGAAACGGTCTGCAATGTATTCCTTCACCATCTTCCAAAACTTTTCCCTCCTTGTAGCACTAGGCCGCGATATAGGGTGAGGTTGCTGGCAGGGTGTTATGAAAGTGTGTGCTTAACTGACTGGAAGCATTATCTTCTGCAATCCAACCGACCAACTGTTCACACTGGTCCGACTTGGACAGTGTTGTCCTGCGCCGCCCAGCTAAGTTGGACAGGAAGCTGGATACGGTGGATGTTTTTTATTTCTGGTGCACTGGCAGCAGGCACAGTTTAATTGCGCCCAGGGCCACTGCCTCTGCGTGCACCATCAGCATCACGCCCACTTTCCTGTCCCTTAGTGCTCACCTTCATATTAATGGTTTTGTCACTAGATGTGGCGCAGATTGTTTTACTGTCCGCTAAAGACACAGTTTTCGGATGCAGGACAGTATATGTCACAGAAACCCACAGAATATGGACACTATATTAGAACCATATTATTGGAATTTGTAATACAGACACTGTTTGCAGATGTTCTACAGTATTGGTTAAACAACACCACAGATTATGGACACTAGATGTGGCCCAGATTATTAAAGACACAGTCTGCGGATGATGTACAGTATATGTCACTAATAGGTAAAAAAAAAAATATCTTGCTGCTGTCAAACACACACAGTAGTCCTTAAAAGGACTTTGGGGTCGTTGAAAAGCTTTTGGTAGTAAAAACAGCAAATGTCTCTTCTTGCATCATCTGTCCCTTCTGAAGCACTGTCCCTGAGACTGCAGGAGGTAAATAGCTTGCTGCTCTAAAACACACACACACACACATACACAGTAGTCCTTAAAAGGACTTTTGGGTCTTGTAAAAGCTTTCTCTGAATTAAAACTGTGAAAATCGCTCCCTACACTGTCTTTCCCTTCCTATGCTATGCTCTCCCTGTCTACGTCTGAGCCGAACATGCGTCATGGGGGGCTAAACGTTCTGGCCAGCCAATCACTGTAATGCCAGCAGCCAAAAAGGATTCAGCCCCGCCTCTTAGTGCGCTAACTTGCTCATTTGCATATGAATAAAACAGATATCTCTGTCGTTAGTTAGCACACAGACAAAACAAAGGTATAGTTTTAATCACCATTATGAGCCCTAACAGGCTGTATACCTGGTTTAATAGGGTTCCTCATGCTGACAGAGCCTTCATACTGGTAGTGAGTTCTTATCAGTATATTGAGCAATAGACATGTATTACTTATCTTTATCATTCATTATGGTTTTCCAATTTGTCTGTAAAAAATGTTGTCTGTTGGCGATTTTGGGATAAGTTGTCCTGAAAAAAGAAAAATTCTGGTTGGCAACCCTGCTTATCAACTTTCTTACTATGTAAGAAATGTAAAAGGTCAATTGATATAGTATTAAGGCAACAACTTATGAGCACTAAAAAGTAATAAAAGTAAATGTCGCACTAATGTGGTGAATAATACAGAGAGGTGCACTCACCTATAATAGATTCACCAAACTATTAATCAAGGAATTAAGAAAAGAAGTAGGGGCACACTCTGAATATCTGATACCCAAAACAATTACACATTTATTATTACATATATAATAGTATAAAACTTCTATAAGTGACTAATAGCTGATATATAGATAAAAATGATTAATATCTAAATGTATGTAGTAAAAACCAAAAATGCCAGCTAAAATGCCATATTATTAAAAAGAAAAGATGACTTTAAAATATCTCAGTATCCGAAGGAATAAATAAGTGCTACTTGGTTTGATAATTGCCGATCTCCTGTGTCGGTGTTACTGGAAAAAGCAGATTTCCGCTCCCAGCAAATAGTCGGAGCGGCATCCCACTCTAAAGTAATGTAATAAGTTGCGATCGCTTAGTAAGGACTTGAAAATGTACAGCCGTCGAAACAGTCTTACCCCAAGGATGGAAAAGCCCTCGACTCGAATTTCTTTCTTTCAAAGCTTGGTCGATCGGTCTCAAGGGCTGCCTCACCAGAGCACGCCCGGCGGTGCACGTGACTCTTCCCGGAGAGCGGTACCTCTGTATGTTTAAGTGCTAGTCGCGCGGTCGCCCGGTGTCTTTGGCAATGTTCCATCGCCAAATGTGGGTAAGATAATGATCGAGTGGTGGTCCTAGTTGTCTTAACTTCGTAAGGATAGTTACCAAACGCGTTTCAGGGTTTTCGTGTATGCGACCCCTTCCTCAGTGGTTGAATAATCCCCACAAGATGCCCCTCCTTTATAGGGGTTATGATTATTTAGAAATCCTGATCTTCTGTGCTGTGAGCACGGATAAGGGTCCTGGACTGTACAGACCCACCCAGTGCAAACATTTTTTTTCAAAATCCAGCTCTTTACAGCAAAGTTTCGTTCTTTATTGATGCAATAAAAATTCCGAATACAGGGGTGGACAGTAAATCCCTTCTATGCATTTCGGGCTATAGCATAGAAGCCCTTACTCATGAGTAAGTATTCAACCACTGAGGAAGGGGGTCGCATACACAAAAACCCTGAAACGCATTTGGTAACCATCCCCACGAAGTTAAGACAACTAGGACCACCACTCGATCATTATCTTACCCACATTTGGCGATGGAACATTGCTAAAGACACCGGGCGACCGCGCGACTAGCACTTAAACATACGGAGGTACCGCTCTCCGGAAAGAGTTACGTGCACCGCCGGGCAGCGGCGCCTGGTGATGCAGCCCTTGAGACCAATCGACCAAGCTTTGAAAGAAAGAAATTCGAGTCAAGGGCTTTTCCATCCTTGGGGTAAGACTGACGGCTGTACATTTTCAAGTCCTTACTAAGCGATCGCAACTTATTACTTTCGAGCAGGACGCCGCTCCGACTATTTGCTGGGAGCGGGACGCCGCTTTTTCCAGTAACACAAACACAGGAGATCGGCAATTATCAAACCAAGTAGCACTTATTTATTCCTTCGGATACTGAGATATTTTAAAGTCATCTTTTCTTTTTAATAATATGGCATTTTAGCTGGCATTTTTGGTTTTTACTACATACATTTATATATTAATCATTTTTATCTATATATCAGCTATTAGTCACTTATAGAAGTTTTATACTATTATATATGTAATAATAAATGTGTAATTGTTTTGGGTATCAGATATTCAGAGTGTGCCCCTACTTCTTTTCTTAACTTATGAGCACTGTAATTTTTAAAACTCCTGAGGCTCTTCAGACCTGTAGAGTAGTTATATATGATAACACCTTACAAAATACAACACCTGGAGGTTAATATAAAAAAATGTTACTGTATAAATGTTCATATCATATTCTCGTTGTTGATCGTGACAGTACAGTTTTCTATGGATGAGGCTTTAAATGAGTGTTAGTTATATAGAGTGAGGAGTGGAGTTATGTGGACATGGTAAAGCATGGCAATAAAGAAAGCCAACTAACGAGAATGGGTGGAAGAGAAGTCAAGTATTAACAGGGTTTGATGACAATACATCACTATATGTACAAGACACCCCCAAGTAATATATAATCTATCTACTGAACTATTTCATGTTTCCTGAAGTACATCTATGCTGCTGGAACAATACCTGTGGGCTAACTTTGAGAAAACATGGTTAGGATGTGATATATGCAATACACCTCATTTTGGAAGATTTACTTTGATGTTCTTGGGAAGTATCTACCAAGAAAGAGAACCATCTCGTCAGCAATATACAGTTGTATACCTGGCTAGGCTATATTCCCTTGTCAAATGCCAATCCTTGTTGTAAAGCTAGATGCTGGCGAAATGTTTCTCCTTCTTGGGAGATACCTCCTTGCATATTCATTTCCCATGAAGTATTGTTAAAGGGGTTATCTAAGACTAAAAAATGTCCCCCATATGCCTGGGCCTCTCACACTGAATAAACTTACCTGGCTCCCGTGCCGCACCTGGTTCCCGCGCCACCGCTGTTGCTTCTCCTTCTGTGCGGATGAAAACATCCAGTGTTGGGGGGGTAGACGAGCCTCCCTAGCATCGTGGGTAGCTCATCCCTGTCCCCGCCTGCCATTGGCTGCTCACCCCCACCCCCGACACTGGATGTTTTCATCTGCTCATAGGGAGAAGCAGCAGCGGCGGTACGGGGACCAGGAGCAGCGAGGCAAAATGAGAAGTTCTCAACCAGAATGATGCTTTTAGAACATTCCTCTGCATTATTCAGCAAGCGATGGCAATGAACCCATGAGAAAACACTGCCCATTGTAAAAGGAAATATTATTGCAGCTATTTGAATTGCACAGTGCCACACTGAGGCACATCTGAGTCATTTTATCTGGTGAGTCCATGATCCCACCCAGTAGATATACAGAAGGATGTGCACATGCATGCTATTTCTATTGCAGGTCATATTAGATTATTATATGAGACCTAAAGGTTGTCCACATGTAACTGAAAATCCCCAATATATTATGTTGCGGATTTAGTGGCAGAAATGCCTCTGATTTGATACATATTTTATTCATTGCAGAGGAAGAAATCTGCAATGAAATTCCGTAGCGCTTTTCACTTTCCTAGTACTATAAACGCTGTGGATTTGCTGCATGAAAATCTGGGACAGCAACTCTGCAGCGGTTCAGTTATGTGGATGTACTCTAACAGTTGTGCTTTTGGTCACGTAGCTGACTGTATAGTCACTGTATAGGAGTATGATATGATATCTGACAGTCACATAGTAATGTAGCATCCTACCAGCTGTGCTGATCAACCTACTGTGCCAGCCACATACAAGAACAATTCCCACTGTTACTGCCAGCCACACAACGGGCTCAGTATGGTGGTAACAGCTGTCCTCCTAAGATATCCGCTCCACATTCCCATGCTGCCTCCACTTTACTGTTGATTTATGGCATGCACTCACTTAATTGAAGTGCCAATCACAAACTGTATCAGAAAAATGAAGAAATGCTATGCATATACCAGACGGCGTCAAACCTAATCTTTTTTAGGTCTGGGAAGGAAGTTGTGTGCTGTCCCCATTTTTTTTAAAACTCGCTGACTTCAATGTGTCTGTGGTCTGCATTTTATGGACATATTCTATCGTTTTGCATAAAGGACATATGGATGCGGAAAACACACAGATGATCCGTGTGCTTTCCGCATCCATATGTCCATTCTGCAATAAGATAGAACATGTCCTATACTAAGGGTTGCCAACCGTCCAGAAATTTCTGGACAGTCTGTAAAAATAGGCAACTTTTTTCCTGTGTATGTGAAAAAATTGGTGACACAATTTTCATCATTTTACAGTTCACAGTAAATGCTGGTAATGAGTTCTTATTAGTACATTGAGCTACAGACCTGGATTATCATTCATTATGTTTTTGCAATTAATAATGTTGTACAGGTGAAAATCGAAAAATTTGAATATCGTGCAAAAGTTCATTTATTTCAGTAATGCAACTTAAAATTAGAATATTGTGAAAAGTTTCAATATTCTAGGCTCAAAGTCTCACACTCTAGTCAGCTAATTAGGAAGCAAAGGGTACCCAACATTGTGACTTTGGGGTTTTATAAGCTGTAATCCATAATCATCCAAATTATAACAAATAAAGGCTTGAAATATCTCGCTTTGCATGTAATGAGTCTATCGCATATATTAGTTTCACCTTTTAAGTTGCATTACTGAAATAAATGAACTTTGCACGATATTCTAATTTCTCGAGTTTTTCCTGTATGTCTGTGATTTTGAGATAAGTGGTCCAGAAAAAAGAAAAATTCTGGTTGGCAACCCTGCCTATAGTTATCCTCAAAATGCGGACCACAGACAGATTGAAGTAAATGGGTCTGCAAAAAATGCAGATGAAACATGGACAGTATTTGTGGACTGCAAAATCCATCCATTTATGTGGATGAGGTACTAAAGTTCATTGTCACAAAGTTAAAGGGGATGGATGATTTCTAATCTTGCAGGTTACTATATGGCACTTTTTCCTCAGAATGCAGAATAACCTATTTCAAAGAAATTTACCGTTAGTAAGTAGTGTAGGTGCACTCAGCAATAAGCGTGCAGGGTATATAGGTATCAGAAAATGAATGACAAATGAATGACAAATGAATGAAAGCTTTCCTGCTCCCCCCTCTCGCCTCGTAAATACTGTACTGTGTAACCATTAAACCTGTAACCCCTGTATAAGAGCCACGCCAGTAAATCCTGAGTAAACCCTTGTGCTGAGGGCCCCCACCAACCATACTCTTACTGACAAAGGTTGCGGAGAGAACCTCAATAGGTCCCCTCAGTTATGAGTCATATGGAGGGGTTCGTTTAAGGGGTTGTCCATGTTCGGGGGCCTTTTGACCTGACTGCCAAACATTGGCAAATCTGTGGAGGGAGGCATACTTGCCTGCTCCTCACTCGGTTCCTGTTCATTCAGTCACCTGCTGCTACTGACTGTTCTGGTCCCGCTTGTCAACATCCAGAGTGAAGGGGGTGATGTTTGCTGCTGTAGTCAAAGACTGGCTGCAGATGTGATGTGTCCCTCATGAGCTATTTGTCCCATTGAAGTGGCACATGGGGGATATATCACTGTTGCGGCCAGTCATTGCTTGCAGTGGCACACATAACCCCTGTCAAACAGGATGTTGACACCTGGGACCAGAACATGTCAGTGGCAGGGGGGGACTGAAGAAGCCAAAACCCAGCAAAGGGGGGTATGCTTTACTTTGCAGGTCCAGTGAGGTGTGTGTGGGGGAAAGGGGGGCCTCTGGCCAAAAGGCCCCTAACGTGGACAACCACTTTAATAAGTATTGTGGTGGGGAGTCCACATCATACAGGAATTTAGTAAGATATACTTGATTAGAATCCGACTACTGTAGTCTTGAAGGTCCTGCCGGCGGTTTAGGACCACTGTTTGAGGTGAGAGGTTCCCTTTAAGACCCACATCTCATTAGATTTACTTTCTGCTTCAATCTGAAGTCTACAGTCGTGGCCAACAGTTTTAAGAATGACACAAATATTCGTTTTCACAAAGTTTGCTATTAAAATGCTTTTAGATCTTTGTTTCAGTTGTTTCTGTGATGTAGTGAAATATAATTACACACATTTCATACGTTTCAAAGGCTTTTATCGACAATTACATGACATTTATGCAAAGAGTCAGTATTTGCAGTGTTGGCCCTTCTTTTTCAGGACCTCTGCAATTCGACTGGGCATGCTCTCAATCAACTTCTGGGCCAATTCCTGACTGATAGCAACCCATTCTTTCATATTCACTTCTCGGAGTTGGTCAGAATTAGTGGGTTTTTGTTTGTCCACCCGCCTCTTGAGGATTGACCACAAGTTCTCAATGGGATTAAGATCTGGGAAGTTTCCAGGCCATGGACCCAAAATGTCAACGTTTTGGTCCCCGAGCCACTTAGTTATCACTTTTGCCTTATGGCACGGTGCTCCATCGTGCTGGAAAATGCATTGTTCTTCACCAAACTGTTGTTGGAAGAAGTTGCTGTTAGAGGATGTTTTATGCAACGCAACGATGGCTGGACGCGTTTCTTTGCAGGTCACCATGGTTAACAATGGAAGAACAATGATTTCAAGCATCACCCTCCTTTTAACATGTCAAGTCTGCCATTTTAACCCAATCAGCCTGACATAATGATCTCCAGCCTTGTGCTCGTCAACATTCTCACCTGAGTTAACAAGACGATTACTGAAATGATCTCAGCAGGTCCTTTAATGACAGTAATGAAATGCAGTCGAAAGTTTTTTTGGGGATTAAGTTAATTTTCATGGCAAAGAAGGACTATGAAATTCATCTGATCACTCTTCATAACATTCTGGAGTATATGCAAATTGCTATTATAAAAACTTAAGCAGCAACTTTTCCAAATTCCAATATTTATGTCATTCTCACGACTGTACACACCTCCGCACTGACTCTCTACTTCAGCCAGGTCTGCTGCTCCTGGGCATGACACACCACTAACCGGTGTGCTGTGCTGCTGAGCAAGTGCAGGAATAGCTCAGAGTGGCTTGCGATTCATCCGATCAGTGTTACACACTGTATGAGGGTGTGGCTCCATGCACCACAAGAGATTTGTTATGTTCATCTTGCCTCTCCCAGTAGCAGTTGACTGGTGGTAAGATGCAGCATTGGGCAGGTCAGCAAACTTCCGGGGCTCCCTTCCATAGTCATCACTAACTGCACATATGTAAGCAGAAACTCTAGTAGAAACTTTAGCCTCCTTAGTCGCTGGGCCCCATAAATGCTATTTCTGCTTCTCCCTATACTGGCAGTTATACCCATGATATTGGCTAGGCTGCATAGGAAAATAGGAATGAGGGCATTGCTTAGAATTAAAGAGCACCTGTCGCCCCTCCTGACTTGTCTGGTTTAATAGTTTCATGCATTCCCCAGGTAATAATTCTGGAGCATCTATTCGTATGACTCTGTGCGGTGTCAGTCCTGTATTATTCCTGCTAGAAGTTTACAAATAAATTGACAGCATTGTGAGTGAAGCTACTGCTGGGTGTTACCAGTAGCGGGTGTGTCTAACTCTGCCCAACTAGTACTTCTAGTGTCAAACTGTGCAGGGTTCTCCCCCTCCAACTGGTAACACTCATCTGCACCCTTAATGCAAGCCGCTGGCAATTCATTCATACCTTCTAGTAGAAATAGAGGAATGGCACAACATAGAGCCATAAGAATAGATGCTCCAGAATTAATATTAAATGCGGAATGGAAGAAATTACTACAACAGACATGTCAGAAGAGTTCACAGACTACATCCCAAATGCTATCTTTATTGACAAATGAAAAGCCATCCCTATAAAGCCATGTTCACAGTTTGCATGCAATTGTTTTCTAGGTCAGAACATAGGTTCACATAGAAGGTTGCCCAAGGCACAAGCACATAAAGAGACATAGAAGCCTAACAGCAGAAAAATCATTGGTTCTGATCTTCCCCCTAGTAACAGCTAGGATTGGAGAAACCTCTGATCCTGGATGCTTAACCCCTTTGATGCCACGTTCAATAGCAACCATGGCATCTAAGTGCTTCAGATGGAGGGTGTTTCAGCAAATGCAATTGCAGGGTGCCGATTGTCTTCTGTAAATGCATATTAGGCCATGCCAGATACCATGCTGGTCAGTTTTCTATTGACAGCATATTACACATATAAGCCCGATCACAGGTCAAGGTCCTGTTGTGGGACTAAGTGCTTGTAGTCAAAAATAAATAAAGTACCCTTTTCCTTGAAACATTTTTAAGAGGGCAAAAACTGAAAAAATAAAATCCTCTCTACTATACTTGGTATCATCGCATCTGTAAAAACCCGAACTATACAGTCCTCATGTAATTTATGAATTCGCAAAATGTAAAATGTCAATGGCAGTGCTGTTTTTTTTATAAGAATTTTGTTGAGGCAGTGACTGTGCATGCATCGCCACACTTTTGGGTTGTAGCGGGGACAGCCACTTGCAGATGAAGAACGCATCGATTCGCTATATCCCACCGTTACACTTACCAATACATAAACAATGAGCCAATCAGTCAAAAGTTAGTACAAGTACAAAATCCTACCCCACTTTAGAGGGGACAAAACCTCAAGGGGGCCTCTTATGAACTGCGCTATGCCAGTTTTCGGAGTTAAAAAGTCACATGGGCCTTTTTAATGACTTTTTAACTCCCTGCAAAATATTTTGTTGCATGAATGTTAAGGGAGTGCTGGCGACCCCTACAGATTTACCCACATTTAAACTTGGAAACAGACATAAATGTTGGTGAAAAACTACTGGCTCATGGACCGCCGGAGGTGCGCCTAATTTAAGATGAGACGCACACCTCATAAATGACACACATACGGTCTTTGTAAATGACCCACAAGGTTCCCAAACGAGTCTCAGGCATAAAAGATGTGAATATCAAGCCATCTCTGCCCTGTTCGGCAACCTCCTATACTGTATCGATGCCACAAACAACACCAATCAACCGCAGTGTGGAGAGAGGGGAGCAGATATGTGCATTAAAGTAAAACCACCCTGATCTGAAGAGAACTAATTTGGGATTCGCAAGATATTCTGCAGAGAAAGCATAGAACACTGGTGGAAGGGTCATCAGGCAATTTACCTGGAATGCACAGTTCAGCATCTACTATTAGTGGATAGTGGGGGTAATGTATGAAAATAATACTACAGTATTACAGTATTAACCCATTCTATAAAAGTTCTTTCATTTGGGGGACAGAGTTATTTATTCTTATGTATGTTACTATGTGCGTCATTACTACAGCAAGAGCTAGTGCCTTGTTTAGGAGTACGGCATGGATGTTTTAGTGGGACTTGCTTTCCTCTGTAGCAGTTTTTTTTTTATTGGGGCTTTTTTGAGATTTTTTACAGTAACTTCTATTTAATTTCTGGTAATTAACTGTGTTTTCACATATTTATATGTATAGCAACTCATTCATAATGGAAAACAACTGAATGAGTTCATCTGCATGTCTCTTTAATATTTCCACAGAGATACACAATCATTAGCTTCTAAAGGCGAACTTGTGAAATCTCTACTAAACCTGTTCCATGTATTGCGGCAGAACAGCTTCTAACATGGAATACCGGGAAATATTAGTAAAGCGGACATTTCAGTCGTCCTTTAGTGATCAAACTCCTTGCAGTGCCACCTCTAGGTAAATGATTTAGGCCAAGTTCACACTTCAGTTATTTGGTCAGTTATTTCCATCAGTTATTGTGAGGCAAAACCAGTAGTGAAGCCTACTCCGAAATAATGAAAAGATTTTCACCTGTTCTGTGTTTTTGACCTGAACCTGGTTTTGGCTCACAATAACTGATGGAAATAACTGACCAAATAACTGAAGTGTGAATTCAGATTTAGAATACTTTCACACTTGCTTTGTTGTTTTCTGTAAGGAGATCTGCCAGAGGATCTCAATATCGTAAAAAAAAAAAAAAGACATTTCTGTTTTGTCCCCATGCATTCTGAATGGGAAGGGATCCATTCAGCATGCATCAGGATGTCTTCTGTTCTGGCAGCATTCCATTTCCGCCTTGTTTTTCTTTAACACCTGATATGTTACACAAAACATGCACTGAAATGAGAAATTTGCAAGAAAAGGGTTAACAGGATTATGCCTCTAAAATGCTGCTTCATAACTGAATTGGTCCCCAAAAAAAATTTGCTTTTGAACTTTTTTTTTTTAAATTTGAAATACTGCTGCATCTAATATTCTAAAAACAATAAAAGTTTAAAAAATGATGGCGACATAATATTTAACATTAGAGTTGAGCGAACACCTGGATGTTCAGGTTTGAAAAGTTCGGCCGAACTTCCCGAAAATGTTCGGGTTCGGGATCCGAACTCGACCCGAACTTCATCCCGAACCCGAACCCCATTGAAGTCAATGGGGACCCGAACTTTTGGGCACTAAAAAGGCTGTAAAATAGTCCAGTAAAGGGCTAGAGGGCTGCAAGGCAGCAAAATGTAGGTAAATGCCCTGCAAACAAATGTGGATAGGAAAATGAATTAAAATAAAATAAATAAAAATTAAGCAATATCAACTGGAGAGAGGTCCCATAGCAGAGAACCAGGCTTCAAGTCACCCACCAATGAAGAGAAGGCCACTTTCATTTATTTAGGCCCCAGCACCCAGACAGAGGACAGAGGTCGCATAGCAGAGAATCAGGCGTCATACTTCCGTCCCGCCGGATCCGTCAGAATGCAGGTTGCCTGAAAGCATTTGAAGACTGATCAGGATCCTGATCAGTCTTCAAAATGCTTCCAGGTTCCCATGGCAGCCAGGACGTTACTGAAGTCCTGGCTGCCATGGTACTCCGCAGCAGTGTACTTACCTGCGCTGCAGCCGCCAGGTGCTCCTTCATGACGTCACAGGACCCCGCGGCGCATAGACCAATGCACCGCCCGGACCTGTGACGTCATAAAGGAGCGCCCGGAGGCCGCAGCGCAGGTAAGTATACTGCTGCGGAGTACTCACCATGGCAGCCGGGACTTCAGTAGCGTCCTGGCTGCCATGGTAACTGATCGGAGCCCCAGGTTACACTGGGGCCCCGATCGGAACTGCTGCTGCGCATGCACAGAGCTAAACGTTGGATCCGGCGATGCGCCAAAACGACATTTAGCTTAGTTCCGGATCCGGATTAATGCCCTTCAATGGGCATTAATTCCGGATCCGGCGTTACGGCATGTCTTCCGGATTTTAGGACGGAGACAAATCCGCAGCATGCTACGGTTTTGTTAACGTCCAAAAAAACTTTCACATACTGAACAGAAGAGATCCTGATGCATCCTGAACGGATTTCTCTCCATTCAGAATGCATTAGGATAATCCTGATCAGTCTTTTTCCGTCTTAGAGCCCCGCCGACGGAACTCTAGGATGGAAAAGAAAAACAGTAGTGTGAAAGAGCCCTCTATTATATAACAATATTATGTATTGATGCTGACTATTGGTGTGGCCCTTAGTGTTCATTCTGGCTCCAGGGAAACAGTCATCCGATAAGCAGATCTGATTGTTAACTTTTGGTTCAGCAGTGGATGTGTTACACCCAGCCCAGTCATACTCACTGCCCTGGCACTCAGCCAAAGAAAGGAAGCAGCAGCAAGTTCTGAAGGAGGAAATATTTACAGCAAGTCAAGGGACGGAAGTGTACAGCACAGAGTATCCTGAGCTAGAAGAACTGCTCTCAGTGTCCTCATAACCAGGGCTGTGCTATACTTGCTCACTGTCTTAACTTGTTGAGGGGGAAAATCCTTTGGCGAAAAAAAGAATAAACTAGTAAGTAACTATTTAAGTCATCTGCTGGCATCTGGCTTCTCTCCATGTGTCTGTCTTTCCATCTACTGCTGTGCAATACTTTAGATCTCTTCTCTATCCTCCTCAGACACCTAGGATGATGAGCACTAACTATAACATTCATGATAGGTGTGAGTGTGCTGCTTTCAGTAATTACATGAAATATCATCTTCATTTATCTGCTCGTATTACATACCCCGCACACATCTCAGCAATCTTTCAGATTAGATACACCCCACATACCAGAGCATAACTTCCAGCGTTCGCTACATCCCAAAATACCAGACCAGGGCTTTCAAGTTTGATACACCCCTATAACAAAGAAACACCCCATGTACCATAGCAGAGCTTTCCGATTAGATACACCCTAAATGCCACAACTAAGCTATCAGGTTACATACAGTACACCCCAGATAAAGAAGGAAAGATTTTGGATTAGATGCACGTCCCACATATTAGAGGAGAGCCTTCAGACTGGATACATCCCACATTCCAGAGGAGTTTTTAGATTAAATACACCCTACAGATCCAAGGAGAGCTTTCTGGGATAAATACACCCCAGTTATCAGTTAACTGTGGACACAAGTTTGGTTCTAGTTTACCTAGCCGAGTTTAGGGTTTGTCTTGATTCCGCTTTAATAAATGTGGGTGTGTGCTTTTACAGTGACACGTGTATGGGATTTCACAAGTGATATACACAAGCAGCTGCACCAAATAGAAAACTGCCACCCAGTCTCCTAAAACACATCTGCAGAAAATATCAGCGCCATTTGCAGATGTCTATATGGGTCCCGGTGATTTAGCATTTGTTATCCACTTGAATTCATTTATGTATGTTTGTTTTCTTGAATGCAACATTTAACAAAATCCATGAGACTGGTAAAGAAGAACAGATGTGCTATGTTTCCAATAAGATTTGTTAGCATCACTTAAGTGGTAGTGCAGGGAGTGTGCACATCCCTACCACCATTAAATTCACTCATATCCAGGCTCGAACTGGCCCACAGGGGTACATGGGAATCCCCCGGTGGGCCCCTGGGCAAAGTGGGCCCCTAGTCTTCCACCCCCTGTACAAGTGGCACATAACACATTAGACTTACTGCATTACATACATATATTCAAAGTACAGCACCTCAACCAGCCTATCTTCATATAAAAAACTTGAATGTATCCGTACTGTGGGCCCCCAAAATAAATTTTACTAGTGGGCCCTAGGTACCCCAGTTCGACACTGCTCATACCTGTAAGTTTGGGACACAGTCAATAGCTATTTTTATTATCTTTTTGGTTAGCTCACTTTTTGGATTTTTAATATCAAGCTAATAAAAGTTATATTTTAACATAGCCAAACATATGTGGGTCAAGCTGGGTGGTTGGCCTATTTAGGCTGTTTTGTGAGTAATGTTTCCAATAAGAGAGAATAGCTGCAAAAACTGCGTTCACTTGTCTGATTGAGTTGGGAAAGATTTTTTTTCCCTAAAATGAGGAAAATTGGCCTCGACTTCATGAGGGCTTTTTTTTGCCTTTCAATTTTGCAGCTTAAGGGCTCATTCACACAACCGTATTTATGTGTCTACAATTTTGCTAAACGGATGCGGACCCATTAATTTCAATGTGGCCGCAAAAGATGCAGACAGCAATTGCGGACAAGAATAGGCATTTCTATCCTAGGGCTGGCCATGTGCGTTCCGCAAAATGCAAGAAGCACACGGTATCCGTGTTTTGTGGATCCGCAATTTGCGGACTGCAAAACACAAATACGGTTGTCTGAATGAGCCCTAACAGGCTGAACTGCATGGATTTATGTCTTTTTTCAGTCTTGTAAACTATGTTACTATGAAAACACTGAAATAGCATCCTGAATGGCTGTGATTTCAGGGCCCGGGCAGTTCACGTCCTGATAGGGGACAGATCTGTTATGTATATATCTCATACATACACTTGGTCCTTTGGACATACGTTTTTCTCTTTTTGCCCTTTTCAAACACATTCCAGTACTCCTCCACAACTCGACACGCCCTAAGAGCTCCACAGGCCAGGCATCCATTTACGGTAAACAAAAGACATACGGGTCTTCTTAGAGCGTTTTATGGCAAAACATTTCCTTGGTTCCCTCACAGTTGTGATTCTATACAGATCCATCTTAGGATCACATTATGAGGCCTATGAATGCAATAGAATGGAAACCATTATTTTCATAAAACTTTAGCCTTACATTAGGAGGCTAGCCATTACTATGCCGATGAGAAGGTGAAATAGGCAGCAGCGTCCCACCGTCACTAGTAAAGGATTCTGAAGCTATGTACACACTCTTAATTTTGCCATCCTGGCAGGTAAAGTCAGGGTGGTTTTATGTTTAACCACTTCCAGACCGGGCCATTTACCCCCTTTCTGACCAGGCCTAATTTTGCAAATCTGACATGTGTCACATTTGCTTATCCAAACCATTCAGAGATTGTTTTCTCGTGTCACATTGTACTTCATGTTAATGGTAAATTTGAGTCAATATGTTTTACCTTTATTTATACAAAAAATCTAAAAGTTAACGAAAATGTGAAAAAATTCACAGTTTTTTAAATTTGAATCTCTCTCCTTTTAAGGAGAGAGACCGTATGCCCTGCGAGACATACGGTTCATGAGCGGCATACATCGTGCGCACGGGAGCGCACGATGTATAATTCATTTTTCCCTGGAACACATCAAGGGTTAACAACAAAACAAATCTCAATATTTATTACCCTGAATCTGCAGTTTACAGAAACACCCCATATGTGGGCGTGTACTGCTGTATGGGCACACTGCAGGGCACAGAAGGCAAGAAGAGCCATGTGGTTTTTGGAGGGCAGATTTTGCTGGAATGGTCTTTGGGCACCATGTTGCATTTGAAGAGACCATGAGGTAACCCCACATTGAAAACCCCCAAAAAGCGACTCCATTTTGTAAACTAAACCACCCAAGGAATTTTTAAGGGGTGTAGTGAGCACTTCACTCAACAGGTGTTTCATAGAATTTTTAACCACTTAAGCCCCCCTAGCTTAAACACCCTTAATGACCAGGCCACTTTTTACAATTCCGCACTACACTACTTTCACCGTTTATTGCTCCGTCATGCAACTTACCACCCAAATGAATTTTACCTCCTTTTCTTCTCACTAATAGAGCTTTCATTTGGTGGTATTTCATTGTTGCTGACATTTTTACTTTTTTTGCCATTAATACAAATTTAACGAAATTTTTGCAAAAAAATGACATTTTTCACTTTCTGTTGTAAAATTTTTTAAAAAAAAAACTACATTTCTATATAAATTTTTCTCTAAATTTATTGTTCTACATGTCTTTGATAAAAAAAGTCCAATAAGTGTATATTTATTGGTTTGGGTAAAAGTTATAGCGTTTACAAACTATGGTGCAAAAAGTGAATTTCTGCATTTTGAAGCAGCTCTGACTTTCTGAGCACCTGTCCTGTTTCTTCAGGTGCTAGAATGCCAGGATAGTATAAATACCCCCAAATCACACCATTTTAGAAAGAAGACACCCCAAAGTATTCGCGGAGGGGCATGGTGAGTTCATGTATCATTTCATTTTTTTCACAAGTTAGCGGAAAATGACACTTTCTGAGAAAAAAAAAAAAAAGTTTCAATTTCTGCTAACTTCTGGCAAAAAAAAGAAATCTCAGACGGACTCACTATGCCCTCAGTGAATACCTTGGGGTGTCTACTTTCCAAAATGGGGTCATTTGTGGGGTGTTTGTACTGTTCTGGCATTTTGGGCGGGCTAAATTGTGAGTCGCCATGTAAAACCTAAAGGTACTCGTTGGAATTTGGGCCCTTTGCACCCAGGCTGCAAAAAGTGTCACTTATGTGGTATCGCCGTACTCAGGAGAAGTAGGGCAATGTGTTTGGGGTGTATTTTTACATATACCCATGTTGGGTGAGAGAAATATCTCTGTAAACTGACAACTTTGTATAAAAATTTTTGAAAGTTGTCGTTTACAGAGATATTTTCACACACAGTATAGGTATATATAAAAATACACCCCAAAGCACATTGCCCTACTTCTCCTGAGTACGGCGATACCACATGTGTGCCACTTTTTGCAGCCTGGGTGCGCAAAGGCCCTAAAACCAATGAGTACCTTTAGGATTTCACAGGGCATTTTTACGCATTTGGATTCCAGACTTCTTCTCACGCTTTAGGGGCCCCTAAAATGCCAGGACAGTATAAATACCCCACATGTGACCCCATTTTGGAAAGAAGACACCCCAAGGTATTCCGTGAGGGGCATGGCGAGTTCATGTAAAATTTTATTTTTGTCACAAGTTAGTGGAATATGAGACTTTGTAAAAAACAAAATAAAAAAAATATATCAATTTCCGCTAACTTGTGCCAAAAATAAAAATTCTGTGAACTCCCCATGCCCCTCACGGAATACCTTGGGGTGTCTTCTTTCCAAAATGAGGTCACATGTGGGTATTTATACTGCCCTGGCATTTTAGGGCCCCTAAAGCGTGAGAATCCAAATGCGTAAAAATGGCCTGTAAATCCTAAAGGTACTCATTGGTTTTAGGGCCCTTCGCACCTTGGCTGCAAAAGTGCCACTCATGTGGTATCGCCGAACTCAGGAGAAGTAGGGCAATGTGTTTGGGGTGTATTTTTACATATACCCATGCTGCGTGTGAGAAATATTGCTGTAAACGACAACTTTTTACATTTTTTATTCAAAGTTGTCAATTTACAGAGATATTTCTCACACAAAGTATGGGTATATGTAAAAATACACCCCAAAACACATTGCCCGACTTCTCCTGAGTACGGCGATACCACATGTGTGCCACTTTTTGCAGCCAAGATGCGCAAAGGGGCCCTAAAACCAATGAGTACCTTTTAGGAGGGCATTTTTACGCATTTTTCTTCTCACGCTTTAGGGCCCCTAAAATGCCAGGGCAGTATAAATACCCCACATGTGACCCCATTTTGGAAAGAAGACACCCCAAGGTATTCTGTGAGGGGCATGGCGAGTTCATAGAAGATTTTGTTTTTGGCACAAGTTAGCGGAAATTGATTTTTATTGTTTTTTCTCATAAAGTCTACCTTTCTGCTAACTTTTGACAAAAAGTTAAATTTTTCATGGACTCACTATGCCCCTCAGCGAATACCTTGGGGTGTCTTCTTTCCAAAATGGGGTCATTTGTGAGGTGTTTGTACTGTTCTGGCATTTTGGGTGAGGCTAAATTGTGAGCAGCCATATAAAACCTAAAGGTACTCGTTGGAATTTGGGCCCCTTTGCGCATCCGGGCTGCAAAAAGTGTCACTCATGTGGTATCGCCGTACTCAGGAGAAGTAGGGCGATGTGTTTTAGGTGTATTTTTACATATACCCATACTTTGTGTGAGAAATATCTCTGTAAATTGACAACTTTGAATAAAAAATCAGATAAATGACTAATTCCAAATACCATGGGTGGGGATAAGGTAAAAACCATAAAAAAAAGATATTAAAAATCAATATACGGATACATCCAGCTCTGGCGCCACTCTAAAGGGGTCACTTTTCTTCTTTTTTGGTTCTCCTCGCTACCTAGTATAGTCAGGCCTGGCTTTTACTGGGAGTAAGCAAAGAGCTGGGTGGGTGCTTATTCCTCACCATCCACTCATGGGTTTTTACGTGGCTCATGTCCACGATTGTGTGTTAAAAGTGAGCAACAGGAAGCAGGGTGTGTCTGTTGAGTGAGAGGCTGCAGCTCACACACTGCAAGGCACATGTGAAGGAAACACTAGCCTTTGGACTGATTACCTGACCCGGCTGCGATCCGGCTGTAACTAAACTAAGTTTGCTGGAACAAGGAGTAAACCGTGTTGAAGAGATTTCAAAACTGGTTATAGAAGTCCACGGCATTACAATATTAGATGGCAGTCAGTGGAAGTGGCCAATCATCCAATGTGCATAGGGGCTTCTATGGTCACACATGGCAGATGTCAGCAGAGCAACAGATCAGATAGTTGAATGTCAACATGCCCGATCCTTTTGATCTTGGGAGATTAGCAGCTGCTAAGGAGTCTAACAGTGGTTACTGCACTCTCACCATTGAAAAGTAAAGAAGGTTTGGCAAAACCAAGCAAACGTGTAAGGTTTGTCAACACTGGGCAAACGTGTATGGTGGACTGGACAGAGAGAGACACTTGTCAGTCAAATGAGTGCTTGGTCGACAGCTCCCTAAGGTATATGACCGGCCTAACCGCTATCTCTTAACACTGACATAATGTTCAGACATTGATAAACCACGGCACATTGTGCCTCATGACTAACTTGGCTGTTGTATTGATAAGATTGATATTGTGCAAAATAAGGGGGGAGATTTATAATCTCCTTTGCACCTGAAATGTGGCATTATAAAGTCACAAACTATGTGTTTACGACTTTTAAAAAAATGGTCATATCCCTCGGCTTTTATGACGCCCTTGCTACTTTCCTTAAAGGGGAGAAACCACCTAGAAATACATTACACAGGTCTTAATAATAAAGAAATAATTTTATTGTATAAATACCAAAATTTCATAAAACACATGTATAAGTGGCAAAACAGATACAGTAATGATAGAGGACTACAGCACATATACAAATATAATAGCAATGTCTCCCAATCTCTCCTAAACTCGCTGTGAGAAGAAAGTCAAGACAATAAACTGCAAAGCGCATTGACCTCCATGACAGACCATACTGAGGACAGGCCATACTGAGGACAGACCATACAGAGGACAGGCCATACTGAGGACAGGCCATACTGAGGACAGGCCATACAGAGGACAGACCATACAGAGGACAGACCATACAGAGGACAGACCATACAGAGGACAGACCATACAGAGGACAGACCATACAGAGGACAGACCATACTAAGGACAGACCATACAGAGCACCAATATTTTCATGTGTAATAACGATTATCATCTGGTCTCTGGACCACAAGGCGTCTTTTTTCATGTGCTGCTGATTTAAAACTCCACTTTTACTTTATCCTTATAAATTATAATTAGTATGGAGCACTTCATTTAATAACTGTGAGGCTGTTTAAAATATTCAGTAGGAATAAAACAGTCAGCCTTAATAGGTTTTTTCATCACAGGTGTGTAAGGTGTTGTTGTTATATTTCACAACTTTGTAACAGTAATCATCCAGTGCAGGCTCTGGCTACATCTTGTTTCTATCTGACCCTGCTAGTTTCTAACACTTTTTTTTCACACATTTCTTCTAATAGGCTAACTGCTTACTACAGTTTTAAAAACACATACTTGCACACCTTGCCTGTACAGGATCATTATTGGCGGTGTGTAAACACTTTATGTTACTTCTAAGCGCCAGCTACAAGGAACTTCTGCTTTCTAGGATCCCAGGCGAATGAATGAATGCAGTGATCTCTAACAGGAAGTGACTTGCAGAGCAGCTCGCTCGTATTAACTCAGTCTTCCTGTCTCTGCAGTTTTCTCTGGTTGCACACTATCTTCAGGCGACTGTGCTCTAATCACATTGTCCAAAAAACACATTTTTTTTCTATAAATACATTGTTCATAGTTTTCTTTACTTTGTTTATCCTCCCTAGAAATTACTATTAAATGTACTAGTGTACAGAACAGCTTGGGTCCAGCAATCTGTATTTTATGTGTGTAAACTTAGCTAAAAAAGTGTCTATCTATTGGCAACCCTTTCCTCACAAGCAGGAATGATGACTTGCTAGTTTCTGTCTTCAGGCCATTTACAAAGTATAATACAGCAAATCCATCAGCAGAATGTATGCGTGTAGTCCGCCTGTGAAGCATCAGGCACCATCTATCACAGAGGCTGCAGGGAATTTTATTTCCATGTTGCTTATTAAAGGAGCAATGCCATTTGGTTTCAGCTAATATGTTGTATTACATTTCTCTGACATCACCCTAATGCTCAAATGTTCGGTCCTCCTGCTGACAAATAGTAATAATTGGTAATATATCTGAGGGGTTCATCCCAATGATGAGTAAATATCTAAATAAAGTCTTCCATGTATTTGTTTCCAACCTAAAACATGCCATAATGGTCCGAGCCCAGCCCGTCACCAAAGGATAACTTTTTATTGGCTGTCCTTGAAAAATCTCTGTCATACCATCAAGCTGGGCACACACATTAGAAAAATATTGTCTGGATCCACCAACTTCAGTAGAACTGGTCAACCGTCTAATGTGTATGGGTGTCTGAACTTTCTCCCAACAGCAGATGTCAGGGAAAGAAGGTTTGGGCCATTTGATTTAAAAATTCTTGATCCTTCTGTTCACAAGGGCAATAGAGGTGTTTGGCAGTGCAGCCTTGCCCCATTCATGCTTAGCCAGGCATGAGTTTGGAAGTTCTGGAATAACAGGGATGCCCAACCTGCAGCCCTCCAGCTGTTGCAAAACTACAACTCCCAGCATGCCCAGACAGCGTACAGCTATCAGCCTACAGCAAGGCATGATGGGAGTTGTAGTTTTACAACAGCTGAAGGGGCCGCAGGTTGAGCATTCCTGTGGTATAAGATCTATCATCAGAGTTAAAGTAAATGTCCAACCATAAGGCCCATAGGACAATTGGCACATGTAAAAGGCTTGTTAATCAGGTGATTGCATCTTTCATGCAGCACCTAAAGTCCTCGTTTGTCAACAGCAGGGCCGGCGCGTCCAATACGCGGAATAGGCTGCCGCGCAGAGCGCCCCTAGGAGCGCCGGCCCCGTCCCATGCTGCAGCCGCCGAGCGCTCTGAATTGAGCCTCTGGCGGCTGCAGCACTGCCCGGGCTGGCGCGTCCATGAGGGCGCACCGCCCGGGCGCAGCATGAAGAGAGGAGCTGACAGGAGGGAAGCGCTCAGCGCTCCCTCCTGTCACTCCATTGTAGCGTGGCCGAGCTCTTTATGGCCGCGGGTACAGGAGCATCTGTCTCCTGTACCCGGCCGGACTGACATGAAGTGCGCACACAGTGTGCACTTCGTGTCAGTCCCTCGAGTACAGGAAACTAAAGCTCCTGTGCCCGTGGAGCATAAAGAGCTCGGCCACGCTACACTAGAGGTGGGGAGGCGGGTGAAGAATGACAGGGGGGGGGGGGATTGTGAAGAATGACGGGGGGGTTTAAGAATGACAAGGGGGGGGTGAAGAATGACAAGGGAGGGAGAGAATGACAAGGGGGGGATTGTGAAGAATGACAAGGGGGGTGAAGAATGACAAGGGGGGGATTGTGAAGAATGACAAGGGGGGTGAAGAATGACAAGGGGGGGGGGAGGAGTGTTTAGAATGACAAGGGAGAGTATGACAAGGGGGGGAAGGAAGAATGACATGGGGGAAAGAGAATGACAAGGAGGGGGGAGAGAGAGAACTGGCGTTAGTTAAAGGGGTTCTGCAGTTTATTTAAACTGATGATCTATCCTCTGGATAGATCATCAGCATCTGATTGGCGGGAGTCCGACACCCGGGACCCCCTCCGATCAGCTGTTTGAGAAGGCAGCGGCACTGGCATGAGCGCCTCTGCCTTCTTGCTGTTTACCTCAGGCGCAGTGACGTCACGACTAGTATCACTGGCCTTGGCGGGGTTAAGCCCTGTTCACTTGAATGAAGCTTAGCCGCACCCAGGCCAATGATACTAGTCGTGATGTCACTGCGAGAAGGCTGAGGCGCTACTGCCAGCACCGCTGCCTTCTCAAACAGCTGATTGGCGGGGGTCCTGGAGAAACTGCAGAACCCCTTTAATATGGCAGATCATATGGGTGGGGCATTGTGATGTCACATGGGGGGGGGGCGGCAAACTTTTCTTTTGCCTAGGGCGGCAAAAATCCTTGCACCGGCCCTGGTCAACAGCACATCCCCATATGTAATAGGGATGTGCTCCTAACAGGAAAACTGTATGGGGCGATCATAGTAATGTTCACCCCATACTTCTCCAATGATTAGGAGCAAATATTCCTATGAATGTTCCCGGCCATTGCCCGCTATATTAGCCTGTGTAGAACGGCCCTTAGTTTCTTTGTTCAGGTTACTGTAGAAATCATTACTATGATCTATTACTATGTAAATTTTTGTGGTTCTAATGATTTATATTCTTTCTTCTGCAGGTATACAATGGCCACCTGTTCTTGCATTCTGTGGTGCATATTTTGGATTGTAGTCCTTATTTTCTTGGGCTGGCCACTCAGTATCTTTTTTGGAGGTCTGTATGGGTTTCTGGCACCCCTCACCACCTGTGTGGGACTGGACCAGGTGACAGACTTGTTGCTCCAGGGGGTCAACCTGGGCAGAACCTGTGCAGAGTATGCACGTACAGGAAAATCCCTTTGCTGAGCGGAGGATGTGGGCTTTCTACAACTTGATCAATGCTTCATCTCAAGTCACTAAAATTTCTAAGACTTACAAGACCTTTCACCCGTCTGTCTGAACAGTGATATTAACAACTTTGCCGATGAACACCAGCAGCTCTATCTGGGGAGTATATGTTTGGGATTTCTCCAGATGAGGGTTATATGTAACTTTGTATTACTTGCCTTGTTTTGTATTAAATACATTTCCAATGGTCGTTTGTAGAAGTTCATTATAAAAAATAAGGTAATTGGCATCAGTCTTCATGTTTTATTTCACTTCTCGTTGAGCTAAGCACACTTACCATGAAAAAAAAGGTGCTCTCTGTATATTTCTTTTACTCACTTACCGTATTTTTCGCTTTATAAGACGCACCTGATGATAAGACGCACCTAGGGTTTTGAGGCGGAAAATAAGAAAAACTTTTTTTTAACCAAAGGTGGGCTTTTGGTGGGTTTTGAACTAATGGTGGTCTGTGGATGACACTATTATGGGGGATTTGTGGATTACACTGTAATGGAGGGGATCTGTTGATGACGCACGGTTATGGGGATCTGTGGATGACACACTGTTATTTAAGATCTATGGATGACACTGTTATGGGGATCTGTGGATGACACACTTATGTGGGATCTGTGGAAGAAGCACTGTAATGGGGGATCTGTGGATGACGCACTGTTATGGGGATGTCTGTGGCTAACACTGTTATGGGGATGTCTATGTCTAACACTGTTATGGGGATCTGTGGATGACACACTATTATGTAAGATCTATGGATGACACTGTTATGGGGGATCTGTTGAAGAAGCACTGTAATGGGGGATCTGTGGAGGACACTTATGGGGATCTGTGGATGACGCACTGTTATGGGGGATCTGTGGATGACGCACTGTTATGGGGATGTCTGTGGCTGACACTGTTATGGGGGATCTGTGGATGACGCACTGTTATGGGGATGTCTGTGGCTGACACTGTTATGGGGGATCTGTGGATGACACATATATAGCATCTTATGATATATACGTGTCATCCACAGATCCCCCATAACAGTGTCCCTGTGTAAATAGTGACCCCCAATACACCAGGCCCTGTGCACAGCAGTAAAAGGTAGTTATGTAATGCTTATTCTTTATTAAAGAGGACCTTTCATGGGTCCAAACATTGTAAACTATCAGGATATGTAGCGCGGAGCCCAGGGATCTCATTGCACTTACTATTATTCCTGGGCGCCGCTCCATTCTCCGCTGTGGCCCCCGGTATATTCTCCACTCTGTATGCTAATTGCTAGCATCGGAACAGGGAGGAGGAGACTGCCCTTTTTCTCAATGGCCGTTCCTTCTCCCTGGCTGTGACGCCCTGTGCTTTGATTGGACAGCTCACAACCAGGGAGAAGGAGAAGCCCATTGAGAAAAATGGCAGTCTCCTCCTCCCTGTTCTGATGCTAGCAATTAGCATACAGAGTGGGAGAATATACCAGGGGCCACAGCGGGTGAACGGAGAGGCACCCAGGAATAATAGTAAGTGCAGTGAGATCCCTGGGCGCTGAGCTACATATCCTGATGGTTAGTTTACAATGTTTGGACCCATGAAAGGTCCTCCTACGGTAGCAGGCAGGCTGACCGCGTAACGTCACTCGCCTGCTCCACCTGCTTCATTAATAAAGTTTGAGGAGTTCCTCCCGCTTTATTAATGAAGTAGACGTGTGACAGAGTGACTACCAGCCGGTCTGCCTACTACCGTAGTTAGATAGTAAGTACTAATGCAGAGGATTGCGCTACTTTAATAAAGAATAGGCATTACATAACTACATTTTACTGCTGTGCGCTAGGCCCGGTCTATTAGAGTAGAGTCACTGCACCAGGCCCCACCGCGAGTGTTGCCAGCCTCCAGCCCCTTCCCGCTGATACATTGCAGGCCGCGCTGTGCAGCATAGCGGCCGGCGATGTATCAGTGGTAGCAGACTAAAAATGGCAGCATTCACTTTATGAGACGCACTGCCATTCCCCCCCCCCTTTGGGGGGGCAAAAAGTGCGTCTTCTAAAGAAAAAGATACCACTGACATATTCTGCCACGCTTTACAGACATTATTGTCACTCGCAGTCCCTAGTGGGACTCTCAGTCTAAATTCCCCATCAGTTCATTATGAACCAGGGCAGAAGATTTTCAAAAGAAACTCGATCACTTGACTGGAGCAAACAGAAAAGTAAAGGAGCTGACATTGTGACGCCGGCGATCTACAGCAAGTGTCCAGCTGAACAAACTGCCCTGCAGGACCCCAGGTGCAGACATGTGTAGAAAACAGGTGCTGGGGCCCGCAACAACTGTATGGTTATATATAAGCACACACAGATCCTTGTGACCAAGAAATGAAATAGAAAACATATGAGATAGACACTTAAAGGGGGTTGTTCCATCTAAGACATGTATGAAATAGCAATAGGATATGCCATAAATGTCTGATAGGTGTAGGACACATCTTTGGGACTCAACTCAATGGGTCCCAAAGTGAATAGAGAGCACAACACACATGCACAACATCCTGTTTATTCTTTGCTATGGGACTTCGATACATAGCCAAGCGAGCACACTCATCTAATTTCGGAAGGCCCATACCAAGTGAATGGAGAGCAAGCAGCGCATGCTCGCCAACCCCTACGGTCACCATCATCATGGGACTTCCAAAAACAATTGAGCTAGTGCTCTATTTTTTAAAGTCTCTAAGTGGTGAATGTAACGGTGGTCATGCATGTGCAACTTGCTCTCCATTCCCATTGAGGCCTCATCCTTGTGATAGGAGTGGGTCCCAGATGGTTATTGCATTTCCTATTAATATGACATAAGTGTCCCAGGCCTTTCAAACTGTTTTAGGATATATTGCAACAGATTGCACAGCATTTACAGCAGTAATAAAGTGGATGAGATTTTTAAGGCGTGTCCATTTATGTGGCAGCTATCTACCACAGATTTTACATTTTGCAATGCAGGCAAATCTTCTGCATGTAAATGTACCTTTGCAAGCCAAATTCCAAATATATAATACCTACCATAGCACTACTTATTATAAAACATGTTAATAATGTCTTAAGACTGGTAATACACATCCTGTCTTGGATACATTTTTTTCTAATTCACACTTGGGATAACAATACAAAGCATGGCTGCTACTAAATGCATGGCATTGTGCAGAACAATGAAGAGGCTGCACAGCAGCCAGGACCTACAGCAATCTAATGTTGATAGCTGAGTGGATTGATATCCTATCAGCGGCATGCAGCACTTTTCTGTCCGGTGAATTCCAGCCATCATGCCGGAAACCTGATTGACCCCATTATAATGAAGAGAATGTGGCAGGCTCAATGGTGTCCAGCTATTGAGGATACTGCAATTCTGGTATTGTCTTCCTCTGCTGGAACCGAATACCTGAATGCCTGCTGCAGATGTGGACTTTCCCTAAAGGGCTCATGCACACAACCATATTTTTTCCCTGCATCTGATCCACATTTTGTGGGGATCAGATGCGGGCCCATTCACTTCAATGGGTCCACTAAAGATGCAGACGGCACACCGGGTGCTGTCCGCATCCATATGTCTGTTCTACGGCAGATGCGAAAAAATAGAACATGTCCTATTTTTGTCCATATTACAGACAAGGATAGGACAGTTCTATTGAGGGCTGAACTTTAAACCCTTCAGAGTTTTCTAGATTTCTGTAAAGATTTGACCTAAAACTATATCAAATTCTCACACAAGTCCTAAAAGTAGATAAAGATAGCTAATGACCCAATATCACATGTCTGTAAGTGGCAAAACTACTGTAAGTAAACTTTTGGAGTAGAAGATACTTTAAATGGGAAATTAGAGTCAGGTGTTTTTAATCAATGGCATAACAATCAGATGTCAGTGGGTGATCTGTTTTATTTAAACAACAGGAACATAAGTCTGATCTTCACAACACGTTTGTGGAAGTGTATCATAGCATGAACAAAGGAGATTTCTGAGGACCTCAGAAGAAGAGTTCTTGATGCTCATCAGGCTGGAAAAAGTTACAAAACCATCTCTAAGAGTTTGGACTTCACCAATACACATTTAAACAAATTTTATAAAAATAGAGGAAATTCAGGACCATTATTACTCTCTCCAGGAGTGGTCGAACAGCCAAGATCATGCCAAGACCAACAAGTGTAATAGTCTATAGGGTGACAAAGGAACCCAAAGTAACCGCAAAGCAACTAAAGGCCACATTAGCTAATATTAATGTGTGACGGTGGTCGGCGTAACTGGGAATGAGGGACAGATGCTGTGTGTGGGTCCCAGGATTCCCCTTGTGTTTTGGCCACTCTGTGAACAGTATTAGTGCAGGGTTTTGTTTAATGTATTGTTTGTCTGTGCCTCCCCCTCCCCCCTATGGTTTACCCAGCAGGGCGTTGTTCCAAGACCAGTTCAAACTTGTTGCCCTGTCCCTCTTCAGTCTCCCATAAGCCCTTTCTGTGGCCTGGACCCACCCATCCAAGTACTGTAGTGCTCTATGTACTCTATTGTATGTAAATAAGGCTGTTGGGGGTTTTAAACTATGTGTGCCATGCCTAGTAAAGTTCAGTTGACTCCCAAAACTGTGTGTTGTCCACTTACTGGGGGAATTGTCTCTTGGATATTAACCTGCTTCTTCAGCTACAAGGTGATTTAAGCAGACATATTGATGGCATGTCTTGGAGCTCCGCAAAATAATGTTCACGAGCACACCATCAGGAGGACACTAAGCAACAATGGTGTGCATGGCATGACTGCAAGGAGAAAGTTAAAGCTCTCCAAAGAGTATTGCTGCACATCTTCAGTTTGCTAAAGATCACCTGGACAAACTGGAGGACTACTGGAACAGTTTTGTGGATGATTGAAACCAAATAAAAGGTTTTAAGTTTAAACAAGAAGCATTGTGTTTGGAGAAAGGAACATGCTGCATTCCAGCATAAAAATCTAATCCCATCTGAAAAACATGGTGGTAGCATCATGGTTTTACATCCTGTTTACAGAGGTTGTCTGATTTCAGGAGGCAATAAAAAGTCATCACTCCTTACCTGCCCACAAACGGAGTGAGCGTGTGACATTTGTGAGGCCTGGCCTAAGACTTAATAACATGATTAACCATGACCACTTTTCAAAATTGGAGTTAGTGGAGGCCCCAAAAATATAAAACCCCCCTTTTTGCGATGTTTTGAATTCAGAATTCTGGATTGCAGGGCTTGGTAAATCCCCCCTTACCATTACTCAACAAAGGGTTATGACTGAGATGCATGTATACTTCCACTCAAGTGTATCGCAGATGACAAAACAAAGGAACAACTGCAATCCCTAAAGTTGAGAAGATGCAGTGTGAGGTCTCAGCTGTCAGATTGTCTTCTGTCTCATTTACACTTCATCAAATTTCCTCTTCTACTACACTCACTAAAATGACCTAGCTTATTTCTCTAAAGTCCATTTTCTTGAAGGTGGCAAAACAATCTGTTGATTAAGAAGCCAGATTAATGACACCTTTCGTTGTAAACTCAATCACACAAATTTGGTTGGTTTACATATAACACAGAATGTGAAAAAAGAAGCATAATATATACCGTATTTTTCGCCATATAAGACGCACTTTTTTCCCCCCAAAAGTGGGGGGGAAATGGCAGTGCGTCTTATATGGCGAATGCTACCATTTTCCTATAGTTAAAGCTGATACATCGCACAGCATGCGATGTCTCAGCATGGAAGGAGGAGGGGGCGGAGCCTGGCAACAGCGTGACTTCTTTCATAACATTTTTAATCTTTAGTCATGTCCCCTTATTCCCTATAATCCCAGTACAGTAGCGCTCTGCTAACCTGCTATACAGATCCTCTAGCAGGCAGAGCGGTGGCGGCAGGCTGCTGTAACGTCCTCACTGACGCCATCTGCCTGCTCCTCCTGCTTCATTCATAAAGTGAAAGTAGCAGGCAGATGACGCCAGTGAGGACGTTACACAGCAGCCTGCCGCCGCACCGCTCTGCCTGCTAGAGGATCGGTATAGCAGGTTAGCAGAGCGCTACTGTACTGGGATTATAGGGAATAAGGATTAAAGATTATAAGTGTTATGAAAGCAGTCAAGCTGTTAGCGGCGGGCCGCCCGCCATGTGCTGCCAGGCTCCGCCCCTAAGCAGTCACTATGGGCCAGATCTGTGGATAGCACTTTGATGGGGGATGTATGAATGACACTGTATTGGGTGATCTGTGGATGACACATATAGCATAAGATGCTATATATGTGTCATCCACAGATCCAATCCATTACAGTGTCATTCATAAATGCCCCCATCACAGTGCTATCCACAGATCCTCCATCACAGTGTCATCCACAGATCCCCCATAACAGTGCCATCCACATCTCCCCACATAACAGTGCCATCCACAGATCCCCCCATAATACTGTCATGCACAGACCACCATTACTTCAAAAGCACACCTTTTGGTTAAAAATATTTTTTTTCTTATTTTTCTCCTCAAAAACCCAGGTGCGTCTTATAGGCCAGTGCGTCTTATATGGCGAAAAATACGCTACATCATTTCAATGTTTATTTAGCCAAATTAGTTAATTTAGTAAGCAAAAACCAGGACCTAGGTTGAAAAATGTTTGCTACAAACTGTAGATCCAGTTTTGATTTTAGTTTTGCTTGAGCTTGTGTTGCAAGTCACACTTGATAAATCTGTCATATACCCACTTGACCAGCTCACTATGCCCACTTTCCCACCCACTTTTTAAAAAAAAAATTGAGAAATTCCCCCCATTGATTTTTTTTTTTTCTATATTATTTTCTTAAAGGGAACCTGGCAGCATCTATATTCTGCCCTCAGCATAGTGTAGTGACAGTCTCAGACACACTGATTTCAGCGGTCTGTCACTCCTATGATGGCATTCAGTACTTTCAGAGTACTGACATGCCAAATCCTACAAAGCATATGCAATACCTCAGAGCAAGCGGTACTTGCAAATTTATTACAAACTCATTAAAAGTACATGACACTGTACTGTAGGGTGCTGGAGTATTCTCAAGTCTTACACAAGTTTTCCCATGGCCGAGATGGCATCTCTGGAAGCACCGAATGAGACTACACATAAAATCTTTGTTTCCTATTATATTATTGGTCATACATGCACACCACCAATCCATTCTCATGGGGCACTTCAGGACCAAAGCTCTCTTGATCCCAGTGGCCGAGATGGCATCTGTGGAAGCACCGAATGAGACTACACATAAAATCTTTGTTTCCTATTATATTATTGGTCATACATGCACACCACCAATCCATTCTCATGGGGCACTTCAGGACCAAAGCTCTCTTGATCCCAGTGGCCGAGATGGCATCTGTGGAAGCACCGAATGAGACTACACATAAAATCTTTGTTTCCTATTATATTATTGGTCATACATGCACACCACCAATCCATTCTCATGGGGCACTTCAGGACCAAAGCTCTCTTGATCCCAGTGGTTGGTCCCTAGTGATAAGATATTTATAGTCATGTTAGTGAGAAAAACACTTTAAAGTATTAAAGAGGTTTGTCTGGGAATTAAGGAAATAAAATTACTGAAAATACTTTAATATTACTTTATTATGACTACATTTCCAAATACTTTCATTATTTATAATGACCCATTTAGTCTGGGGAGCAATTATCAGGGGAAATAAAATGGCTTCCTTCCTATTAGTGCACACAAAACATGTCCTAATCACACAGCAGGACAAGTTACTTCACAAAACTGAGCTAACGAGCTGCCTCGTCCTCCTCTCTGCTCTGCTTGTCAGGGATTATGATCCTGAATACAGTTTAAAACGATCTTCAGCTGAATTTCTGTAGGAAAGGAGTTTATGAGGACACATGACAGAGAGGAGAGTGGGGATGTGGTAATGAACAGCAGCACTTGTATGCAGTCTCTATTACCACAGGCTGTCAAGTCCATCCACTCTGTTCTTCATGTCTCCTCGTGAACGCCATTCCTACAGAGATTCAGCTAAAGTTCTTATCAGCTGTATTCAGTCTCATAATCCCTGACAAGCAGAGAGGAGGATGAGGCAACCTGTCCTACTGTGTGATTAGGAAAGGTTTTGTGTGTACTAATAGGAGGGCGGCCATTTTATTTCTTCTAATGATTGTTCCCTAGACAAAACAAGCCATTATAACTAATGAAAGGTATCTGGGAATGTATTTATAATAAAGTAATATTTAAGTATTTTCATGTTCTTAATTTGCAGAGAACCCCTTCAAGTATATTTTAACCAGAAGAGTACGTGCCAGAGCGAGGCGACGTGTATACCAGAAGGGCGCACAATGACAACCGGGTCCTCTCAAGCAAAAATAAGAAACCCTTTATTGGCAAAGACTACGCGTTTCGGGGTTCTTGCGACCCCTTTTTCAAGTCTGAGTAGATGGGTTTGATCCAACGTACGGTGAGGTGTACGAGGAATTTCTATTTTGCTTGCTGTGTGGAGCAGTCCTGATGCACGTGGGACGCTCTCACTGGCATCAGGACTGCTCCACACAGCAAGCGAAATAGAAATTCCTCGTACACCTCACCGTACGTTGGATCAAACCCATCTACTCAGACTTGAAAAAGGGGTCGCAAGAACCCCGAAACGCGTAGTCTTTGCCAATAAAGGGTTTCTTATTTTTGCTTGAGAGGACCCGGTTGTCATTGTGCGCCCTTCTGGTATACACGTCGCCTCGCTCTGGCACGTACTCTTCTGGTTTTTCTTCACCTGAACCGTTGGGGTGGCTCCCACGTAAGGTGACCAAATCCGGCAGCACCAACTGGTCCCCCTCAGCTCCTCTAGCCCGGTTGCATTCACCTTCCTCCTCCCACCTACAAAACTTTGAGAGGAACAGCACAAGGTGAGCACAACTAAAATACAAGCTAAACAAACAAATTCTAAACACACTCACCCTATGAGCGCCTTTCTTCTTCTCTTCATGCCATATATTGAAGTATATTTTAAGCACACTAGTGTAAGTCAACTAAATGTGAACTGAGTAAATAGATCACTAAAGGTAGCCTTGTTATGTCTGTGTGCTCAGTCATACATAGAAAGCTAGGGACCACCTACTGGACTCCTAAGCCCAGAATAAGCCTGGATTTAGATCAATAAAAGACAAGTTACTCTGAATATTTTCCCACAAAACTATATATTAATCTGTTAATTTCATCCTGCTCTATAACATGGTGTCTGCAGTCCAGAGAGTTCTATGTGACAGATATGCTTTGATAAACAAACTTAAACATAAAGATTATGTTTTTCGGGGACTTTAATATTAATGACTTATCCAATAACAGACTGGTGGGGGTCCGACGCCTGGCACCCCCGCTGATTAGCTGTATGAGGAGAAGCTGTGGGCTGGAACCAGGTACCAGAATAGTTCAGCTCTGTACATTGTGTAGTGGACGTGCCTCATTACCAAGGGCGGACTGGCCATAGATTCTACAGGGAAATTTCCCGGTGGGCCGACTGGGCTCTCCTCATGGTCACTGTCCAGGTACAGTACATAACGATCTTATGCTCTCAGCATCAATTAATGCTAGGATCATCAGGTACTTATACACCTGACCAGCAGCCGCTGGTGTCCTCCTAAATTCAATTGTATCACTGTCCTCAGTATGGTGATAGGGCAATATTGTATACTGCACTGTGGTATTTGGTTTTGTTGGGGTGGTATTTTGTGCTGAATGCGGTATTGCTGACATACCCAATTCTGTTGCCCCTTGTTCTTTCAGTTTGGACATGGGGCCACTTTAAATTTTTTTTTCCAGGGCCACTTTAAGTTCCCAGTCTGCCCCTGCTGGTAACTGTATAGCTCTGCTCCCAGACAAGTGAATTTTTATCACAACAGTGAGAAGGATTTCCAATACTTGTTTCTTTTTTTATTTCTTGTAGGCAATGTAAGGCTAATAAAAATATTTTTTATATATTGCAGACATATTGAGGAACATTCAGAAAGAATCAGAAGGTTCAATGGCAAATCCTGAATTTACTGCACAGAATATTGTCAGGAATGCATTTGGTGAACAATATTATAAAGACTGCAACACAGTCTCTCCCCTGTCTCCTTTTAAATCCCCTCACTCTTATCTTACTCCCCTCCAAGGGAATGCAGTTTGTGACTGGGATGTTTCTAAGTAGGGGGAAAGAATTCTGGTGGCTTGTATAAGAATCCACTCACACCCCCACTGCTGGGACAGCTGCGATAACACAACCAGTCCTCTGCTCCAAAACTCCCTAGAATATTAACACCACCAGCGCCACGCAGACCTGTAAACACTGCCCTGGTGTTTACAG
Source organism: Bufotes viridis (assembly GCA_033119425.1). Taxonomy (NCBI): domain Eukaryota; kingdom Metazoa; phylum Chordata; class Amphibia; order Anura; family Bufonidae; genus Bufotes; species Bufotes viridis. The sequence continues at coordinate 38,146,980 of CM065599.1, forward strand.
GGTTAACAAACCATGTGGTCTGTGCATTATTGCCCTTACTGCCTCCTATGTAACAGCTTATTATATTAATTTCTAAATTGAGCTGTTTTTTCAGCTTGCAATCTACAACTTATTTCTACCATGTACCATTATCCAGGTTTGATTGCAGCCAGAAGTGTAAACTTTTGATCTTTTTATTATGGTTACGGCCAGAAACATTTATACATCTCTGCTATATTTGCTTTTTAATCATTTTGTTGTGTCTCCAAAATACTTTAAATAAGGGTGCATTGATACGACTGTGACTTACAGCTAATTCGCAAAACATGGATACCGGCCATGTGCAGCCCACATTGCAGTGCAGACTCATTGACCTCAACAGGTCTGCTATCCGCATGTCCAGGGGCGTAGCTAAAGGCTCATGGACCCTGGTGCAAGAGTTCAGCTTGGGCCCCCCTTCCCTAAGTGCTTTGTGTGTCTTCTTATGCGGCACAAGTGTATTTGGGCCCCTTCAGGCTCCTGGGCCCGGTAGCGACTGCTACCTCTGCACCCCCTATAGCTACGCCCCTGCGCATGTCCTAGCATTTGTGCCACTGCTGCATGGACCCGGAAGCACATGGAGGCTCTTAGCACCAGTTTTAACATTTACCAAAACTGGTGCTAAGAAAAACAGGTTCAGTTGCCCATATCAACCAATCAAATTGATCCTTCACTTTCCAAAGGAGTTTTCAAAAAATAAAAGATAGAATTGCTTGTGGGCAGAAGACTTTTCCCTGCAAGCGCTTTCCCGGAAAGACCTTACGTCCATCGCCCAGTTTCGTCAAACCTGTATGGCCAGATGGAACAACTGTAACAGCCAATATGTACCAAAATGTGTATGGCTGCGTCTGCGAAATGGTCACTCACCAGATGATTGTGTCTTCAACTGCTGTTCAACTATGAACCAACCTAGTCCTATCTAATGGATATGGCTACCTTAAAAACAATTCACCAGTCAGACTTGACCAGAAAATCAGAGAGATCCATCTTCACACACATGGATGCAGAATTGAACTGGCCAACCACAGTTCCAGGGGATTCCCTAATAAAGAACCCCCAATAAAACCGGACCACTAAGGTCTGGAACAGGAAAGCACCTAGCCTTTCAGCTGTCTGGAGGGAAAACTGAAACAGCGCCCCCTAATGCCAATTTCTTAACCTAACCTCTTTGCCACAATGAAAAAGCTCATTGCCCACAGCCCTTCCGCTGTCCCCCTCTTGTCACCTGGCTTCATTGGTGGTTCACCCCTGGTCTGGAAGAGCACAAGTTTGGAGCTAACCCTGGAATAAGATCAATATGCGCAGCTTACTACCATCTTATCAAGACAACCCCCAGTGCATCCTAATGTCTACTTCATTGCATGTAAAGGACTGTTTAACTATTGTCCTAGAACTTCCTAGGAAGGAGCTCTATGATAAGCATCTTACTCTCCACAAACTAGCTGTTACATAAAAGGTATTCACTTCTCTTGCCCTTTCCAACCTATGAGAGTGGGCTCTCATGAGCATTTCCTCTGGTGGAACCAAGGAACTTCAGTCTGACGTTGCAGTCTATGAACAATGCAAATTTAATTTATGAAAGTGTCATTCATAGGTTTAAAACTCCTGTAACAAATGTGGTTCTTAAATAACATATCCTCTAAAAAAACTGTGAAAACAACAGCAAATATGAATCATTGAGCTGGCCACTATTAATCGCCCCACATATCTTTGCCACCTTGTACATTTTTATGCAGTCTTCTCAAAATGGAGAATGTAACAGATTTACTATTCAGAATTCTGAGAAAGCTAAACGTTAACCTCTGTGGGAGCTGTAGTTGTGGACATATTGGTAGCTTTCTGCATGGCACAAATCTGAGAGTTGCTATACACTTTAAATAGCTGTCAATCAAATGATACTTCAGCTGACAGCTATCTCTGTCGGGTCCCTTATATACATACACACTCAGCTCGAGCGTATCTGTCCTCAATGGGCAGATAGCTTCTGCCAGACACTTCTTTTGAAAATATAATATAAATTTTGTCCGATCTTATCCGTCTCTCCCCTGACATCCTCCGATGAGAGTCGAGAGATCCCCACATACATTAGAATGTTGGCCCGAATCCGCCAGTCTTGTACACTAATATGTACACTAATATGTATGGGGAACTTAAAGGGATTGTGCACCTTTGGGGGGAGTGGGTTAGCAACCCCCCTCCTCTTGGGCAGACCTGCAAAGGTAAGTATACTTACCTGCTTCCTGGCACTGGCTCCCTGCTCCTTATCTCTTTTGCCTCGGCTATCTGCTGCGCTCTTAGTTTCGAAATGGATGCAACATTTGCTGACTGCTGTGTATAAAAGGAAGTTTACACCCTGAGATCTCAGTGGAGAACCCAAAGCCGGGGCAAGAAGGAGCAGGGAGCCAACGTTGGGAAGCGGGTAAGTATGCTTCCCTTCACGAGGCTGCCCAAGTTAGGGGTTGCTTTGCCAAAACCACCCTAAAGGTGCACAAACCCTTTAAGACTATACCAATGACATTTCTTTAGTCACTTACCATAGTTCTTGCTGCCTTTTTCCCATTTTATACCCATCATTATTTGTACACATATATATGTGATCATTACTCTGCTGCAGCCATACACTTTAGTCCTGATTGGTGATTACGGTAATCCAAGCTTTCCATACATATTCAATGCCCCCGCAGGATGAACAGTCTTTCACTGGGAGTGTTCTTTCATGGAAATATCATTTGTGTAATGCACCATACACATCGGTTAGATCATTTGGTTGTTTTTAAATTTTACCCGGCAATCATTTTTATCTGGTTTCATCAACTTCAGACTAATTTGTGTAGCCTTCAGTCTGAATCTAACATTACTGTACTCACACCTTACCCTGCTACTAGAGATGAGCGAATTTCATGTTTGGTGGTCTATGGCCGGCATAATGGATCCGTCCCGCTTCCGTTATGCAGGAGAGGACTCCCCTTCATAACGGAAACGGGACGGATCCATTTTGCAGCCCATAGACTTCTATTATGACGGAATAAATAACGAAATGCCTCTAAAGGCGTTCCGTTATGCACTCCATCATAGAATTGCGTTATGGTCCGTGGTAACGGAATCCATAATGCAATTCTGCTTTTACCACCAAATGAAGCGTGAACGAATTTCATAACATGAAATTCGCTTATCTCTACTACCCTTACTTTCTAGGCAATCAAATAAAAATGAGCAGGGACAGAGCTAAAATGACAGGTTCAGCTCTGCTACATAAGTTTTTCTATCCACTATTACTACTATCTAGCACTGCTGAATGTAACAGTAGCAATGATGACAGTTATGGAATGCAGGCCCCCAAAGGTATTAAGGAGATTAGGAGGACAATATAATTAATATTACTATGGGACACCTTTACTATCTGACAAGGAACATGTGGAGTAGTATGTGCGCTCCGAGTGCCATTCTTTCCGCTACTTAAGAGGTCTCTCGTTTCATTATTTAATGTATAAGTCATTGGCACAATAAACTCCTGTCCGATCTTTCATTAGACAGGACACAAGCCTCGCTGGCCTGGAGCTCAGTGATGACTTTCTCCCCCCTCTCCTCCTCCCAATTGTGCTGCACCTGTCTGCCCCTTACCAGTCTCTGTTTCTATGCTATTTCTTTCATTGTGCTGTTATTTTTTTTGTCACCCAGCATTGCAGACATGCTTTTTTGGGAATCCCTATTTGGCTATCCCTCGTAGTGCTCTCCCCACCTCCACGCCTTCCATACATGGGCTAAGGGGTCCATGGACCCTGCCCTCCCCCTCACCTACTCCATTAATGGCTTCTTTGCTACTCAATGGCCCAGAAGCTACCAAATAAGGATAGGACGTCTGCCTTTCCCCTTGGAGCTCCCCACTGACTCTCCATCTTCCGGCAGGGTATAAATTGTCAGCTCAGTCCCCAAAGCAGCACCCAGCCAATTTCAAACACAGCAGCCAGCTCTCTTGCGCTGACCAGGTGAGTACCAGCGGGGACCTGTAGGTGGCTTGTTGCTTCTTCCTGTCAGATGGACTTCAACACTTAGACTTTGGGGACAAAGTCAAGCTTCATTTTTCTTTTTGGAAATATTGGAAATAGTTTTACTTTTTTTTTTTGACAAGCTCCTGCTGACTCTGCAGACCTGGACACAACAGGATGATCACACAGGGAAGGCTCAGATCATTGGACCTATTTCTTTTTTCGGCTTTTCGAGCTGGAAACTTTCACGTGATTTTTCCAGTGGTTACAGGAATTTGCAACAGTTGCTTGCAGTTTTCTTAAGACGTAACCACTTCTCTATCAATACCTGGCTACTGGACAAGTATATATTCACACATAGGGCGAGGCACAGAGCGGCATAGTGATTTTGTGTGGTGTTATCTTTAGTTTGACTACCCCGAGCTACGCCTGTGTGTCCCTCCCATGAATCCATTAATAATCTTAATTATCCAGCATTATCCTTATTAAACACATTTAGGTGACCACTAAACAGGCAATAGCTATAGCTCCATTAACCCTTTCATGACAAAACAGTACTTACTGTAGCCGAACCATTAACCTCATTCGATTTGTGCTGTTATTCCACATGGAGTGTGCGGTGTCAGGTGTGGAAATGTGAAACTCAGCTTGCACTTGTGCGAGGGTGGAGGGGAGCTGGGCACAGGGCAGGCTTGTGTCTGAGAGACAGCTGTCCTCGGAACATGTGAGGGCGACTGCTGAAGGAAAGGGGGGGGGGCTAGAGGTCACTGTTAAAGCTGCTATTCAAAGTTAAAATCCTGCATTCAATTCAATGCTTTGGAAAAATCCGTCTCTCCAGTTAGTGGACAACTACAACTCCCAGCATTCTTTGGCAGTAAAATATATATATATATATATATATATCTATCTATATATATATATATATATATAACTCCATCAGTATATTCTTTGTATATGGCTGGATTCACAATATTGCATTTGCAAAAAGTTTTCTAAGAATTCAACCATAAACATAGAAAAGCATTTCATAAAGCAAATAAGTCACTTGAGCAGTTTAAAGGAATAGTTACCCCGCCTTTACTATTTTCCAGCAGTCACAGTACTTTTTAGAGACTTTCAGTGGTTGTTAACAGAATAGCCATAAAATGATCCAGCACTATACCATATGTATAGAAATGTGTCGCCATAGATATATGTAATATATCCACACTATATACTATGCTGGTACTAGGAGTGAGAGAAGTAATAGTGAAGGATCTTTTGAAACATCAGTAAATACATGGTTTGTGTTTTACTCTGATTTTTGATATTCTATTCTACAGAACATAACCCGCCAACATGTGCGACGATGAGGAGACCACCGCCTTGGTGTGCGACAACGGCTCAGGGCTGGTGAAGGCTGGGTTCGCTGGGGATGATGCCCCCCGCGCTGTGTTCCCCTCAATCGTTGGTCGCCCCCGTCATCAGGTATACATCTTTTTCCTAAATATTAGTAATATTAAGAAAATCAGTGATATTGGTTAATAGAATAATTATTTAGAAAGAGTTTTTTTATTCTCAGAGTCAGTAATAAAATGATCTAGGATGACCAGCACACAGTCACAAAGCAATAGGCTTCCCACCTAGTTGTCCACCAAGCAGTGACCAGCTATAGCCGTATCATTCAGTGCTTATTTATAGCTTGGCCGTGCATCTACACCTCTTAATCTTTCCTTGTTTTCCTACTAGAGGAAGATAAAATTAGAAATAGCGCAGACCGTGTGCCGTAAGGTCCACTGATAAGATGAGCTGGCTATAATTAGGCAGCTTTGAGCCTCCTCATATTCTCCCGTCTTACTGCGTGCTGGCTGAAGTTGGCCTTGTTATACAGTCAATGCTGGCACACAGTGAATGGCTGTGCCATAGCTGAAATATCAGCAGAAGCACTGCTAACATCCAAATACTCATGAGGGGAAGCTGAGCATATTACAATTAAGCTTTGCCAACAGCCTATTAGTATCATTTACCGCTAGGTCCTGCCAAGTCCTCAACTGGGAATATATTGGAAACACTAGTGCTAAGGCCATAGTGATGAAGAGTTGTACAGTTTATGGGGCCAAATTATATTAATGCCAACTGAGTCATGAATGATCTTGTCACCTTCAGTTGTAGGTCAAGGTAAGTGACCCACAACTAAGCCACGGTTATAAACACCATATAAAAAGAACTCGCTGATACAATTATATGCACTCAAGCTCATATTTCTGATTATAATGCCCATCTGATGTGTCCTATCAGACACAACTTAATTTAAGAAACAATAACATCAATGTTCAATCTTTTCCTTCACTATAGGGTGTCATGGTGGGTATGGGTCAGAAGGACTCCTACGTAGGTGATGAAGCTCAGAGCAAGAGAGGTATCCTGACCCTCAAGTACCCCATTGAACACGGTATCATCACCAACTGGGATGATATGGAGAAGATCTGGCACCACACCTTCTACAATGAGCTCCGTGTAGCCCCTGAGGAACACCCCACCCTGCTCACTGAAGCCCCACTGAACCCCAAGGCTAACCGTGAGAAGATGACACAAATCATGTTTGAGACCTTCAACGTCCCTGCCATGTATGTTGCCATCCAGGCTGTGCTGTCTCTGTACGCTTCTGGTCGTACCACAGGTGAGAACTTTACAAATGTTATCAATAGGTACTTGGACCATCTTTTTTATTCTCTCTTTCCTTCTACCCATGTATTGCAGTGCAGTGATTTTCGAACATGAGTATCACATATGCCCTAATTATTTCAGAAGTACTACTACGGGTTAATATATAATAATTCTAAGCATACGCCTAAAAAATGTTGGGTCAACAAACTGACAGTAAATTAGTTTTTTTTTTATTTCAACCCTGCACTCATTTATACATCAAAGTCAAATTAATTCATTGCGAGTTTAACCAGAATGAGATGGAAGCTTTAATCTTCTTACATGTATGACACTGGCATCTCGTCTCTGAATCTAGCCTATTTAGTGGTACTGAAATACTGGCTTATATTTACAGGAAAATCACTTCACAGAGGAAGGGTGATGGAGTGCTCTGACCCCACTCTGGCTCCAGCTGTAAACAGGGCAATCACATCTGTCTGAGATATAAGTAGTGAGGGGAGAAGTGCTGCTGAACCTTGCTCACTTTATACTCAGAGACACTGAAATCTCTAAAGCTTTGAAAGGAAAGCAGAGAAAGTGGCTAGACGCGTAATAATCTCTTTTGCAAAGTCCACAGTCTTTCCTTCAATAACTGTATTGCCTATTGGCATCGTCCAATTATATATATATTTTTTGTATTTTTCATACCACACAGATACTTTTGTGTCTCCAACATTGCTGGAGGATGACTACATGGTGTATAACCTTGTATTTTGTACAGTCTGTCTTTAAATGGCTATTCTGTGATTTTCAGGTATCGTTCTGGACTCCGGTGATGGTGTCACACACAATGTACCCATCTATGAAGGGTATGCTCTGCCCCATGCCATCATGCGTCTTGACCTGGCTGGCAGGGACCTCACAGATTACCTCATGAAGATCCTGACTGAGCGTGGCTACTCTTTCGTGACCACAGGCAAGTTTAATGTCATATCATAGTTTCCTAGAATTTCGGAGCTGCAGGGCCCAGGCCTCAAAAGCGCTTATTCTCACAACCAGGTCAATTTGTGCAAAATTTACAGGAGCAATGACACAAAGAGATAGAGGCTGTAGTGTATAATTTGGTATGCCCGAGGCACGTTAAGAGTCAGTGGCAGTCACAAGACTCTGGGAGGCACACAGTACATATTCCATGTGATTTGCAGCAATTTGTAACTACTGTATATCGCACATACTGTACAAATCAAATCCCTGTCTGCCATGGGCTGAATTATAGCTCTCTCTTCCCAGGGGGCAATTTATGTACTTTTACCTTATTGAATTTCTCTGAGATAACTGGAAATGATGGGTTTATTTTATGATATCTATAGATATATTAAACTTCTCATTGTACAAATAGTTAATTCAGTCATACATTATATCTAGACACCCAAAATGAGATTTCCTAATGTGTCACACACCATAGGGTATCTGAAAATGTTATCACGGTAATAAGGTTTAGTTCAACATTTTCTTTTTTTCTCATCTTTACAGCTGAGCGTGAAATTGTCCGTGACATCAAGGAAAAGCTGTGCTATGTGGCTCTGGACTTTGAGAATGAGATGGCAACAGCTGCCTCTTCATCTTCTCTGGAGAAGAGCTATGAACTGCCTGACGGCCAGGTCATCACCATTGGAAATGAACGTTTCCGTTGCCCTGAGACCCTCTTCCAGCCATCCTTCATTGGTGAGCCTTTATGCTTCTAACCATTCACATCTCCACATGATTTAACTGATAGATGCATGAACACACCATACCACTTACTTCTAGACGGCATTACAGTCTAATAATGGGTAATCACAGGGTATCCCAAATATGTGAATCAACTCAGACATGTCAAACACAGAACTAATATTGAATTACTTAGAATGTAACTTTACATATTCATATAATAAAGAGAAATACCAATATCTTAGCTCCAGTCAAATATTTGTAATAGAGCCCATTACCCACCACTTGCCTTTTATAATACTGCTTTCTTCTGTAGAAGAGGGTTAGTGAGACCCTCAGTCACCAGGTAAAGCTCCTACCTCAGCACCCACTATAGCTACATACCTGACATATTTGCACCAGAATTTGCAAAGGTTACTGTACTAAAAAATGTCATATCTACTTTAAGCTTAGATTTATTGTGAAGAGCATGAAAGGGCTCCCATGTTATGTTCCCTGTCCAACAGAAGCTGCTACTTCAACAAAGACCCTTTTGTTATTTTAAAGCTCTAACATATGCATAGTGCTTTGGACAGTTGCTTCCCAGTTGGCAGAACATGTTAAATTCACCCTTGGGCACTAATGACACCTGTTCTTCCCAATCACTATACACTCTGCTAACAAATCATGGCCTCCTTTTCGTTGATCTCAGGTATGGAGTCTGCTGGTATTCATGAAACTACCTACAACAGCATCATGAAATGCGACATTGACATCCGCAAGGACCTGTATGCCAACAACGTCCTGTCCGGTGGTACCACCATGTACCCAGGTATTGCTGACAGAATGCAAAAGGAAATCACTGCCCTGGCTCCCAGCACCATGAAGATCAAGGTGAGTACGGAAAATGGTCTTGTTCTTATATGTATATTTAAAAACAACACCTATTACTTCCATATTATGACCAGAACACATTTCCAGCTTATTATTGGGATATTGTAATTAATATTAAATGGGTTGTCCTAGACTCCCATTATAAAGACTTATCCTCCATACACAGGAGAGGAAATAATTGTTCGATCAGCGGGGGTCTGATTTTGGTGGCCTCTGCCAATCATGAGAACAGGGGTCTAGTGTTCGACTGTTTGAATTGAGTCGCTTTGAATTGAGTCGCTTGAGTCGGTCGCTCCTCTGGATAGGGGATAAGTCTTCGTAAGGGACAACCCCTTAAAATTTATAGAATGTAGAACACAGCTACTAGTCAAGAGTTGCAGTCATGGCTTAAAATGCAAGATGTACTGATGAGCCCTCCTTTACCCTTCCTCTTATCCCATAAGTGGAGTAAGATGACCAGAATTTAATAAAAAAAAAAACACCTTTGCCTTACTCTCTGCATTGAGCATAATTAAGAAGTTTTGTTATCATCTCATGCTACTCATCGTTGGCTATCTGAAGGGTAAGGAAGGACACATCTGTATATCAGACTATATGGTAATAGACTCAAGGAGGCCCCATTGTTTAGTGTGCTGGCTATGCATTTACAGTTCTTTACTTTTCCCACAGATCATTGCCCCACCTGAGCGTAAATACTCTGTATGGATTGGTGGCTCCATCCTGGCTTCTCTGTCCACCTTCCAGCAGATGTGGATCAGCAAGCAGGAGTACGATGAGGCTGGACCCTCCATTGTGCACAGGAAGTGCTTCTAAAAAGTCCCTATTTTCCTTCAGCAACATATACGCAGTACCTCCGACTCAGAACAGCAAGACATTGGGCAGCCATTGTACAGTTTGTTTACACTCCATCATATTTATTACTTTATAAATAAATCAGATGCCGTTATTAAGTCCACCACTTTGCCTGTCGTATTTTCTTTGCCTTGGGATGTTAGGGTCAACAATAAAATAGGAATCTATTCTAGGTGAAGGCTTCTTGGGGTAGAAAATGATACAGTATATCTCTGATATGCATTTGCTAATGTTTCAAAAATACAGGTCAAATTAAAGGGCAAAAATAATGCAAGAGGATTCAAAAAGTGCATGAAAGCATTGATAATTGGAATTTTCTTTTGTTAAACATGTAAGTTAAATTAAAATGTGATGGTAAAATGAAAAATTTCTTTAAATTCGAAAACATTTTGTCATAAATATGCTACAGGAGAAATAACGAAACATTTGTAATGCAATTTTCTCACAGGGACAGTTATGTGGCTGGGGCGACTTTCTGGGAAGTCAGTGATTGCCATATAGGTGCTCAACCCCAACACACTAGGGTCAATTTTGTAGGAAGCCAATTTGCCTATTTGTATATATTTGTGGGAAACTGGAGTACCCGGAGGAAACCCCCCACACACGGGGAGAACATACAAACTCCATGCAGAAGTTGCTCATGGGCAGATTCGAATCCAGGCCGCCAGCGCTGAAAAGCACTGGTGCTAAACACCGAGCCACTATGGATAATCTGCACAACAACTCAAAAATGTCACCCATCGGTCTCTAAAAGCAAGATATTGACAAATCACTCAGGCCTGGTTATCATAAACTGCAGAAGATCAACATAATACAAGACCTCAAGACTTGTCAATGTTAGTACATTCACAGTGGTGGGAGCACACCTCGAAAAACAACATCATGTTGTCTATAATCAGCAATAGAGACATAGAAAATTATTACAAACTGACTTCACTATAACATCTTCACATCACCTTAATTCCCATGCAAACAGCACATAATTGCCAAATTACTTCTGGACATATGAATACTGCATCTGTATGTGCTTGTTGAACATCCTCCCCTTTGGCTTCCTCACCTCTAGTGAAAGTTTATAAAAAAAAACTTTATGGATGTATGGGTCCCACTATGAAAGTCTCAGATCTGTCGATATAACCAATTTTACTGATCGCATGCCCAAAATGATAGATTCCTATAGCAATTAATATGGCTGAAACACTGCTTAGAAATGGTTCCCACATACTAGTAATGTGGTGTATATTGGTCTTACATGGCACTTGTTCAGGGTATAAGACAGAAGGTGTGTTAAAAGTGTCAATAGGCTATAAAGGGCCCTATGTGTGCCAAACGAGCGCCTTGTGGCATTCATTTGGGGGGCATCTAACAGAATATATATTTTTGTTTTTTTAACGGCATCTGTAGTCTACTGAGTTTAACATACAGGGTGATTAATCAATGGATGAAGTATTAAACATATTGAATTGTATTGTATGCAGTTTCATATGATGGAGCCAATGACTGTCGTTAACTTGGCACTCGTGACGCATTAAACCATTGCAGCAAACTTTAACTTGACTTTCAATGGCTTGTGTTGTGTTAAAGTGTAAAGTTAAAGCTTGTTGCATCCATACAGGGCTGGGACAAGGTCCACCACCAACAGAGGCTGAGCTGCCCAAGTGTGCCCCCCGGGGCGTTCATTGTAATTTTACCCCATCCAGAACCCCATTAGACCTCAGATCAGACGGAAAAGAATATTATCTTTATTTAAGAACTTTCTTACTTCACTTCAGGTTCAGGGCAGACTCTCACGCTCTATCCCTGCTGGGGCCTGGGCTGGGTTGTGACACTGTGCTGTGCTGCTGCCTGCTGCTGCTGCCCGCACTGCTCCTGGTCTCCAGGGGGCACACATGTGACCTGACTGCGTACAGTGCGTCAGGTCAAAGTGCGCGCTGTACGCAGCCAGTCAGGCAAGCGACTGAGCAGAGACCAGAGCAGCGGAGCGGCCAAGCCAGGAGGCGGAGTGGGGAGGGAGCATGTAAGTCAGTGCCAAGTGCTCACTACTCCCTCTGTCCTCCAGCGGCCGGCAGGCGCGGCAGCAGCAGCGAAGTGGTCAGTGGCCTGCCTGCCGCCCAGAGGCTGGGGAGCTGGCCTGCGCCCTGAGGCTGAAGCCTCCCCAGCCTCTGTGTCGGCCCTGCATCCATATGTAGGACATATATGCTGATTGTGCACGACATAAATAGAGCCTAAACTCTACTATTGGCTTTTCCTGGCTGAATTAACAGACGTCTGACTATAGGGTCTGACAACATCTTGACCAATTAGTCTAGTAAATTTACCTATTTGTGCTGTTAGCAGAAGCAAGCCTAGAGTAAAGGCATTGTGGTGTACAACAAATGTAAACTATATATTGGATCAAAGATTTTAAGATCAAGCAAAAACAAAATGGCACTAGTCAGAAGAGGAAATTAAGCAGATGCTACAGGAATATATGTGGTCAACCTGTTCACCATGTAGTCCCAGCTATACAGACAAAATAAAAAAATGTGAAGCTGTACATAATCTGAACCTATCCTACACCTATTAAGCACTGATAGAAGCTAGGATCATCACGTGCCATACATCATATATAATACTGTAAATATTAGAGATGGGCAAAGTTTAGAAAAATTTGATTTGGCTGCTTCGCTAAAGTTAGCCAAGAAATGTGATTCGTTCCGACAATCTGTCATGAAACGCTTTAAATCTGGTAAACCCAGCCAAATATGACTAATCATATCCTTCCCATATCATATACAAGCCTAATCTCAAAGTAAAGGCTTGGAAGTTAAACTGCCGGGAGAGTGCAGGGGGAGCGTAAGAGACTTCTGAACTACAGACTCTTCTACAATTTAATGCCATGTACATAACTGTGCAGTGCACCAATATTTAAGTAATGGCCCCATGACAGAGTGGGGAGGGTGGCATCAGCAGTGGCAGTAACAGTAACAATTGTGGCCTTATGACAGAGTGAGGGGGGGGGGGGGAGCAAGGCTGTTGCCAGCACCCGGCATACCCGGGCAAGTGCCGGGGCCCACAGCACAGCTGCCAGAGGCCAGAAGCAATGAGCGCTTCCATCAATACAGATGGAAGCGCTCATTGCTGGAGTGCAGGAAGCTGGGGCCTGTCCCTCACCACTCAGCACCCCGCTCTCCTCCCCTCCTTCAGGCCAGCCAAGCTCTGAATGGTGAAGCAGGAAGACTTCTACCTGCTCAACCATTCAGCCTGCAGGCATGGATCGTGCTGATGGCCTGTTTGGATGGAGCATGCAGCCCAGTAATCTGCATAAGTGTGCCCACACAGTGCTGCAGAGCGATCTGTGCCTGCAGGGAAGAGAGGTATGTGAGCTTCAGGAACGGGACAAGGTTAGTAGTTACTGTGTTTTTTTGTTTTTAATACAGAGGGGTCACAAAAGACTATTACTATGGAGGGGGCACAGAGGTCTTTATTACTGTGGAGGGGGCACAGAGGACTGTATTAATATGGAGGGGGCACAGAGGTCTTTTTTTCCTATGGAGGGGGAATAGAGATCTTTATTACTATGGAGGGGGCACAGAGGACTATTACTATGTAGGGGGCACATAGGTCTTTATTACTATGGAGGGGGCACAGAGGAAATTATTAATGTGAAGGGGGAACAATGGGCATTTCTACTATGGAGAGGGCACAGAGCCAGAGGGCATTACTACAATGAAGGGGGCACAGTGGGCATTATTACTGTGAAGGGGGCACAGTGCGCATTATTACTGTGAAGGGGGTATAATGGGGATTTTTACTATGAAGGGGGCACAATGGGGATTATTACTGTGAAGGGGGCACAGATAGAATATTACAACTGTGAAATGGGCAAAGAGAGGGCATAACTACTGTGATAAGGCACAATGTGGGCATAAATACTGTGAGGGGGGACAAATCTGTACTGTAGTTCCAAATACTTCTGATTCATACAGGCTTAAGGCTCATGCACGCAAATGTATCTGTTCAACTGTTTTGCGGCCCATATGCAGAACCATTCACTTCAATGGGGATGCCAAAACAACAACAAAAAAACAGAAATGATGCCGTGTGCATTCCATATCCATATGCCCGCATGGCCATTCCACAAAAAAATAGAACATTATGGATAAGGATAGGACTGTTCTATAATGGGCCAGCCATTCTGTACTGCAAAATGTGGAATTTACACCGCCGGTATCTGTGTTTTGCACAACCGCAATTTGCAGAACACAAAAACGGCAACATCTGTGTGCATGATCCCTTAATGTAATAAGAAGGTTAACTGAATAAAATGTGGAATTTTCTATTGGGCACAATATTACAGAGATATTCTGCCCTATAAGCAATATTTCTGGGAGAAAAATATTTAAACAGTATTGTGCTGCACCAAGAACTACTGTATATGACTTAAGGACTCAGTGTTCCATCATACAACCCTATGTGTAGGAACCTGTGACTGGGAAATGAGGGGTATCACATGTATCAAAGAGGAAATGAAAATTGTAGACTGAAACCAACAGTACTTACGTTGTATAGTCAGACATAAAATACTGTGTTGCTTGGAACAGCTTAAAGGCCTTTTCTGACATTTTGCTACTGATACCCTAGCCTCAGCTTTCCCTAGGCCAGTGACGACACATAATTTGGTCACGTGGCCTAGGCGCAGCTCAGCCCCATAGAAGTGAATTGGGCCGAGTGCGATACCAAGTACAGCCACTATACAATGTATGGTTATCATACAGCTGATAGGCGGGGGTCCCAGGTGTCAGACTCCCACTGATCAGATACTGATGACCTATCCAGAGGATAGGTAATCAGTAGTAAAATGTCAGAAAACGCTTTCAAATCTACAATGGAATAAACACAGAGGGGCTAAATAGTAAAACTACAGAGTGCACCATACTGTAACACTTACACATCACTTCATCCAGTTTCAAACTTGTCTGACACTTTTCTGCTTGTAGGTGAAAATGGCACATACATGGGGGGTAATGTATTAAAACCGGCGTTTTAGACGCTGGTTTGAATAAGACCCTAAACTGGCGGTGGATCCGGACTCTACATACCTTTAACAGATCCACCACCGCTTCTAAATCTACGTCAGCTCCCTTGCTGGTGTACATTTAGATCATTTTCTACGCCTAAAGCAGGTGTAGAAAATGAAGAATGAGACAGGCTTACCGACCCTGTAGAGTCCGTCCCCACCCATGCCACTCTCTATTCGATCTGGCATGAGAGATTGCAGCGCAAAGGTTCTGCATCAGAAATACGACTAATATAGAGGGATTTCTTGTGGCAAATAACCGCCGTGGTCTTTACTTTTAAAGCATGTGAAATGATCTTCTTCTGTCTAACAGGGGTGTTGTAGACTGTGCAAAATAGAGCCCACTATGGGAAGAAGGAATGAATCCGCAACTTTCTCCAAATCATCATCTCTTAGCTCAGGCAAATCTTTCTCCTATTTAGCAAGAATGGCTCAGCTACACTGGAATGTAATAGCTCACATATACTTATTAGAGGTTTCTCCAAGTCACGAGGCCTAAGTAAATCTTTCCAGCCCACAGAAAAAAAACAATGACTCTTGGCAAATCAGAACTGTACGTTAATTACATGTCAGAACTGAATGCAGTGTTAGGTAAGCCTTATAACAACTGCAAGGAAGTAAAGGTAGAAAATGCAAAGTAGGTTTGGAAAGTCTGGGAATATTTGACCAAAACATTTCAAACCTTTGCCCAAAACCTGCCAAGTCTCACCACAGGTACCTTTCTTCATGCTCTCTAATTCTGTTCCAAGTTAACCTAATCCTGGTCTAATATTATTATTTTTATGCACTCTCACTCTCACTATTAGAAACTTTGGATACTGTTATCCCTAGAGATCTCCCCCTTCAACATTCTATTTTATAAAACTTCCTCCCAGAGTGAAAAAGTGTATGTGTGCGTGGAGATGTACAACATCGCAAGTTGGGGGTATTTTTTTATTTGCATATTGTGTGTATACTCTTCTCTTTTTTTGTTTTTGTGTTTTGGAACTTCATTACTATGGTGTTTGGAGATGTTCCCCTGGAAGTTACTATTATGATGGTTCAGCTGACTTATGCATTTTATAACTGCTCAGGACTGCTTCTGTACTAATAATGATTTAGGGCCAGCAATAAGTCAACATTGCTCCTAAACCCCTGACAACTAAGAACTGGGGCTTACAAAAAGGTAAACTTGTGGTCAGAAGAACACACCCTAAGTGTGCAGATTGACTGGAATACTGTACATGTCCCAACTGTAGAGAAAATGGAAACGAAAAGAGAAATTAATCAAGAACAGATGCAGGGAGGATGAATAAGACAAGATGGAGTATCATGAACAAAGTATGTTTGCGTAGCAGCAAAGATGAGTCATACTGACACATAAGTCACTCTGAGCATCTGAGCAGTAAAATAGAAGTCCTTCATAAATAGCAGTCGGTAATCTGGTTGGCAAAGAGCATGATGAATAGCGTACATGTGGGGAAGAAAGGTGATTTCTCTTAAGAACCAAATACAGTATGTGTATAGATATAGTGAAGTAGTTTGGGAAGAGAAGTAGGGTGAGGCTAATCGATTGTTGACTTCAGTTTCCCAAAGTATAGCAGCCAACCAATAACACAACAATGTAACATAGATCAGTGTTATATGAGTTCTCCTCCCAGTCCATAAAAGGGTAGGAATCCATCAATAGTAACAACATGATATATAGAATAAAGAGAGGTAGCGTGAATAAACTGATCTCTACGCTACTGTAGCAGAGAAAAGGCTAGACTCACCAGCAGGAATATTGAACCCAATATCACTGAGAAAGCATAACAAGAGGACGTAAGTCACAGAGATAAGCTATGAAGGCCACAGGAATATGACTAACAAAGACTAGGTAATAGTAGCAAAACCTGAAGGGAACTGAGAGCACAATCATAAGTAATATAATCTGTTAGCATAATAATGAAATAACTTTGCAAACACCGTAGACAAACCCATAACTAGATAATGTCCTAGCCCTGCTAAAAACAATCCAACAGGTTGTTCAGCTAGAGTGATAGACAACATCACATCTAGGGGCAATCCCAAGGAGAACTCCACTTCCTGACTCAAACATTATTTTTTAGAGGTCATTCAGCAACTGAATCTTTATTCCATCAAAGTCGAGAAGATCTTTAAAGTACACTTGGCACATGATCTCCTTTACCTGATAAAAGTGTAATAGACATCACGTGGCCTACTGTAGCTGGGTCATTACTCCGAGGGCCCAAGGTGTCATATGCTTTGTTAAGGGGAGATTCCAGGGGCTTACCCAAGGGGGTAAGAAATCTCAGTGTGAAATTGAGGTATTGTGGCTCAGTCACTTCAGGAAGCCCCCTTACCTGAATGTTATCGCACAGATTTCAATTTTTGTCATTGTACACCGTGTGAAAGAGCGTCTGAAGCTGTTGGGAGTGCTGATCAAGCGTTTTCTGTTATGACCTCTGATGCAGTTAGATTTTGTGTCTAAGACTTGGGCAGTAGTGTTTAGGTGAGAGAAAGCAGGTGTTCTTCGTTTTTCTGGGGTTTATATTCCTGAAAAAATCACTTTATAATCTCCTGCTCTGCTGCGTCTGAAGTCACCAGACAAGTCAAGGAGGCAGACCCTCCTTGACTGCTGGATGCGACTCCCCCGCCCTAACCCCGCCTCTCATCCCTATGATTGACACTAGCTCTTCTGCCCGGGACCGCGCTGGTCTCGGCGGCGCATGCGCCGTCTGCCTTCATAGGAGCGCGATCCTGAGCCTCGCGCTGAGTGATCTGCATTTCACCAGCGGCCCGGCTAGAGAGGAGAGAAGTGCGCAAGCGCGATCTAGCAAGGGGATCGCGCTTCACTCAGCGCGAGGCTCGGGATCGCGCTGCTATGAAGGCAGACGGCGCATGCGCCGCCGAGACCAGCGCGGTCCCGGGCAGAAGAGCTAGTGTCAATCATAGGGATGAGAGGCGGGGTTAGGGCGGGGGAGTCGCATCCAGCAGTCAAGGAGGGTCTGCCTCCTTGACTTGTCTGGTGACTTCAGACGCAGCAGAGCAGGAGATTATAAAGTGATTTTTTCAGGAATATAAACCCCAGAAAAACGAAGAACACCTGTTTGGAAACAAGGTTACAATGATCTATAAGGTACAGTTAACAGCTTAAGAGGTAAAAAGCAGGTGACAGGTTCGCTTTAAAGATTTTTTTTCCATCTTAGACAATGGGGGCATATCACTAGGATATGCCCCCATTGTCCGATAGGTGGGGGTCCCACCTCTGGGACCCGCACCTATCTCTAAAAAGGAGCTGGCAAAGTGGTGGCCGGTGGTGCCGGGTCTGGCCACCACCAAGACTTCCTATTGTCCCACTGAAATGCACCGCTTTGCTATTTTTGGAATCCCCAGCGCACTCCTGGACTTTGCTGACTCAGTTTATGAGACAGGTGTGGGTCCCACAGGTGGGATCCACACCTATGAAACAACGGGGGCATATCCTAGCGATATGCCTACATTGTCTGAGATGACACAACCCCTTTAACAGCCAAGAATCACCCAGAATATCGCTAACGAGTGTTCATAGTAACGCTCATTAGCAATGATCTGGCAGAGTAAAATGTTTGTTCATCGGGTAATCCAATCTTTTGTGCGCACACGAAAAATGATCATTTGCCAACAGTAGATGTAAACACAATCTTCTGCCGGCAAATAACGAGTCAGTACGGGGAAGAGCGATGGCATTAGCGATTGCTCCTCCCCATAATCTGGAGGAGATTGCTGCATGTAAATGCAGCGGTCACCTCCACAAGCAATCAGCAGATTGTCGGGAGGATGTCCAGTTGTGCTTTAAAAGGATGTCTTAGCAGCTATTTTTTTATTGGACTTTTTTTTTATTGGACTTTTCTGACCATTTATTCACCATGTAAACAAATTAAGTAGGCAAAAGTGGGTCATCAGGAAAAAGTGGTGAAGTGAGAGAAATGAAGGAGTGACGGTGGAAAAGTTAAAGGGATTCTGTCGCCTGGATTTTAGTAATAGAGCTGTTCACACCACCACATCAGTCTCCTCGATTTGTATTAAAATATACTAGTATTAATCCCATCTGTCTTGTTGTTTTCCTAAAAAAAATCACTTTTAGATATATGCTAATTACCTCGGTAAGGAGCTGTCCCTCCGGCCGTTGGAGCCCAGCTGTGCCCATTCTCTAGGAGCCCAGCACCGCCCCACTGCTAATTATTCCAGGGTCACTAGTGGGGTGACAGGAGTAGGAGGGGAGCAGGGTCACTAGTGGGGTGACAGGAGGTGGGGTAAGCAGGATCACTAGTGGGGTGACAGGAGGAGGGGGAAGCAGGGGTCACTAGTGGGGTGACATGAGGAGGGGGAGCAGGGTCACTAGTGGAGTGACAGGAGGAGGGGGAGCAGGGTCACAGAAGGAAGGGGGAGCAGGGTCACTACTCGGGTGACAGGAGGAGGGGGGAGCAGGGTCACTAGTAGGGTGACACGAGGAGGGGGAGCAGGGTCGCTAGTGGGGTGACAGGAGGAGGGGGGAGCAGGGTCACTAGTAGGGTGACAGGAGGAGGGGGAGCAGGATTGCTAGTAAGGTGACAGGAGGAGGGGAAAGCAGTGTCACTAGTGGGGTGTCAGGAGTAGGAGGGGAGCAGGGTCACTAGGGGGGTGACAGGAGGAGGGGGGAGCAGGGTCACTAGTGAGGTGACAGGAGGAGGGGGGAGCAGGGTCACTAGTGAGGTGACAGGAGGAGAGGGAGCAGGGTCACAGGTGGAGGGGGGAGCAGGGTCACTAGTGGGGTGACAGGAGGAGGGGGAGCAGGGTCACTAGTGGGGTGACAGGAGGAGGGGGAAGCAGGGTCACTAGTGGGGTGACAGGAGGAGGGGGAGCATAGTCACTAGTGGGGTGGCAGGAGGAGGGGGGAGCAGGGTCACTAGTGGTGTGACAGGAGGAGGGGAAAGCAGGGTCACTAGTGGGGTGACAGGAGGAGGGGGGAGCAGGGTCACTAGTAGGGTGACAGAAGGAGGGGGAGCAGGATTGCTAGTAAGGTGACAGGAGGAGGGGAAAGCAGCGTCACTAGTGGGGTGACAGGAGTAGGAGGGGAGCAGGGTCACTAGGGGGTGACAGGAGGAGGGGGGAGCAGGGTCACTAGTGAGGTGACAGGAGGAGGGGGAGCAGGGTCACTAGTGGGTGACAGGAGGAGAGGGAGCAGGGTCACAGGAGGAGGGGGGAGCAGGGTCACTAGTGAGGTGACAGGAGGGGGGGAGCAAAGAACTAGGAGACCGTACGGAACCATGATTGGGGAGGGGGAAATCACTTAATTGAAGACTGACATGCCGGACTTTTCACTGCCACAACATGGCCGGGGGGGGGGAGCAGGGGTCAAAGGCCCGGGCGCAGCTCTTCTCCCAGATCAGTCACGCAAGTCCGCGGCTCCTTAGCTCTCCAGCGGCCCTATCATAGTTCCGGGGGTCCTTGGGCTATCCCCGGGAGCCAAAGATTCCTCCTTTCCCTGCCTAACCCGACCTGTATCACTAGTGCGCCAATACCCAACCAATAACAAAGCTCCTTGCTGCAAGGAGCTTTGCTATTGGTTATTTCAGGCACAGGCAGCAGTGTGCTGTTCACAGCACTCGCTGCACTGATGATTGGGGGAGTCTAAGGTGTATTGGTACACCTTAGACTTTTTCCAGGGAGTCGCATGGGCCGCATAACACAGCCTCGCGGGCCGGATTTGGCCGGTGGGCCGTAGGTTGGGCATCACTGAACTAACTGGCCAGTTGGAGCAC
The DNA here is from genome assembly GCA_033119425.1 of Bufotes viridis. Classification (NCBI taxonomy): domain Eukaryota; kingdom Metazoa; phylum Chordata; class Amphibia; order Anura; family Bufonidae; genus Bufotes; species Bufotes viridis. Next base: position 38,167,868 of record CM065599.1, read on the forward strand.
TTAACAGCCTTTCTGATCTCCATGTTCCTCTAGGGTATATAAAGTATTGGTGGGGGGGAAAAAAAGTCACACAGTGCTGAAGACTAATTACAGGTGCCTGCACAGTGTACAGAGTGTCTCAGACTACTGTATCCCCCTTAAAGGGGTTCTGCAGTTTGTTACAACTGATGATCTATCCTCAGGATAGATCATCAGCATCTGATCGGCCGGGGTCTGACACTCGGGACCCCCGCCGATCAGCTGTTTGAGAAGGCAGCGGCGCTGCAGGAGCGCCGCGGCCTTCTCACTGTTTACCTCTGCTAGAGCCCCGCCCAGTGACGTCACGACTTGTATCCAAGTGGCGTGGGCGAGGCTAAGCTCTGTTCACTGAATGGATCTTAGCCCCGTCCACGCCACTTGATACAAGTCGTGACGTCACTGGGCGAGGCGCTAGCAGCGGTAAACAGTGAGAAGGCTGCGGCGCTGCTGCAGCGCCACGGCCTTCTCAAACAGCTGATCGGCGGGGGTCCCGGGTGTCAGACCCCGGCCGATCAGATGCTGATGATCTATCCTGAGGATAGATCATCAGTTGTAACAAACTGCAGAACCCCTTTAATGCCAGTGTAGTAAATCAGTAGTCCAAATCTTGGAAACATCAGTTGCCATGACTACCACAACAGCAACCACATCTTGTTGAGAGAAAATTATAGCTATTCAGCCCCTGACATCATATAAGGTGAAAATTGAAACTGCACTATCCCTCCCCCTTCCCATGTTCCAGGACGTGGCACAATCAAGTGGGGTGGTGTCCGGGATGTCCATGGTGTTGGGAAAGATGTTGGCTGATTGGGAGAGAGTCCAGAATGGCTGCCCGGACCTGCGGAAAGTGAAAGAATGGGTCTGGACCCAGACCTGGCCTTGGGCAAAAGAGCGGGCCCGTCTGACCCCAGAAGGCCAAAAGTTGTTGAAGCAGTGGGATAAGCTGACTGTTACCCAGGGCCTTCTGTGTCGGACTATATACTTACAGTCAGAGCTACAGTACCGACAACAGATTGTCATCCCCATGTCATTGGGACTGGACGCTGCCCGGGAAGCCCATGAGGGGGGCGCCCATTTTGGGAGCGACAAAACGTTCAAGTGGCTCCAACGGCTGGTATACTGTCCAGATCTGGCAGATATGGTTGACCCTGCAGGCTGAGTAAGAGTACTGAACAGTGGGCTCCTGTCCAGGCCATCTGGACCTCAACGCCCCTACAGCTTCTCATGACATGATTGATTATGTGCAGATTGGGTACTCTACCGCGGGACACTTGTACTGTTTAGTCATGACTGATCATTTCACAAATTATGCGGTAGCTGTACCCACCAGAGACCAGACAGCAGAGTCGGCCGCTGAAGCAGTCTGCAAACACTTTATACAGGTATTCGGGAGTCCACGGAGGATACATTCAGACCAGGGGCATGTTTCAATTGTGCTCTGATGAATGAGCTGTACCAGCTGTATGGGATTGAATGCTCCCGCACCACCCTGTATTACCCCCAAGGAAACGGGGCTTGTAAACAGTTCAACCGCACCTTGCTCCAGATGCTGCGGACTCTGGAGGATAGCCAAAAAGCTTGGTGGCCCAAGTACCTACCTGAACTGATGTGGGCATAACAACAGGGTACACAGTACCACCGGATACTCCCCACATATGCTCATGTTTGGGAGAGCCGGATGGGAGATTGAAGACCTCCACATGCCCAACCCGATGGAGCCACCACCGAGAAGTACCACTGCATGGGTGCAGGAGCACGGCTGCCGGCTGCGAGCAGTCCATAAGGTTGTGGGGGAGTGCCTGGGACAAGTGGTACACCCTAACCCGGTGCAGATGGATAGATATGTCCGGGTGTTCGGGTGATGGTCAAAGCCAAGCTGCCGTCTGGGAAGTTGGATGGGCGGTAGGAGGCGGTCTCATACACGGTGAAAAGGAGGGTAGACCCTGCCATCCTGGTCAATGAGGTAGAACCAATAGGGACTGGGGGGCTCTCACGAAACGTACACCGTAACATGTTGAGATGTTGTAACTTTGACAAGTCAGTGTGCGTGGAGGAGATGCCTCCTCATGCTCAGGCTACAAAGGAAATCCCCTTAAAGGAGGAGGAGAAATGGTGGGTTGTTCCTGTCCCGGTACCCACTGAGGCACCAGCCGTGGAAAACTTGCCACCCAGGGAAAATGCTGAACAATTAGTAGCTTCTTCCCCGTCAGACGTGCCTGACCTCACCAGTGCAAAGCCTCTCACTCTGAGAAGGTCAACCAGGGCCAATGCTTGTGTGTTCCCACTTCTCACAGCGCTATGCACAGAATGAGTTTGTATGGGGAGAGTTGCCAAGGGTGACAACCTCTAGTGGGTTGGTATGTGAGATTAAGAAATGGCCCTCATTTGGTTGAACACTGTTTGTATTAAGTTTATCAAGACTGTCATTCTGCATTTTGACCACAAGATGCTGCTGTTTCTAAACACAGTTAAACAGGTTGCAATGATTGAATATTCATAGGAGGTGGAGTTGGACTGAGCAAGAAGAAACAGGAAGCAGGAGAGCAGACATCTTGCAAGGACTGCTCGCATCCAGGCATCATTGAGTCCTAGTGTCAGGAGCTGCAGCTGAGTGAGGCTGATCACCGTCCAAGACGGATCCTGTCCGGAGGAAAGGATTTTTTTCCAGAAAGCCTAATAGGAGCTGAGGAACGGAGCGGCGCTGCCTAACCTGCAGGACCTCATGTTTGCTGGAGAGACCTGGTGTCCGATTAAAAGTCATCATCAGATGAAGAACAGACCTGGGTCGTTAAAAGCGTGCACACACCACATTGCAGATTGGCACCTAAGAGACTGAGAACAGGCCTGTAGTTAGATAAATAGGGTCTCTGTCTTTGTTTCAGGCTAAAAAGTGTTTGCCACATTTACTACAGGGACTTAATTGCTTATGAGACATTGTGCAATTGAGAGCTTCCATATTGCCTACGAACTGAAACCAATTCAGTGCTTTACTCAGGAACAGAGTTGAGCAAACACCTGGAAGTTCAGGTTCGCCGGGCTCGGCCGGGACCCGAACTTGACCCCGAACACAAACCCCATTGAAGTCAATGGGGACCCGAACTTTTGGGCACCAAAATGGCTCTAAAAATGTCATGGAAATGGCTAGAGGGCTGCAAAAGGCAGCAAAATGTGCTTAAGAGCATGGTAGCAAAGGCAAAAGGCAGCAAAATGTTCTTAAGAGCATGGCATGGCAAGTGGCGGTGAAGTGGCTCTGTTCCGCAGAGCGACCCACCCGTGAGTGCTGCAAGTGAAACTCCACTATCGCCTGCTGCTGCCCGCACAGTCTCTCCAGCATGTACAAGGTGGAGTTCCACCTTGTGGGCACGTCGCATATGAGGCGGTGAGCGGGAAGGCTGAAGTTACACTGCAGCGCAGACAGGTGAACAGCAGCAGGGTGAGAACGCTGAAAGCGCGCACAGACGGCCCGTACTTTCTGCAGCAGCTCTGACATATCAGGGTAGTTTTCCAGGAATTTCTGCACCACCAAAATTTAGAACATGCGCCAGGCAAGGGATGTGCGTCAAACCGGCTAGGCCAAGAGCTGTTACAAGAATTCGCCCATTATCGCACACCACCAGGCTGGGCTTGAGGCTTAGTGGCACCAACCACTCATTGGTCTGTTGTTCCATGCCCATCCACAGCTCCTGTGCGTGTGGGGTTTGTCCCCCAAACAGATGAGTTTCAAAACTGCCTCCTGTCGTTTTCCCCTGGCTGTGCTGAAGTTGGTGGTGAAGGTGTTACGCTGACCGGAAGAGGAGTTGTTAGAGGAGGAAGAAGAGTAGGAGGAGGAGGCAACAGGAGGCAAAGAGAAATGCCCTGCAATCCTCGGTGGCGGAAGGATATGCGCCAAACTGCTATCCGCCTCAGGCCCAGCTGCCACTGCATTTACCCAGTGTGCTGTAAGGGAGAAATAACGTCTCTATCCGTGCTTACTGGTCCACGTATCGGTAGTTATGTGGACCTTGCCACAGATGGCGTTGCGCAGTGCACACCTGATTTTGTCCCTCACTTGTTTGGGATGGCTCACCTGGAAAAGTAGTGGCGGGAGGTGAAGGAAGGAAACTGCAGCAGAAGAGGGAGCAGGAGGAGCCTGAGATCTTTCTAGGTTTTGGAGGTGTTTACTCCACTGCAGCTCGTGCTTTGCACTTAGATGCCTGGTCATGCAGGTTGTGCTCAGTTTTAGAACTTTTATGCCTCGCTTCAGGCACTGATTGTACGGCGTGCAAACCACTTGTGTCTTGTCGTGTGCACATTGTCTGAGGAACTGCCACGCCAGTTGTGCTTGGTCCCTGGGTGCGGTGGGCAGTAGCAGGCGTACTGTCTAGGGGACGGCTGCTCTGCTTTTGCACCCTGCTCCTTCTTTTGCTGTGCTGGTGGCTCTGTGTGACCACCGCCTCTCCCTCCGAACTGCACAGGTCACTCGCATGACCTTGAATCCATGTGGGGTCTAGGACCTCATCGTCCTCCGCATCATCTTCCACCCAGTCTTCACCCCTGGCCTCCTTGTCGGTTTGCACACTGCAGAAAGCCGCAGCAGTTGGCACCTGTCAGACGATTTTTAGAAACGCATGTCCCTGTCACCTATGCCGAGCAGGGGTTTGTATATGGAAAAACTGGGTTAACGTCACCCAAGAATGTAACAGACGATTTTTACAAATTTACGTCCCTGTCACCTATGCAGAGCAGGGGTTTGTAAACGGCAAAACTGGGTTAATGTCACCCAAGAATGTAACAGATGATTTTTAGACATTTACCTCCCTGTCACCTATGCAGAGCAGGAGTTTGTATACGGCAAAAATGGTAAAATTTCACCCACCAATGGAACAGACGATTTTTACAAATTTACGTCCCTGTCACCTATGCAGAACGGGGTTTTGTATACGGCAAATATGGTAAAATGTCAACCACCAATTTAATAGACCAATTGTAGAAATGTATTTCCCTATCACCTATGCAGAGCTGGGGGTTTTTTATGGCAAAAATGGGTTAATGTCACCCAATAATGGAACGGACGAATTTTTGAAACTTACTGTCCTGTCTGCTATGCAGTGCAGGCTGTAAAGGTACTTTATCGCCCAAAAAAGGTGTTTTTTTCACACACAATGAAACAAATGGATTTAAGTGTATTTATTTCAATAGCAGAAATGCAGCACAGGCCACAAAGGTACTATCTAGCACAAAAAGTGTGTTTTTGTCAAATAACTATGTAAATGCAGTATGTTACGGTTTTCTTGGAATATTAGAAATGCAGCGTAGGCCGCTAATGTGCTATCTAGCACAAAAACTGTGTTTTTTTGCAAACAACTATGTAAATGCAGTATGTTACGGTTTTATTGGTATATCAGAAATGCAGCGTAGGACGCAAATTTGCTATCTAGCACAAAAACTGTGTTTTTATAGCACCAATGTAAATGCAGTATGTTACGGTTGTATCGGACTGTCAGAAATGCAGCGTAGCACGCACATTTGCTATTTAGCACAAAAAATATAGCTTTTTTATAGCACCAATGTAACTGCAGTATGTAACTGTTTAATTGGACTGTCAGAAATGCAGCATAGCCCATAAATTTACTGTCTAGCAAAAAAATGTGTGTTTTTTAATATCAGCAAGGTAACTGCAGTATTTACCGGTTTTATTGGACCGTCAGATATGCAATGCCTGATGCTGAAAGATAAAAAAAATCGCTTTAGGTCACAAAAATATGTGACAGACTAATGTAATTGAAAAATCTTCACTGCCAGGTATGCACTGCAGGCCGCAGGGGTACTTGACTGGCCAAAAAAAGGGAATTTGTCCTCTACTGAGCTACCAGAACAGAATTAAAGTAATGTCCCTGGCACACATGCAGTTCACATGCAGTTGCAAGTGCACTGTACTGTCAAAAATGAGCGCTGACCCCCACCAAACTAGCAGATGGAGTAAAACTTATTTTTCAATGTCACTGGGCTCAAGGCTGGTTACAAAAATGTAGCATAGCACCCTCAATAATCGCTGTAGTTAGAAGATTGAACACCACCAAGTTCAACAGAATTCTTCCCTAATCTCTCCCTCGCAGGAGCAGTATCCTATCCCTACACTGAGAAGAGCAGAGTGACGTGCGGCGCTACGTGACTCCAGCCTATATAGAGGCTGGGTCACATGCTGCAATTGGCCATTAGTAGGAATGGCCGTGATGGCTTCTAAGGGCAGACTAGTGAAACGCTTGTTGATTCGCTCAACCCTACTCAGGAACAATACTCAGATACGGGTTCCTGGACTAGCTGTAAGAGGGGGAATATTATAGAGTTGATAGGATTGTAAGCTACTGTGCTGCACCGCAGATTAGCCAGTACTAAGCATCCAAACAATCGTTCACTTCACAGTAATAACAGGTATGGTGGGGCAGTTTTAGTTCTGCCCACCAGTAGACAAGTTACAACAAATTTCTCACCAGTAGGCAAATTACAACAAATTTCCTTCGTTATCCACCAGGGGGCGTCTTGCTGTGCAGCACAGGGATTGTGTTAATCGCTGTGTTTTCAGTAAAAATTCTATTTTGCAAAGGCTGGTGTCAGAGTTGCTTTCCTCGTTTGTGACTTCGCTGTATTCTGGGGAGCCCACCCCGGTACACAGCTTACAGAGCAGAGGGAGTCCCAAAAAATCATTCCCCACCACCATTCCCTATTCCCCACCAGATTGTGTTCTTCCAGCAATGGTTGCAGGGTATTTGTTCTCTGATGTTTCTTGCCTGACACGCCAATGTGCATACGTTGGATGAAGCAGAAAATGTGAGTCAATCGGAGAAAACAACCTGTTGCCAATCAGCAGAGGACCAATTTGGTTACTGACGCAAAAAATGTAAGCATTTTTTGCTGATGCAGCTTCATTACCAGAGTTGCGGTGACCATCTGTCTGTTTCAGAACCCCATACTCAGTAGGAGTCCCTGAACTGTTGTTTTATAAGCAAATCTGGTAGCCCCTGGTTAATTTTAGAGTTGCGCTGCTCCACTGTAGTGTGTCGGACCACCCTTGTACACCTTCATAGCTGATGTTCACCTCTCACATCAATGGCACGTGGTGCTCAGCAGTTTCCACATTACTTCACAATAGTGCCATTTGTCCACTCACAATACATTTTCACCACAGCAGCACATCAAAAGTTCACAAACTGCACAGTTTCAGAAATACTAACACCCTTGGTCCAAACTCTAATGAATTGCCACTTTTACCTATGATAGCAGCAAGGAATATGTGTGCAGACAGTCTATCACACACCTTAAATACCTACCAAGCCAGCTCACCACACGTGACTTTCTTCAAGAGCTACGTGCTGCTGTGGAAAGTAGGAAGTGGTCATAATGATGTGACTTAACTGTGTGTATAGGTGTGTGTCTGTGGGTGTATATACAGTATAGTATACATGTACATACACACTATAAGAAATTTTTCTTTAAATAGATGGTGGACCCTCACAATTAATTCCCCTGATGGGTCCTATGTGCCCTAGTTCAACACTGCATGCCTCAACAAAGGGGATGAGCCAACCTGTTGAAGTTCGGGTTTGCCGGGTTCGGTCGAACTTCAGGTCAAAGTTCGGGTTTGGAACCCAAACTTGACCCTGAAACCGGACCTCATTAAAGTCAATCGTGACCCGAACTTCACTTTATTATTTTCCGTTATAACATGGTTATAACAAAAAATAATAGCATTCTTAAGACAGAATGCTAAATAAAATGGCCATTGAGGGGTTAAAAAGAATAAAAACACTCAAGTCATCCACTTGATCGCACAGCCAGTATCCTCCTCTTTCTGCAGGACCTGCCAAAAGAACCTGCGATGACATCACCGAGCTCACCACACGGTGACATCACCGCAGGTCCTTCTATCTTCATTGAGCAGGACCTGCGATGATGTCACCGTGCTCACCACATGGAAAGAAAGAAAGAAGAGGGTACCGGCTGCGCGATCAAGTGGATAAGGTGAGTTTTTTTTTTTTTTTAACCACTCAATGACCATTTTATTTTGCAATCTGTCTTAAGAATGCTATTATTTTGTGTTATAACCATGTTATAATGGAAAATAAAAAAATCACCTGGACACCGAACCCGAACTTCAGTGAAAAAGTCCGGATACCCGAAGTCATAAAGTTCTGTATGAACCCGAACTTTGCAGTTCGTGTTCACTCAACCCTACTCAACAAGTCAGTGCTTTATTGATGGCACAAGGGGGACCTACACAATATTAGGTAGGTGGTTTTAAAGAGCATCTGTTAGTTTATTTGTACTTATGAAACTGGCTGCCCTGTTGCATGGGCGCTTGGCAGCTGAAGACATCTGTGTTGGTCCCATGTTCATCTTTCCCCGCATTGCTGTGAAAAATGAAGTTTTAATACATGCAAATGAGCCTCTAGGAGCAACAGGGGCATTGCTGTTACACTTACAGGCTTCTGCTCTCTCTGAAACTGCTGCGCTCTCTTCATATTCAATGACTTTAGGAGAAATCAGGGCCAGGTGTGATTACTGTTTCACTCCTTGGCCCTGTCAATCAAAGTGTAGACGGAGCGGCAGTTGTAGAGAGATCAGAGCCTCTAGGTGTAAAGTCAACGTCCCCATTAGTCCTAGAGGCTCATTTGCATATATTACAATTTCACTTTTCTCAGCAATGCGGGCACATACGAACATAGGACCAACAAAGATGTCTTCATAGTTTCAAATCTGCTGATAGATGCCCTTTAATGTTCTGGCTGGTCAGTGTATGTATCTCTTTCTTAACCTAATTGATAAAAATAAAACATGCATACTAATATTTCCAAATGTGAAATTATAGAGTGTGTAAAAAAAAAGTTAGGTTTGCTTCACTAAATAATTTAGCTTTCTCTCTAATGTTCCATTCCAGGTATATCTACTAATGTACAGTCAAGCAGTGAATTTTATGTGTCCCTATGTTGCTCTCAGTACTTAAAATATATCTAGTGGCTAGGGAGTACTTACATTTCCAGGTTGCAGATGTTTGTTACACCATAAATGTATTTACTTAAAGTGCCCTTCTACGACTTACCTGTGTACTAAACTTGGTCCCACTTGGTAGGCTCAAGTTGCAGGCTAAATTAGCAATAAAAGCATCCCTCTGGGAGGATGCCTATAGAGTTTGCTGCTAGATGTTGTACATTACTCAGTTCAACTATGGTTCAAAATGTTTGTTAAGTTGCAGGTAGTGAAAGAAGCCGAGGACTGATTTAATTTTAGCTCCTTCCTGGGGGACTAGACGTACGGAGAAACTACTTTATTTAGGAGGCTGTGCTGCCCTAATTATTTCAGACACAACAAGATTCGAACTGTTACCTGGGTGAATAAATTAGTACAGAAATAGTATACAAAAGACATTTTGCTCTGTCACAATCACATTTTCTTGTCTAATACTAACAAAGTACATACACTGAAGGGGTTGGCACCCGTCCCCCAGGGCATGGATTTTTGCCCCCCTAGGCAAAAGAAAAGTTTGCCACCTTCCCCCCCATGTGACATCACAATGCCTCACCCATATGATCTGCCATATTAAAGGGGTTCTGCAGTTTATTAAAACTGATGATCTATCCTCTGGATAGATCATCAGCATCTGATCGGCAGGGGTCCGACACCTGGGACCCCCACCGATCAGCTGTTTGAGAAGGCAGCCGCGCTGGCCATAGCACCTCGGCCTTCTCGCTTTTTACCGCAGGCGCAGTGACATCACAACTAATATCACTAGCCTGGGCGGGGCTAAGCTGAGGCCGAGGCGCTACTGCCAGCGCAGCTGCCTTCTCAATCAGCTGATCGGCGGGGGTCCTGGGTGTCGGACCCCCGCCGATCAGATGCTGATGCTCTATCCAGAGGATAGATCATCAGTTTAAATAAACGGCAGAATCCCTTTAAATGACGCCAGTTCACTCTCTCTCCCTCTTGTCAGTTTGTTCCTTACCATGTCATTCTCTTTCCCACTCTTGTCATTCTCTCCCCCCCCCTTGTCATTCTCTTTGTCCCTCTAGTCATTCTCTTTACCAACCCCCCCTCACCACCTCTAGTGTAGTGTGGCTGAGCTCTGTATGGTCTGCGGGTACAGGCGCTTTTGTTTCCTGTACCCGAGCGGACTGACAGGAAGTGCACACTGTGTGCGCACTTCATGTCAGACCGGCCAGGTACAGGAGACAGATGCTCCCTGTACCCGCGGACCATACAGGGCTCGGCCACGCTACAATGAGGGAGTGACAGGAGGGAGAGCTGAGTGCTTCCCTCCTGTCAGCTCCTCTTGCTGCGCCCGGGCTGTGTGCCCTCATGGACACGCCAGCCTGGGCAGTGCTGCAGCCGCCAGAGGCTCAATATAGAGCACTCGGATGGCTGCAGCACAAGGGGGACCAGCGCTCCTGACGGCGCCCCTTCCCAAGGGGCGCTCTACGCGGCTGCCTGGCCCGCTTATAGGATGCGCCGGCCCTGCCGTCCCCCCAGAAATACCTGCAAAAGGAAGCATATTTACCTGCTTCACTCTGCTGGCTCCTGGCTTTGGCTGCTCCACTGGGCTCCGTGGATGTAGACTTCCTTTTTGAGCCCACTGCAACCAATCGCTGGCAGCAGTGGTGACCTGCTCCCCTTGTGTCTAAACAGATGGTCATGTGATCAAAAAAGAGCAGGTCCCCACTGTGGCCAGCAATTGGTTGCAGTGGCGTCAAACAGAAAGTATATATACAGGAAGTCCAGCGGAGCAGCTAAGGTCGGGCGAGTGAAGGAGCCAGCTCCAGGAAGCAGGTAGGTATGCTTCTCTTTGCAAGTCTGCCCCTTCCCCCACAGAAGTGTACAACCTCTTAAAATCTAAAAGAGGACTAGAGTTTTTAGTTTGGAAATTAAGGAATACATTCTATGTATATATGGTAATTATTGTTACTGATCTATTTATCCAGTTAGAGGTATAGGGGATAATTATAAGATCGGTGGGGGTCCTACTGCTGGGACTACCACCAATCACAAGAACAGGGGACCCGTACGCCCAACAGACTCCTAAAAATGAACAATACGGTCATTATTTTCTATGGGGGTTCCACAAATAGCCGAGCCCTGTGCTCTGCTATCTACGTAACTCCCAGAGAAAATAATTCCCATAAAAATTAATGGAAACACCTGCACGTATGACTGATCGTCCTACCACTGAGACCCCCACCGAACTTATAGTTATCACTTATCTTGTGAATAGGGGATACCTTAATGTAACTAGAATGTCGTTCAACTTTAATAATTTAATGTTTAAAAAAAATTACAGAGTTTTCCTAAAACATTTGATATGTTACAGAGACATAACAAAAATGTGATTGGTGTGGGTCTGAGCACATATCGAGCTCCCTCTCCTCATTGCAGGGGATGGGAGTGAAACTTGCCCATAGACTTTCTAGTGAGTCAGGCTGTCTTCCTCTCCTGCAGTAAAGAGCGTGATACCGATACGCGATATGCACTTATCTCTCCTTGTTCTAGTGATCAGTGGGGTTCTCAGCACTGAGATCCCCAATTATCAAAACCTTTGATATGTCTCTCTATGACATATCAAAAGTTTTATGAAAACATAGTTACCGTTAAACAATATGAATAGAGATGAGCGAATATTTTCAAAAATTTGATTCGTTGGTTCGCCGAATTTTTGGGGAAATATTTGATTCGATGCGAATTTATTTGCGGTGAATTACGTTAAAAAACTGCTATTTCCTGGCTGAAGAGAGCCTTTATAGTGGTGTAGAACACTGTGCCTTGCAGTAACACTAAAAGGGTGCAATGCGTGACGTGAACGCATAGCACCCGCACTGAATCCTGGCCCATTCATTTTAATGAGTCTGTGTACATGAGCGTTGTTTTTCACGCATCACTTCTGCGTTGTGTGAAAATCGCAGCATGTTCTATATTCTGCGTTTTTCACGCAGCTCTGGCCCCATAGAAGTGAATGGGGCTGCGTGAAAAACACATTGCATCCGCGGGTGCGATGCGTTTTTTACTGATGGTTGCTAGGAGATGTTGTTTGTAAACTTTCAGTTTTTTTATCACGCGCGTGAAAAACGCATCAACGCGCATTGCCTGCGTGCAGAAAAAACTGAACGCAAACGCAGACAAAACTGAATGGCTTTGCCTGCGAAATCGCACAGTTTTCACTGAACGCATCCGCAACACATCTGGACACGCTCGTGTAAGAGGCCTAAGAATCACTGCACACTTAACTTATTTGGGCGGTCACGGGGGCCAAAACTGACCAAATAACTGAAGTGTGAACTCAGCCTTACAGGTCGATGTTAGCGCCAAGAAGAAGCGCACTCCTTTTACACCGTCGTCAGCTGATTCCACATAGATGTCTACAGAACCTGTTCTAGTAAACGCTTATATAAGTAGAGACCCCGACAGAGTGGAGAGGGTGTCAGCAGTAAGTTTGTGTTGACATCACTGATTATTTTGCCCTTCCTCTGATCAAAAATGGATCCTGTCTATTGAGCATCCGCCTTCACTCAGTCAGCATTTGGTCAGTATTGCTAATGCTAAAGAAACAGGAGTGGATCCAAAACAGAGATGACACGTGAATGAGGAAACCAAACAGTGGCTCAATGACAGAGTCTGGAGGTGGTGGCAGCATCAGGAGAAGGCCACAGAGTGGCACAATTGCTGTTTACTGCCGCTGCTTGCTGTCATTGAATTGATGCATCATGGCGCCCAAGATGGCCGCCTGAACTGTGGACTTATCTACTGCGCCATCACTACTCATCGCTGGCGGGAAAGCTTAGCGCCAGACTCTGCAGCGTCACCACTTTATTCAAATTTCCCAAGCTGGACTCCACCTACCTTGGACTTAGAAGACGCAGAGCGCTGTTCCCCGTCGGAGCAAGTCAGCTCCGCCCCTCCAGCCCCGACGTCCTCGCGGGAAGGCACGCTGCGCAAGGGATTCCCGAAGAGCGTCCTTCCGGATCTCGCGAGATTTGGACCGCCTGCACCGGAGTAAGTACCAACTCCTGGGAGAAATAATCCGACACCGGAGAGGGGTCGCCTGGTTAGCAAGGCCCAAAAGGGGATACTGGACTCTGCCCATCGATCGCGCTCACCGGCCAGTAACCCCGCCGGCGCGACATCGGACCTATCGCTATCTCTTAAAGGGACCGCTCAACCAGATAATCTGCATCATGTCGGACTCAGAAGCAGCCGAGCAGCCTGCCCCAGGGAGCCAGTAGCCACCAGCGGTATTACGCCTGTCAACATGATGCCGCTGACGATGCCATACTACTTTGGGGCTCCATGGTTTCCCCGTTATGCCGGGGAGGCTCATAATTTAAAAGACTTTCAAGACAAAATCCTAGCTCTGTTCGGCTCTATCCTATTAACCCGGGCAGCAAATGGAAATTCTGTTAGCCCAGTTGGAAGGAGCGGCCCGTCGAGAAGTCATGTCCTGGCCCAGTTCTGAGAGGAGTACCATAGAGCAGATCTTTGACCGCCTCAGCACTACCTTTGAAGTCAGGACGGTGTCTGAAATAAAGATGCGCTTCTTCAGCAAGAAACAAAAACCTGGTGAGTCACTTCAGTGATTTTGCTTTATCCCTCAAGAGGCCTGGAGGGCTGTCATTCATATAGACCCTAGAGAGGTTGACACCCAGGATCAAACTCTGAGAGAACAATTTATTGCGGGTGTGAATAGCGAATCTTTAAAAACACAACTGAAAATGTTGTCGGCTCAGCACCCTAACAGTGTTTTCCTGGACTTTAAAGAACTGGCCATCAGTATTCTGGGACAACATCTGCCAACGGAACCAGTGGCCCATCCCGAACCTCCTGTCCGTAATCCTAAGCCAACGGATACCAGCCTGCCAGGGGCCAGCCAAGCCGCCCAGACTCCAGTTCCTGATACAGTGGCTGCTCTGATGGAACAGGTCAATTACCTCACTAAGAGCCTGGAAAAAGTCTGCAGGAAACTGGAAGAGTGGGAGAAACCCTTAATGCTGGAAGATGAACTCCTTTTGCCTCAAAAGCCTGGCCCCCCTGCGTATCAAGAAGTTTATCCCAGAGATCCTGGAAGACGTTCAAGTGACCGGTTTAGGAACATAGCGACCTTCCTGTAATTACTGCAAGAAGTTGGGTCATACTGAATCTACTTGCTGGCAGTTAAGCGGGTCACCCTCGAGGCTGAGGACCGCCCCTCGGGAGGTAGAACAACAGGTCCAAGGGATCCAAACTGGATGCCCGTTATGTGGGGTCCCGTCCCAAAATAAACGTCCGGATCAATGGAGTGCCTTTTGAGCGTTGCTGGACACTGGATCTCAAGTCACCACTATTCAGCAGTCCACCTTTAATCAGTTCTGGAGTTCCAGCCTGCTTACCCAGCCACCTGAGTCCTGGTTGGAGATAATTGCAAGCAATGGTAAGCCCATAAAAGTCCATGGATACTGGGAACCCACGCTCCAAGTGGGTGAAGCCACTTTACCACAGCAGGAGTGATCGTGGTACAAACCGGGGATAAAGGGGGCCACCCTGTGATTGTTGGGACTAATGTTTTCAAAAATTGCTACCCTGAGGTACTTGAAGCTCTCCATCAGTCCCTGCCTGCAGCTTCCTCCGCCTCCAAGAAGGTCCTCCAAAAGACCATCAGCGTATTGTGTGCTCAGCAGAGGTTTGCAAATGAAAAAGGAGAGATCTGCACCGCCAGGATCGGTGATAATAGACCAGTGACTCTACCTCCAAACTCCCAAACCCTCTTGTGGTGCCGTGCTGTCCTGGGAGTCCAAGGCCAAGACTATCCGGCCCTGGTGGAACCTGTCCAGATGGAGAACTACCCATATGTGAGAGCTGCCAAGTGCCTGGCGACCGTCTCCCAAGGTAAAGTACCTGTCCGTCTGATTAACCTCAGCGATCATCCTGCTGTGCTTACTAAGCACTGTCCTGTTGCCCAGCTTTCCCAGGTTTCCTTCCAGGATGTCATCCGCCTGCCTGCCACTCGAGGACCTCTTCCTGCGGACGACTCTCCAGTGCCCTGGTGGAAGGAACTCCATGTCGGGGACGAAGCTACCCCGCAGCATCAACTAGAGGGACTCCTGAACCTAGTAAACAACACCATCAAGCCTTCAGTAAGCATGCAACGGACTATGGAGAGGTCAGTGTTATCCAACACACCATACCCACTGGCTCTCATCCTCCCATTAAAGAGAGGTATAGGCCCATACCACCAACTTCATACCAAACTGTTAAAGAGATGATCCAAGAAATGAAAGACTCAAGCGTAATCCGGGACAGTCGTAGTCCCTGGGCTGCCCCCCTGGTTTTAGTAAAAAAGAAAGATGGTGGCATCCGGTTTTGTGTAGACTATAGAAAGATAAATCAGATCACTCACAAAGATGCTTACCCATTGCCGCGTATTGAGGAGTCTCTAACTGCTCTAGGCTCCTCCGCCTATTTCTCCACCTTAGATTTAACCAGCGGATATTGGCAAGTGCCCATGGCCCCTGAAGATAGGGAAAAGACTGCTTTCACCACCCCTATGGGCCTGTTTGAATTTAATTGCATGCCATTTGGACTGTGTAATGCCCCCGGGACCTTTCAAAGGTTAATGGAGCGGTGCTTAGGCCATAAGAACTTTGAGACGGTGCTGTTGTACCTGGATGACGTTATCATCTATTCTAAAACGTATGAGGACCATTTAAAACATTTAGCTGAGGTGTTTGAAATCCTTATTAAATACGGCCTCAAGATTAAACCGTCCAAATGTCACCTGCTGAAACCTGCTGTAAAATACTTGGGACATGTTGTAAGCGCAGAGGAGTCCAGCCTGATCCTGATAAGTTGGCTGCTGTCCGAAGTGGCCGGTTCCCACTACAGTGAAGGAAGTGAGGAGTTTCCTTAGTTTCGCTGGCTACTACCGGCGCTTTATCCCCACTTCGCTCAAATAGCGGATCCAATCCAGGAACTCCTGAGGGGCAACCAAAAAGAGCCCAAAGACTCCTGTCCCCATTGAATGGAATGAAGAGAGGGAGGTTGCATTTCAGTTGTTAAAGAAGAAGTTGACTGAACCTCCTGTGCTGGGGTACCCAGATTACAGTAAGCCATTTCACCTTTACACAGATGCCAGTAAGAAAGGCCTGGGAGCGGTGCTGGCTCAAGTGCAAGAAGGGAAAGAAAGGGTGATAGCTTATGCCAGTCGGTCCTTAAAGGGAGCTGAAAAGAATGATCAGAATTATAGCTCTTTCAAATTAGAGTTTCTGGCCTTAGTGTGGGCGGTAACAGAAAAATTCAAAGACTATTTGGCTGCCACTCCATTTGTTGCCTTCACTGATAATAATCCTTTGGCCCACCTGAACACCGCCAAACTGGGGGCCTTAGAACAGAGATGGGCCTCCCGCCTTGCTAATTACGACTTCACTGTAAAATACCGGGCTGGCCGTTCAAGCGATAATGCTGATGCCCTGTCAAGGCTCCCCCACTGAGATAGCACCAGATGACAAGCGGGATGCCTGGGAAGATGTAGAGATGCCAGCATTTTATAACAGGTTTGCTCAACAGGACCAAGCTCAAGCTGCCAACAGTGGAACCTCTGACCCACCATCCTTTGATAAGCCTGCATCCAGAGAAGAAAAGTGGATTAAGTTGCAATCAGAGAGTAGAGTTCTCGGTGAACTGCTGGACTTCTTCATCAG
Source organism: Bufotes viridis (assembly GCA_033119425.1). Lineage (NCBI taxonomy): Eukaryota > Metazoa > Chordata > Amphibia > Anura > Bufonidae > Bufotes > Bufotes viridis. The sequence goes on from CM065599.1 coordinate 38,184,574, forward strand.
TGGCAGAACCCTGAAAGAATTCGGCGAAAGACCGCAGACCCAGAACTCCTCAAATTGTGGAAGCAACGTCAACAACTGTTCCTTCAAAAGGCCTGTTGCTGCGGCGAAGCCTGGATCCAGTGTCAAATGACAGAGTGCACCAGATCCTCATCCCACGTCGTGATGCAGGTATGGTTCTAGAAATGTATCATGATAAGTCTGGACATTTTGGGGTTCAAAAGACTGAGGCCACTATCCGTAGGCGGTTCTACTGGGTTGGAATCAGAGAGGACATTGAGAGGTGGTGTCGGGAATGTACAGCCTGTGCCCTAAGAGAGGTGAACATCATGATCAGAGAGCACCGCTGCACCTATTATAAGTACCGCCCCTCTTGAACTGGTTGCGATTGACCACGTAAAGTTAGCACCCAGTCGCTCAGGGTATGCCTATGCCATGACTATTATTGACCATTTCACTAAGTTTGCCGTAGCAGTGCCTGTGAAGGATCTGACAGCCAAGACGACCGCTGAATTGTTCTGGAAGCACTTCCTCCTGCCTTACGGCTGCCCAGAAAAGATCCTCACCGACCAGGGGTCTGCGTTTGAGTCTCATCTGTTCCAGGAGCTGTGCCGACTACACAATTGCCAAAAGGTCCGGACCACGGCCTATCATCCACAAGGTAATGGACTCTGTGAAAAGATGAATCAGACCCTGATTGAAATGTTGAGAGCCGTGCCTCCTGAGACCAGAGGAGATTGGCCTAACCTGTTACCACAGCTCATGTATACGTACAATAATACTATCCATTGTTCCACTGGATACACTCCTTTCTACCTGTTGTTTGGGCGTCAGGGTAAATTGCCTGCAGATCATTCCCTGGATGTACAAGTGCTGGATGACATTAATCCCCTGCCTAAAACTGACTGGGTAGCGGAACATCAAAGGCGCTTGCTTAATGCCAAAGAAATTGTCCAGGAGCGCATGGAAGGTGCCCGGGAGCGACAACAAAAGACTATGATTTGGCGGCCCATGCAGAGCCCTTGGCTGTGGGGACACCGTGTGGTTGAAGAACAATCACCGTACCAGTAAGCTGGACAGTAAATGGGAGAGAACTCCTATCTTGTGTCTGCCATCCCTAATGCTGAAACTCATACCTATGAGGTCACCCGAGAGGGTAAAGGTCCCCAAATTGTTCACAGAAACCGCCTAAAACTCTGCATGACAAAGGGGCCCACTGCTGGAGACTCCGGACCCCAGTCTCCTGTGCCAGGACTTTCTGCTCAGCCTGTGGAGCCTATGCAGGCTGTGGCGGATCTAGTCAATGATGCTGAACCACTCCATTGGTTCCTCACACCTTGGTTAAATTTGTTGGTGCCCGCTCCAGCACCTACTGTGCCTTCACCTCCCGGAAGAGCCGGTTCAAAATGTCCCGGATCCAGTCCCCCTTGTAGAGGATCCTCCGGCTCCTGTTGTTCCTGATCAGGGTCTCACTGGTGGAGACCCTCCTGTTGCTCCTCTCCCTTCTACCTCGGTGCTAAGGGAGGAGGAAACTCCTGTGTTGAGAAGGTCCACCCGGATGAACAGGGGCGTCCGCCAGTCCGTTTAGGGGACTTTGATTATACTGGTGGTGTCTCCTCCCGGGCAGTTACTACTGGAAATACCTTGCTTGACGTTTGTGCGCAGAATGGACTCCTCCACGCGAGCCCTTGCCTGTGATACACCCCAGGGAACCTCTGTGTGAGCATCATCCTTTTAAGTTTGTGCCCAGAGATGGACTCCTGTGTGCGAGCCTCTGTGATATGTTTTTATGGACTCACTCATTGTCATGGACTATCCTGGTATTCCCTAACATCCGCTGTGCCAGGTCAGCGCCCCAGTTCCACTCTTTATCCTGAAGGAAGAGAGCGCGCCCCTTGTCACCGCGCTCCACCTTTTCCAGCTGGACCTGATATAAATTATGCAGATGTCATTCATTTGTGTTTATGTATGCCTGCATGTTTTCCTTTTGTCTTTCAGGAGATGAATCCAGCTGGGTGGACCCCTGTGGTGGAGTGCGAGTCGTACTCAGTTTAAAGTTGTGGGGTATGCAGTATACGGGCACTTTGATACCCGTTTACCACCATTCTGTTATGCTGTGTGTTTCATGTAATTGCCTGCAGCAATGTTAAGGGTGTCATTTAGGTATTGGACCACTGGGGAGCTGGTGAGCAGTTTATATATATAGCTAGGCCAAGGCAGGCTAGTGCAGTGCAGACCCTGGAGTCTGTGAAGGCCACATGTCTCAGGCCTAGGCCAGTTCAGCAGAAGTCAACCTGGAGGCAATCCCTAGAGCAAGAGGTACTAAACGTCAAGAGGAGGTACTCTATAAACTGGAGATTCAAGGATATAAGCCAGAAGTAGGGCATTGGGGCCTTGAAGCATCAATTCCAGTCAGGACGAGTCAGGAAGAAAGTAAGGTTCACCTGCAATTCCAAGTCCTGTATTATCACCCTCTGTTTAACCTTGCTGGATGTAAGACCACTGCAATTTTGATTGTCTGCAAAAGGAACTGTTGGAAAGACTGCTTACTGTATCATCACTGTCTTCAGTAAAGTTTGAATTCTGTTTTCAAGTTACCAGTCTGCACCTCTGTTATTCCTACTGTAAATACGGTGTGCCACCGTTTACTGGCACTGGCGTCACGACATATCAGGGACTTAGCCATAGGCACGTTAAACTATAACACCAAGGGCACCTCACCTTCCACCTGGCTGTGTCCCTCAAGAACCCAGAGAGTGCCCCAGAGGAGCAGCGTGCCGGCCTCTCCATCACTGGCATTCCCCAGGTTAGTTCCACACATTGCCCTGACTTGGGGATGCTTCACCTATACACTCAAGCATTCTGCTGGCATTACCTGCTGCTCAATGACATTGTCTGCCCACCTTTAAGTCATCTGATATAATGACCCCTAAATCCCCTTCCTCACATACTGAGGTTAGTACTGTATCACTGATTTTATATTCTGCTCTTGGGTTTTTACGCCCCAGGTGCATTATCTTGCACTTATAGACATTAAATTTTAGTTGCCAGATTTTTGACCATTCCTCTAGTTTTCCTAAATCCTTTTCCATTTGTTGTATCCCTCCAGGAAGATCAACCTGGACGGCGGACAACAAAAGCCCAACAGGGATCCGGAGGGTAATGCTCTGGTACGACAACCAGGAACAGCAGCTACACAGCTCCAGTGGGTCAGTATAGAAGTCCAGGCAGCCAGAGAAGTAGGAAGGGGGAATATAAGGAGGTTGAGAGTGATGGACAAGAAACAGCTGAGGAGAAGAAGCTACAGATCCCTGAGTGAGACAAAAAGGATTGCAAGGCAAACACAGAAAGCTACCATTAAGTAACAGCATGATCTTTAGACATCCGCTGCGACTTCCTGACCCCGGGTATAACAGAGTCAGACGTGGCTCCTGACACCCTTGTGACAGTACCCCCCTTTCCACAAGGGGCCTCCGGACACTCAGGACCAGGTCTCTCAGGATGAGAGGCATGGAAAGCCCACTGCGACTTCCTGACCCCGGTTATAACCGAGTCAGACGTGGCTTCTGACACCCTTGTGACAGTACCCCCCTTTCCACAAGGGGCCTCCGGACACTCAGGACCAGGTCTTTCAGGATGAGAGGCATGGAAAGCCCAAATTAACCTGTTGGCGTTTACTTCAGACGCTGGTACCCACATTCTTTCCTTGGGACCGTAACCCCTCCAATGCACCAAATATTTAAGAGAGCCGTGGACCCGATGAGAATCAACAATTTTGGATATTTGAAACTCCAGATTAGCATCAACAATAACAGGAGGGGGTGGTAGTGGTGACAGTTCTAGAGGTGCAACATACCTTTTGAGTAACGACTTATGGAAGACGTTATGGATTTTAAAAGTCTGGGGTAGCTCCAGGCAAAAAGCCACGGGGTTAATGATGGCTACTATTTTGTAAGGACCAATGAACCTAGGACCCAGTTTCCAAGAGGGAACATTTAACTTAATATTCCTAGTAGATAGCCACACATAGTCATTCACTCCTAGGTCCGGACCTGGCGAACGTTTCTTATCAGCCATGCATTTATATTTACCCACCATATTTTTCAAGTTAGCTTGCACCTTCTGCCATACAGATGAAATTGATGACGAAAACCGTTCCTCTTCGGGAACCCCTGATGACCCCCCATCTTTGAAAGTACAGAATTGGGGATGAAAACCATATGCACCAAGAAATAGTGACTTGCCAGTGGATTCCTAACGGCAATTATTTATAACAAACTCGGCTAACATAAGTATGATGACCATACCTCTTGGTTTTCAGACACAAAACACCTTAGGTATGTCTCAAGGTTTTGGTTGGTACGCTCAGTCTGTCCATTCGACTGATGATGGAACACTGAGGAAAAAAGACAAGTGTACCCCCAAACGGGAATAAAAAGCTTTCCAAAACTTAGAAATAAACTGGGTTCCCCGATCCGAAACAACATCGGAAGGGACCCCGTGAAGCTTCACGATTTCACTGATGAATACCTGAGCTACAGTCTTAACATTAGGTAGTGCGGGTAACGCAATTAAGTGTACCATTTTGCTAAACCTGTCCACTACTACCAAGATAACTGTTTTACCCGCAGACAAAGGCAAGTCAGTGATACAATCCATTGACAGATGTGTCCATGGCTTATTGGGAATGACAAGTGGCAATAAAGACCCTGCTGGACGTGTATGAGAGACTTTAGCGCGTGCACAAGGAGAACAAGTAGACAAAAAGTCCATTACATCCTGACGCAACCTCGGCCACCAAAAACAACGAGACAGTAGCTCCAGGGTTGCTTTACTACCCCTGTGCCCAGCAAGTGCCGAATTATGATGTTCCTTTAATAATTCGAGACGCAGGTTTAACGGTACAAACAATTTTTCTGAGGGGCAAGAGACCGGGTGGTCCCCCTGGGCTTCTAACACCTTCCCCTCCAGAACAGAGTGTACAGCACAAACAACCACTCCTCTTTGTAGAATGGGTACCGGATCACCCACATTACCCCCTCCAGGAAAACTACGAGATAATGCATCTGCCTTGATATTTTTTGCCCCAGGACGATAGGTGATGATAAAGTTAAACCTGGTAAAAAATAGAGACCACCTAGCTTGTCTAGGGGTGAGACGCTTAGCTGATTCGAGCTACAGAAGGTTTTTGTGGTCCCTAATCACTGTGACGTGGTGGATTGCCCCCTCTAAAAAGTGACGCTATTCCTCAAAGGCTAGTTTAATAGCTAAAAGCTCCCTATGGCCAATATCATAGTTCCTTCAGATAGTTTTTTAGAATAGAAAGCGCAAGGACGCCATTTGCCAGGAGACGGACCCTGAGACAGTACAGCCCCCACTCCCACCTCTGACGCATCTGCTTCAACAATAAAAGGCTGGGAGACATCAGGTTGGATTAGTACAGGTGCCGAGGAAAACCTCTCCTTTAGAGAGGAAAATGCCATTTTAGCGGCGTCAGACCATTTAGAAAAATCAGTCCCTTCCTAGTCATGTCAGTAAGGGGTTTGACAATCACAGAATCATTTTTAATAAACTTTCTATAGAAATTTGCGAAACCCAAGAAACGTTGCAGTGCTTTAAAGGTTCTCAGGAAGATCCCAATCTAAAATCTTCCCAGGATCCATACAGAAACTTGAAGCAGATAATAGATATCCCAGGAACTGTATCTCCTAAACGGCAAAGACACACTTTTAAATTTTTGCATATAATTTATTCGTCCGTAGGACCTGCAGTACCTGTCTGACATGTACCTCATGTGTTTTCAGATCAGACGAATAAGTTAAAATATCATCTAGGTATATCACCACAAACCTGCCGATAAGATGACTAAAAGTATAATTAATGAAATGTTGGAAGACAGCAGGAGCATTGCTCAGACCGAAGGGCATGACTAGATTTTCATAATGCCCCTCAGGGGTGTTAAAAGCTGTCTTCCACTCATCCCCTTTTTTGATACGAATCAGATTGTAGGCCCCCCTAAAATCAAGTTTGGAGAACCACCTAGCACCCGCAATCTGATTAAACAGAAAAACCCTGCAGCCACGGTTGATGAAGAGGGTCTGATGTGTCCCTTAGCCAGACTCTCGGAGATATAATCTTTCATGGCTTGTCTTTCGGGACCCGAAAGATTATATAACCTGGTCTTGGGAAATTTAACACTGGGAATCAGGTTAACTGGGCAATCATAAGGACGGTGAGGTGGTAACTTCTGACACCCCTTTTCAGAGAAAACGTCCTCAAAATCCGAAACAAATGTAGGTAAAGTAGCTATGGAGGTGACTAAGCAATTGCTATTAAAGCAATTTTCTCTGCAATGCTCACTTCACTCCAATATCTCCCTGGCCTGCCAATCCACCACTGGATTGTGCGCTACCAACCAGGGAAGACCCAATACCACAGGAGAGGGAAGGCCCTCCAGAACATAAAATGAAAGACACTCGTTATGGTGGTCCCCTACCCAAAGGTATAAGTTATGGACAATATGAGTGAGGTTTCTCTGAGACAGATTGAAAAACAAAGTCCAGCTCCTTCTTGCGGATAAAAAATCTTCAATCTTTATTTCATATCTCCAGTATAAAAACTTGACATAGAGGTATTCACATTCGTCTACGCGTTTCGGACCATATGACATCAAAAAAGCAACTCAATAGAGAAGCTTTTTGGATTTTCCAACTAGAGACAAGGCAACCAGCAGGTTTAAATATCAGACAGGATTTAATCCTACAATACTAACTCATATATGTACTATTTATTGAGTTAATAACTTTGAAATGTCAAGTCTGCAATTATGTATTATATATATTATAGGTATATAGTAACTATATATATATATATATATATATATATATATATATTCTTTTAGTGCAACTAATATGTATTTTTTAGCACTTTGGGTGTGTTTGAGTAACAGGTGTTGTAATTAAACTGGTGCATACAGATTCACAATGCAAGGAATTGTGGGTAAGGAAGAGGTGTTTCCCTCTTTCCCCATAAATGTCTGTCCAGTGTTTTAAAAGTTTGTCATGAGTAAGGACCCTGATGTGATATGGTCCGAAACGCGTAGACGAATGTGAATACCTCTATGTCAAGTTTTTATACTGGAGATATGAAATAAAGATTGAAGATTTTTTATCCGCAAGAAGGAGCTGGACTTTGTTTTTCAATTTGTACTGGGATCGGTTGGTCCATGATCCGTGTCCGTGCACCAACTTTGTGGAAATCAAACAGGTGAGAGCTGCTTAATATCAAGTTTTTCTCTGAGACAGAGGAGCAGAGTCAATAGCGAATACAGGAATAGGTCTCTGTAGCGTACAGATAGACAAACCCATAGTCTGGGCAAAATGGGCATTTATCAAATTAACCCCTGCTCCACTGTCTAGAAAGAAAGAAATAGTCTCCGTCTTATCACCAAAAACAACAACCGCTGGCAACACAAATTGAGACGTACGTATGGAGTAAACATATACCCCCCTTGGCTGACATCCTCCACATAGCCTGGGGTCAGTAGTTTTCCGACCCCAGCATTACTCCTCTGCTGGCCGATTTCCCTGTAGGAGTCTCCGTAACTTCGACTCAGCCAGGGAGACTCGGTCAGGGTCATCATATATGAGACCCAAGACCCCAAAAAATCCATCCACTGACCGGAGAGCCTAGGAATCAGTGGGTAAAGAGAACGCCCAGGATTGCAGGTCCCCCTGTAGCAGGGAAATAACAATCCCCACCTGTTGTTGTTCATTACCAGAGGAGTAGGGGGTGCAGCTTAAAATATAACTTACAGGCCTCACGGAATGTCACAAATTTGTCCTTTCCCCAAAAAATCTGTCAGGAAGAACAACCTTGGGTTCCTGAGCGACCTAGATACCCATAGCGACCGCTGGGCTTGCGGTCTGCTGCAATTGCTGCTGTTGCTGGAGGACCGACGCCTTCAATCCTGCCACCTCCAAAGACAGGCCTTGAAGTTGCTTTGTCAAAGCAGCAATAGAATCCATACTGGATTCTAAATAGGCAGAAAGGGAAACCCCCCCTTTTTTTTTACCTACACAAAATAAGGGCCAGATATAATATCACGATCGGCGTGCCGATCACAGACGTGTGACGCAAAAAGAGGGAAAAGGGAAAGCCCTGTCCAAGGACCCCTAACTCACCTTGAGGCTTGCACCTGACTGCCCAACGTCCCTAGACGGGTTTTTCAACCGTACACCAATCACGTACCTAAACCCTGGCTTTCCTTAAAGGGAGTCTTTCACCCCAAAAACCCATTTTTCAACACACACATCTTGCTCTGCAAAATTGCCCCCACATTAAAAAGCTTCTTACCCTATTGCTGTACCTCCTACAGATCTTCAGAAAATCACTTTAATTGCAGATGTCAATCACAGTTGAAGGTGCCCAGGGGCGGCGTCATATCAGCCGGATGTCCGCGCCTGCGCACTGTTTTCTCGATTACTGGCAGAAGCGTCGGGGTATCCAGTGCGCAGGCATGGACATCCGGATCCTCGGCACAGGAACGGGATTTGGCCACTGGAGGAGGACAAGCTGAAGACACTGGGGCGGGCCGTCTGGGTGAAAGGCGGAGTGGAAAGTTATGAAGCCGAGAGCACGTCCTGAGCACCGGCCGTTATGAGACGCAGCCCCTAGGCACCTTTAATTGTGTTATCGGCGTCTTCATTACATTTACTGCAGGACCCATGACGACGCAATTCGGTCCATACAGCACAAGGAGGTCTACAATCACCCATCAATTTTATCGAAAAAAAAACATTTGAAATAAAAAATGTCACCAATGAAAGGATAATCGAATTCAGTTCATACAGAAGAAAGTATGTATGACCCATCAATTTTCCCCCCAAAAAAGCTTATTTCACATAAAAAATTTCACAACTACATGATTCGGTCCATACCGCAAAAAGGGCTTTACCACATATAACTGCACCGCTGAAAGGCAAATAGGCCCTTATTTTTTCCCACTTTTCCACTTTCCCACTTTTCCACAAAAGGCTTTTCAACATATAAGTGCAATGCTGAACAGCGAATATATTTTTCTTTTGACACTAATACACGGCAAACAGGGCTTTACAACATATAACTGCACTGCACAAGGGCAAATAAGACATACTGTAGAAATATTTCCCTGTAATAAACCCTGTTAATGTCTGTATCAAACAGCACTTGCACCCCAATAACAAGAACAGTTTGCTGGAATGACAGAGCTGTATAATGGCAATTTGGGTTCCCAGTCAGTGCAGCAAGGTATGATAGGATTGTTCCTATAACCCAGGCTGTAACCTCCCATACTGAAGCCTGTTCAACATAAATGCTGTGGAATGATTCCTACCTATTCTTTCCCTACACCTTGAATAATATTTCCTTGCACTAGTAAATCGCTTTTTTTAGCACAATTAAGTTTTTTCTAACACTGTCTCTGGCGCCTGCTGACAGCTCTCCCCGCACTAACTACACTGGTAAATGGCAGACTCTAAGATGGCTGAGGGTATTTATAGGGCTATGACATCACATGGCTGGCTGCTGATTGGCTGCATGCATGGCATTATGGGTGATCCCGCCTTCCCAGAGTTCCTTGCGCTATGTTCTCAAACTTGCAGCAGCCATTTTAGGAAAAAATGTGATTCATTACCACAAATCGCTGTGAAATTCGGCTTCAGTGCAAATTGAATTTTTCCTGAAATTATGATCGAATTCCACTTAGTCAGCTTCTATTTGCTCATCTCTAAATATGAAGGCAGCAAGATAACTTTTGGTCCTTATATCACGTATTCTTTCACGTTGTGTATATCCACTGGCTGAGTTTTCTGAGTTTTGAGCTCATAGCAGACAACCAGAGATACCTATCATTAGATCCACTCTAAGACTGGGGTGCCTACGGCCCACCAGTGGAATTGATTCTAGAAAGGGCAGATTAACTGGATCATAAGCCTCGGACTGTTTACCCATCTTTGGCCCCCTCCTTCCATTTGCCTCGACTATCCCCCCTTTTCAGGCTCCACCCCACATTTATTTATTTCTGGTTAACATCAACCCATTCAGGACACAGCCATTTTCACCTTCCAGAGCCTTCACCTTTTCAGACCCTATTTTTGCAAATCTGACATGTGTCACTTCATGTGGAATGATTTTAATTATAAAGGAGGACGTATACAGTGGATATAAAAAGTCTACACACCCCTGTTCTAATGTTAGGTTTCTGTGCTGTAAGAAAATAAGACAAAGATAAATTATTTGAGACCTTTTTTCATCTTAAATGCTTAAATGTGACCTATAAACTGTACCACTCAATTGAAAAACAAACTGAAATCTTTTAGGTGGAGGGAAGAAAACAAAAAAAAACCTAAAATAATGTTGCTGCATAAGTGTGCACACCCTCTTATAACTGGGTGTATAGCTGTGTTCAGAATTAAGCAATCACATTCAAAATCATGTTAAATAGGAGTCAGCATACACCTGCCCAGGGGCGTAGGAAGCCCCAAAAATGGGGGGGGGGGACAGCACTTATGGGGCCCCTGTGTCCCCGCCCACCCTCAAGCCACACCCACATTTCTCCGCCCCCCCCCACCCCAAGTGCCAAAAATCTCCCCCCCCCCCTCCTTATGGGCCAGTGGGTCCGGTTTAAAAAAAAAAAAAAAAAACGCACACACACAAAACAAGACACTTATACTTACCTCCATCCGTCACAGCGATGCGATGCAGGAATCTTCCAGCCTGTGTCCCGCGCTGTACGGCTCACAGACGGCGCTACTACGTCATCGCGCCGCTTGTACCAACATCTGATAGGCTGCCGGCCTAGTGCCGGCAGCCTATCAGAGGAGCAGGGAAGGGAGACGCCTCTCCCTCTTCTGCTCCGTAGCACAGCCATCTGTATCGCTGTCCTGGGGACGCCCCTAGCTATGCCCCTGGATTTGCATGCTTTCTCCTCATGAAGCATTGCCTGACAAATGAGTCTCTCCTTCCTGAGTTGAATATTCTCAATGTCAACAAGGTACAGTATTTCAAAAGGGGAATTGTTATTTCTTCCACTTTACAAATTGTTCTGTTTCACTGTAAGCAGAAGAAAAAACAGCTAATTCAAGCCGCATGCAGAGTAGGGGTTAATGTGTATCAAACATTCGGAGATCATCTTAGACTCTGAAAAGTCTCTGCTTGTAAAGATTTTTTTTCTGAAACTGTGGACAATTCAGTCATTAAAGTATTTTCCAGCTGGTAGCAGTCATGCTGTGGTAAGCAGCACATGGACAGAAAATTCAGGCTACAGCATGAAAACATAAGAATGTAATTCATTTATTCGGGTGCCAGACTTTAACCCTTTCTGGACCTCCACTGGTTTAGGACGGCAGAAGTCCAGTCTTTAAACATGGCACCCCCTCAGATGCTGAGCGGGCACAATAGCCACCGGGTGCCTGAGCAACATCTGTGATAGGCGATGATTTCAACCCTCAGATGCTGTAATCAATTACCCTGGGTTCAGACCTGAGCGTTCTTGAAACGCGCGTTTTATGCGCGTTTGTGTCCCGCGTATTACAGCGCGTTTTTGCAAATAAGAAACGTGCGTCGTACGCGCGTTCTTGTGATTGACTACTGTGGTGTCAATCACAATACGCGCGACAAACGCCCCAAAAAAAGCTCAAGTACTTGTTTATGCGTAGGGCGTTTTACAGTGCGTTCGAAGGCGCTGTAAAACGCGAAAATGTAAACCAGTCAAATAGGGAAGCATTGGTTTGCATGTGTTGAGCGTTTTACAGCGTGTTCGAATGCGCTGTAAAACGCGCAAGTGTGAACTTAGTCTTTCTCAAAGAATGTTCCCCTGCACCAAGATCGAGGGAACCATTCAGTTGCTGTGGCAGTTTAAGGGTGCTCTGAGGCCTGTGACAGCAATGTACATATTGAATCTTTCATCGACTGCAATGGTAATTCACTTCAGTCTATGGGAGAAGGGATCAGACAATTGCATCTTTAGGGAAGAGCAAAAAAATGCAATATATATATATATATATACATATACATATACATATATATATATATATATATATAAACATTCAAAGCAACCCCTTTCCCCACATTAACCCCTTAATGACCACCCATACCCTTTTTTATGGCTGTCACTAAGAGGCCTTAGGCTGGGCTGCAGATTTTTTACGGCAGCCTAGTCTAAGAGCTGCACGGTTTCCCCACGCAGCGGGGAGTGGGGTCCCGGCTCTCACATAAGAGCTGCGCTCCTGCTCTAACAGCACGGACCAGCATGAGCGTCAAAGATTTACATGCGCCTGCCACATGTAAAGCGCTGACAGAGGGAGCGGACTCCCTCTGTCTCCCATCGGCACCCCGCAAGTGCGATCGCAGGGTGTCGATGTGTATGAAGGCTGGCTGGGGTCTGATGTAGGCCCCAAACCAGCCTTGAATACATTCCAGAACTCACTATAGGGATAATGCATTGTATTTTAAAATCAACCAGAATGTTGTCTGTTATAATCCCCTTGTGGGACTATTAAGTGGTGGAAAAAAAAAGTAAAAAACAAAAACACATTTATTAACCCCTTAAGGACCGGGGGTTTTGGGATTTTTGCGTTTTTGTTTTGCGCTCCCTGCCTTCCAAAAGCCATAACATTTTTATATTTCCGCTCACATAGCCATATGATGGCTTGTTTTTTGCGGGACAAGTTGTACTTTTTAACGCTACCATTTATTTTTGCATGTGATGTAGTGGGAAACGGGAAAAAAATTCCAAATGGGGTGAAATTGCAAAAAAAAAGCAATTTCACCACAGTTTTACGGGTTTTTAAATTACAACGTTCGATTTGCGATAAAACTGACTGGTTAATTTTATTCTTCAGGTCAGTACGAATCCGGCAATACCTAATATGTATAGTTTTTCTTGCGTTTTGATAGTGAAAAAAAAATTAAAAGTGGGAATTTTTTTATTTCATTTTTTTGTCGCCATGTTTTGACCCCTATAACTTTTTGGTAATTATGCGTTCAAAATCATGTAAAGCCACATGTAAAGCGCTGACAGAGGGAGCGGACTCCCTCTGTCTCCCATCGGCACCCGCAAGTGCGATCGCAGGGTGTCGATGTGTATGAAGGCTGGCTGGGGTCTGATGTAGGTCCCAAACCAGCCTTGAATACATTCCAGAACTCACTATAGGGATAATGCATTGTATTTTAAAATCAACCAGAATGTTGTCTGTTATAATCCCCTTGTGGGACTATTAAGTGGTGGAAAAGTAAAAAAACAAAAACACATTTATTAACCCCTTAAGGACCGGGGTTTTGGGATTTTTGCGTTTTGTTTTGCGCTCCCTGCCTTCCAAAAGCCATAACATTTTTATATTTCCGCTCACATAGCCATATGATGGCTTGTTTTTTGCGGGACAAGTTGTACTTTTTAACGCTACCATTTATTTTTGCATGTGATGTAGTGGGAAACGGAAAAATTTCCAAATGGGGTGAAATTGCAAAAAAGCAATTTCACCACAGTTTTACGGGTTTTTAAATTACAACGCTCGATTTGCGATAAAACTGACTGGTTAATTTTATTCTTCAGGTCAGTACGAATCCGACAATACCTAATATGTATAGTTTTTCTTATGTTTTGATAGTGAAAAAAATTAAAAGTGGGAATTTTTTTATTTCATTTTTTTGTCGCCATGTTTTGACCCCTATAACTTTTTGGTAATTATGCGTTCAAAATCATGTAAAGCCACATGTAAAGCGCTGACAGAGGGAGCGGACTCCCTCTGTCTCCCATCGGCACCCCGTCGATGTGTATGAAGGCTGGCTGGGGTCTGATGTAGGTCCCAAACCAGCCTTGAATACATTCCAGAACTCACTATAGGGATAATGCATTGTATTTTAAAATCAACCAGAATGTTGTCTGTTATAATCCCCTTGTGGGACTATTAAGTGGTGGAAAAAAAAAGTAAAAAACAAAAACACATTTATTCATTCACAGAAACCTAGGCTACTAAATGCATGCTCCGGCTCCCCCTTGTGGCCATCAGGGGAGCCGGAGCAAAAACTGAAAGTGAAACTTTCGGTTTTTGCGCGATCAGATGCAGTGGTCAGGATTGACCACGGCATCTGAGGGGTTAAATGTCCGCGATCGGCATCGCTGCCGGTCGCGGACATGAGCTGCGGGTGTCAGCTTGATGAATCAAGCGTTTACCCGCAGCTCATGCGCCCGCTCCGTGCGGGAGCGGGCGCCATCTTTAAAGTCCGGATGAAGGGCGTACATGTACGCCCTTCGTCCTTAAGGGGTTAAATAAAAAAATTTCAAGTAAAAAAAATATACCCTTTTTCCCATTTGTAACGCCCCAGAGTGGCATTACCACTTCTGCACCCCGCCACTATCTTCTATGGTTAACCTGCATAATGTACATTCCCTGTGTTGTTATGTAACTGTTCACGTGTAATATGCCTGGTTCACCAGAAGGTGGCAGAATAAATGGCAGAGCTACAGTTACATAGAATGGAGCTTTTCATCTAACCCCCCTCTGTGGTGTGTTTGGCGTGTCCCACTTGCTGCAGTGAGGGTGGAGTTTAGTTAGAGTTAGTTGTAGTTACCCCCTGCTAGAAGAATGCATCAGAAGCACCTCCTTGCTGAATGAGCCCTGTCTAGACCAGCTAGAGCACCTTTAGCTCTGCTGGATATGGAGGCAGAAGCCAGGAGTAAAGTTTCCCTGGACAAAGATAGAGACAGACCAGACTACAAAGTTAAGTACAGCATAAAGAAGAAGCTGAGTTCTATAGCTACTCTGTCAGCACAGCAGAGTCAGAGAGCAACAGACGTAGCAGAGAGGAGTTTGCCTGCCACAGTTAATGCCAAAGCCTGCTGGAACCAAGACAAAGCTTAATGACTGTTTCTGATGAAAGCTGCTGTGTAACTATATACAAGGTCTGGACTCAATTTATTTCATCATACCCTTCATTAACAACCCCCCTTTTCATTGCTGCGGAGCCAATGCCTAGGGTCCAGTGTATCCAGGTAGGAGCATCGTGACACGTGCACAACACTTTACGGGACATTATAGGTTACCCTAAACCACTGACATTCCTACCAGCTACTATATCACTAAAAGGGGCTCTGTGCCCTTGTTGCTCAACTGCAACTTGCGTCACGAAAACAAGTACTCTTTTTACTCTTAAAGGGCCCTGGGGGGAGGCGCCCACTGCACACTGAAAATACGCCTTTCGATGAAAAAAATTTATAAAAAAATATCCCCCATATGTTTGGTATCGCCGCATTTGTAACAACCCAAACTACATAAATATCATCTAAATTATTCCCTATTCACGCCATAAAAAAAATTTAAGTAAAGAATTGCAAATTTTTACACTGAAAAAAACTTAATAACAAGCGATCAAAAAGAGTAATTTACTCCAAAAGGATACCAATGAAAACTACAAGTTGTCCCGCAAAAATCAAACCCTTAGAAAGAGGAGTAAAAAAAGTAATGGGTCTTGGGATACAGCGATGCAAAAATTTTTTATTCCTTTTAAAAAAAAAGGGGCTAACTTGAACAAAATTAGTAAAATGTAAAAAAAAAAAAAAAAACTATTTGGTATCATTGTAAACGAACTGACCTAGAGAATAAAAGATATTATGTTACTTATACCGAAAAATGAACGCCGTAAAATTTATAATTTAAAGGGTTTGTGTAATATAATAAACAGCCTCTCTATGTGGGGCCCCTCAGAGGGAATATACTTACCCAGCTCCCTGCGGCGGTCCTGGTCCCTGCACCGCCGCTGCTGTACAGGGAGAAGCAGCAGCTGTAGTGCGGGGACCAGGGGCGCCGCAGGGAGTGTGGGTGCAGGGCAAGTATATTCCCTCTGAGGGGCCCTACACATGGGGGGGGGGGGCTGTTTATAATAATGGATAACTCCTTTAAAAACTCAGTGGCAGTATTCCTGTTTTTTCCATCTCTCTCCCATAAATTTATGTGTATCCTAAAATGACACCATTAAAAACTACAAAAACTGCAAAAACAAACCCTCATATAGCTATTCAAACAAAGCAATAGCTGATCTTAGGGAGACCAGCTACAAAAATACCGTGAAGCCTCACTTAAGAGTCTCAAACACAGCAATCCAAAATGCAAAGCTCCCTGGGAAACATAAAATGCAAAAAGATTGTGGAGCCCCAGTTATGGGTCTACAACACAGTGAAAGCCAGATATCCCTCAAAGGAAGGAAAAACAAGCAAAGGGGTGTCTCCATTACAGAGATCACCAAAACCACCATATTAAGTGGCCCCTATGTCATGATCCCGCTCTTTTACAAGCTTTAAGGATGTGACGGGGAAGACCTAAGCAAGTTATCCATCCACAGACAGCTGTTTCGGGGTGTTGCCCCTCATCAGTGTGGAGTAGGATTCTGGCTAACCGGGAGCGATGCCTTGGTGACTACTCAAACAAAGCAATAGCTGATCTTAGGGAGACCAGCTACAAAAATACCGTGGAGCCTCACTTAAGAGTCTCAAACACAGCAATCCAAAATGCAAAGCTCCCTGGGAAACATAAAATGCAAAAAGATTGTGGAGCCCCAGTTATGGGTCTACAACACAGTGAAAGCCAGATATCCCTCAAAGGAAGGAAAAACAAGCAAAGGGTGTCTCCATTACAGAGATCACCAAAACCACCATATTAAGTGGCCCCTATGTCATGATCCCGCTCTTTACAAGCTTTAAGGATGTGACGGGAAGACCTAAGCAAGTTATCCATCCACAGACAGCTGTTTCGAGGTGTTGCCCTCATCAGTGTGGAGTAGGATTCTGGCTAACCGGGAGCGATGCTTTGGTGACTACTCAAACAAAGCAATAGCTGATCTTAGGGAGACCAGCTACAAAAATACCGTGGAGCCTCACTTAAGAGTCTCAAACACAGCAATCCAAAATGCAAAGCTCCCTGGGAAACATAAAATGCAAAAGATTGTGGAGCCCCAGTTATGGGTCTACAACACAGT
This sequence comes from Bufotes viridis, assembly GCA_033119425.1. NCBI lineage: Eukaryota > Metazoa > Chordata > Amphibia > Anura > Bufonidae > Bufotes > Bufotes viridis. The sequence continues at coordinate 38,201,581 of CM065599.1, forward strand.
GAAAGCCAGATATCCCTCAAAGGAAGGAAAACAAGCAAAGGGTGTCTCCATTACAGAGATCACCAAAACCACCATATTAAGTGGCCCCTATGTCAAGATCCCGCTCTTTACAAGCTTTAAGGATGTGACGGGGAAGACCTAAGCAAGTTATCCATCCACAGACAGCTGTTTCGGGTGTTGCCCCTCATCAGTGTGGAGTAGGATTCTGGCTAACCGGGAGCGATGCTTTGGTGACTACTCAAACAAAGCAATAGCTGATCTTAGGAGACCAGCTACAAAATACCGTGGAGCCTCACTTAAGAGTCTCAAACACAGCAATCCAAAGTGCAAAGCTCCCTGGGAAACATAAAATGCAAAAGATTGTTGAGCCCCAGTTATGGGTCTACAACACAGTGAAAGCCAGATATCCCTCAAAGGAAGGAAAACAAGCAAGGGGTGTCTCCATTACAGAGATCACCAAAACCACCATATTAAGTGGCCCCTATGTCATGATCCGCTCTTTTACAAGCTTTAAGGATGTGACGGGGAAGACCTAAGCAAGTTATCCATCCACAGACAGCTGTTTCGGGGTGTTGCCCCTCATCAGTGTGGAGTAGGATTCTGGAACAGTGTGGAGTAGGATTCTGAAACAGCTGTCTGTGGATGGATAACTTGCTTAGGTCTTCCCCGTCACATCCTTAAAGCTTGTAAAAGAGCGGGATCATGACATAGGGGCCACTTAATATGGTGGTTTTGGTGATCTCTGTAATGGAGACACCCTTGCTTGTTTTTCCTTCCTTTGAGGGATATCTGGCTTTCACTGTGTTGTAGACCCATAACTGGGGCTCCACAATCTTTTGCATTTTATGTTTCCCAGGGAGCTTTGCATTTTGGATTGCTGTGTTTGAGACTCTTAAGTGAGGCTCCACGGTATTTTTGTAGCTGGTCTCCCTAAGATCAGCTATTGCTTTGTTTGAGTAGTCACCAAAGCATCGCTCCCGGTTAGCCAGAATCCTACTCCACACTGATGAGGGGCAACACCCCGAAACAGCTGTCTGTGGATGGATAACTTGCTTAGGTCTTCCCCGTCACATCCTTAAAGCTTGTAAAAGAGCGGGATCATGACATAGGGGCCACTTAATATGGTGGTTTTGGTGATCTCTGTAATGGAGACACCCCTTTGCTTGTTTTTCCTTCCTTTATGGGATATCTGGCTTTCACTGTGTTGTAGACCCATAACTGGGGCTCCACAATCTTTTTGCATTTTATGTTTCCCAGGGAGCTTTGCATTTTGGATTGCTGTGTTTGAGACTCTTAAGTGAGGCTCCACGGTATTTTTGTAGCTGGTCTCCCTAAGATCAGCTATTGCTTTGTTTGAGTAGTCACCAAGGCATCGCTCCCGGTTAGCCAGAATCCTACTCCACACTGATGAGGGGCAACACCCCGAAACAGCTGTCACTGGATGGATAACTTGCTTAGGTCTTCCCCGTCACATCCTTAAAGCTTGTAAAAGAGCGGGATCATGACATAGGGGCCACTTAATATGGTGGTTTTGGTGATCTCTGTAATGGAGACACCCCTTTGCTTGTTTTTCCTTCCTTTGAGGGATATCTGGCTTTCACTGTGTTGTAGACCCATAACTGGGGCTCCACAATCTTTTTGCATCATATAGCTATTGTAAGGGTTTAGCTCTGGTCTCGGGGATCATTTGCACAAAGATTGTCGTCCACCGTAGATTTAGGGGCCAAACATTGCTTTTATTGTGGCACACGGCATAGCAAAGATAACAAAATACAAATTAAAACACCTTGCCCGTCTGGGCTCCAACTAAACAGGGATAATCCTACCTCACTGAACAAACATCGTTCACACACGGTACCAACATGCGGCTTTTTCACCCATGCAGTCCAGCAGCCTCCCGACTGTAGCAAGTCCAGTGCCTTTGGGGAGTGTGGCCCAGTAGTCTTCCCGACTCTGGCCTTGTGACCCTTGTACCCGCAGGCGTCACTGCGTCCCCAAAGTTCAGGCTATCGCCTAGCCTCATGGCCCTTCAGCCAACCTGGCTGAGACCACTCACAGAGAGCCTCTGCCAGACTCTGTTCTCCAGAGTGGGACACACCTTGTCCAGCAGCAGGACTAAATGGACACGAACATGTCCAAAACCCCGGACTGGAGCATGGGGAACAGGCACCCACCCAGCACATTACCTGTTCCCAGTAAAAGCCCGCCCTGGAACTAGCTGGCGCCAGCTATAATAATTATTTTAGTGACCACCAACTAGCTTAGTGGCTACTTAACTTGGGGATTTCACTCCACCAAGGCCGGGCACCTTGGTGACACGCTCTCGGTGCAAACAACAGCCCTGTCTGAAGGTTTCCCCGGTTCCACCGCACACATCAGTGTTCACATTGCCACATATCCCCCCCCCTCTGTTCAAACCTGTGGGGGTGAACACATATACCAACCGGATGCTCATGACAGGGTATCCGCACTTTTCTAGGCTCTGGCTCAACATTCCCTCTGGAAGATGTGGTCAGCGTCATAATTTTCCTTTATTTTGCCACACCCAAGCCAGCAAGGCTTGGTTTGTCACAAACACTGACTTTCTATTTAGCCTACAGTGTCTAACGGCTTCCTCCATCTCCTCTTCACTGGAACATTTAATTTTCTGGCTTGCTTGTTTTCCAGATTTCTTCTTAGGTCCACAACCTTTAACTTCTTCAACTTTTACAGCCGCGTTTTCCACGGGGAGCTCCCGCCTCCTCCTTTTGTTGGAGACTCGGCTGGTCAGTTTTAAACCACCCTTCAGCCGCTGTGATGTCACCTGGTCACACTCGCTTTGTTTCTTTATTCTGTCAACAGATAGCACTACTCTTTTCCCTTTACTACCCACAGGGGTTACTTCAGGTTTGGCTTCAGTTTCAGATTCTTCTGCTTCTCCAGTGGTACTCCCCACTTCAGCACTCTTCTTCAGCCTTATCTTTGGTCTTGGGAACATCCGAGGATTTCTCCCACTCCAACTCATCAGCCTCAGCTTCTTCAGCCTTTGAGTCTCTTTTGGAGTCTTCAGTCGCTTTGATAGCCTTTTCATCCTTCTCGGACACAACATCATATACTTGCATTCTTAGCTCCTCCTCCCCCTCTTTCTTATCAAGGTTAGAAGCACTGGGGACATCAGGGTCTTCACCAGACTTCTGGCAATCCCTGCAGAGGTTCACCCAGGATATGGTTCTCCTTTCGGGCAGGATTCGGGAGAGCCAGCCCATCGGAGTGGACAGGAACCTCATACTGGTCATCGGTCTCCCTGTATTTCTTCCCCAGTAGACTGAAGGCTTTCTGGAAGGCATTGACAGCAAAGGGAATGTCTTTCATGACCAGGTCCTGGCCAGACACCGCCACGAGTCTCTAGGCTTCTGCATCCACCTCAGCACCATCATCTGGTTCAGCAGATACATCTTCCATCTTCTTCTCTGCCTCGGCCGGCACCACAGTGCCACCATCTCCAGACCCATTCTTAACAGGCTTTGGTTTAGACTTGATGTCTTTCAGAGGACTCTCTTCAGGTTTCTCATTTTCCACCTGCTGCTCGAGAGCACGCTTAGCCGTCTCCAACTCATAAACGTTCTTCTCGAGGTCCTCCTTTGAGATCAGGAGATCCTCCATCTCTGCTCTGAGTTGCCTGTTCAGACTCTCAAATGCGTCGCGCTCCTCAAGCGCTTTTTCAAGGGCTCTAGCCAAGGAGAGGGCCTTGGTCTTCTTAGTTTTTCGCACCAGCTTGTTAGCAGCGCCCCACTCTTGGGCCTTCTGTTCCAGCTGCTCTTCACTCTGTTCTGGTGTAACAGCAGTTGTAGGAGTACCACCATTCTTCCTTAGACACTCTGTGGGATTTACACCCAGGGACTCTTCAAGCCCATTGTTGAAGTCTACTATAGACTTTTGTGTCTTCCTGGAGTATTTTCCCTTCCCCAGGACACCAGGCAGTAGAACCTTCAGTTCACTCATCTTTTCCGGGGTCTCCTCTTTTGACCCTTCTGCAGCCTTCTTCGGTGACTCTGTGACAACAGCTAGTCCCTTCTCTATCGTATCTAGGGACCGTGTGGCGAGAGTGAGGTCAGCCTCCTGTTTGCAGCTGTACTGTCCTGTCAGGTCATCTAAGACTGTCTGGATATGAGCTTCAGACACTAGGCTGACGTCACCCGACTGAACTCTCGTCTCGTCAGATATAACTCATCTGGTCGCTCCTAGTAACCAATTTAGTTTGGCAAGACCTCGACATGGCCGCCTCTCTCTTTGAGTTGCTATCAGTCGCAGAACATGCGTTATATACATCGCTCGTGTCATTCTCAGTCCTGTTCTCTAGGGGCACCGATGAGCTAATCCCCACCTGGGACATTTTATTAATCATAGAAACATGTGGAGACTGCATATCCACTTCTAGTACGTGTGGTACACCCTCTAGGACTGCCCCATGTCCTTGCATATTTTTCACAGTGGTTTCCCTCAGTTGTGAGCTCCCAACACCAATTAGCGTTTTTATACCATCCACATTTTTACCAACAGGGGGAGCTTCTTCCCCAATCACAGCCTGCAAAGGAAAAGGACTGTCATCATCCTCATCACTTCTTGTACCTAGATCCACATTATCATTATACATTTCAACAAACTCTGCAACTTCACTTGGCACAGTGTCTGCACCATTGTTTCCAATGGTCATTTCACTTAAACCATTGCTTTCTATCTGCATTTCCCTTACACTTTCATTTAAAGGGACAGGTACAGGTTCTGTAGGAGCTTCATTACTTTCTACAGAAGTGTCTCCATTGATCCACATTACGTCATGCATGAGCCTATTTGCAACATCAAGTCCATCAGTCTCTGTTCCCACCATGGTCTCACCCTCCGTGAGGACCACCGGATAGTCCACAGTGTTCACATAATTGTCCCAGACCATCATCATTCTACCTCTTACCCAGGCTAGCATGGGATCTCTGATTTTCGCCATCCCAAATCTAGCCTTGGTCACAGGCACTTTAGACAACACATTGAGCTTCTCCCCTGCAGATCCCTGCGAGGGAGCAACTGCAACAGGCTTACTCGCCTGTTCAGACACAGCAGTTTTCCCATAGTCACTCATTTTTTAGACATTTTCTCGCTGTATCAGTATCGCTTTATCAGTCACCGGCCCGGAAGGTAGCAACTGCCGCCGGCTCACTGTCACTGGGTCTGCCACATAATTAATAAGAGGAACAGTATTACCCTTTGTTGTCACAGGTTCGGCGGTCTCGGGAGACAAGAGCATCCCACGGACATCTCTACTGAGATCATCCTCCAAAACCCATCTTTTGGAGAACTGCCCTTGATTCCTGACACCATGATCACCTGCAGACTCCTTACGCCAACAGTTGCTACTGGAAACAGCTTGGCCTGTATTTAAGACATTCCAGCCGCACCCTTTAGAATCTTGCGCACAGTCACAAGGAATATAGGAACTCCTGAGAATCGCACCGCTCGCCATCTCTTTATCTTCCTGGCGGTTACTCTTGGCAACGGCATATCTTGGCTTGTCCTCTGGAACTCCCGGCACACTACCGACCTCTGGTACTTTTGCACAGTGACCATACAGCGTCGAGGACCCTCTCCTCAGGGCCAGCTGCAGCTGCACCTCCAGAGCCTCTCGCTCTGCATCAAACAATGCCATTTCTTTTGGACCATAACCCAGCTCCTTGGCAAAGTTTTCTCGCCGTTTTATAGCCCATATCTGTCGGACGTATTCTTCTCCGAGACCCATTGCAGCAGTTTTGTCAGCAAACCCAGTTTACTTCAATCAGGGACCACACCCGAAAAAAAAATTCAACAGTGTCAGTCTCTTTTACTTGGCTTCTGGCCCTTTTAATCACTGCAGTTTTAGGCCTCATTCACACGTCCGCATTTTAGTCCGCATCTATTCCGCAATTCTGCGGAATAGATGCGGACCCATTCATTGTGAATTGGGCCGGACGTGATGTGGAGAGCACACTATCCGCAAAAGATAGAGCATGTCCTATTCTTGTCCGCAGCCTGCGGAAAAGAATAGGCATCTTTATGGAAAGTGCAGGCATGGTGTGTTGCGGATCCGCAAATTGCGGATCCGCAACACACCACGGACGTGTGAATGGGGCCCTACTTGCAGCACAGGAAAACAGTCCACACTCATATGAGCAGCACCTGCTGTCTCGTCGTTGCCCCTAGCAACCGGTTGTTGCCCTTCTCTCATGGACAACGTGCCCGCATCCGACACCATATGTAAGGCATTAGCTCTGGTCTCGGGGATCATTTGCACAAAGATTGTCGTCCACCACAGCTTTAGGGGCCAAACATTGCTTTTATTGTGGCACACGGCATAGCAAAGATAACAAAATACAAAATAAAACACCTTGCCCGTCTGGGCTCCAACTAAACAGGGATAATCCTACCTCACTGAACAAACATTGTTCACACACGGTACCAACATGCGGCTTTTTCACCCATGCAGTCCAGCAGCCTCCTGACTGTAGCAAGTCCAGTGCCTTTGGGGAGTGTGGCCCAGTAGTCTTCCCGACTCTGGCCTTGTGACCCTTGTACCCGCAGGTGTCACTGCGTGCCCAAAGTTCAGGCTATCGCCTAGCCTCGTGGCCCTTCAGCCAACCTGGCTGAGACCACTTACACAGAGCCTCTGCCAGACTCTGTTTCCAAAACTCTCTCCAGAGTGGGACACACCTTGTCCAGCAGCAGGACTAAATGGACACGAACATGTCCGAAACCCCGGACTGGAGCATGGGGAACAGGCACCAACCCAGCACATTACCTGTTCCCAGTAAATGCCCGCCCTGGAACTAGCTGGAGCCATCTATACTAATTATTTTAGTGACCACCAACTAGCTAAGTGGCTACTTAACTTGGGGCTTTCACTCCACCAAGGCCGGGCACCTTGGTGACACGCTCTCGGTGCAAACAACAGCCCTGTCTGAAGGTTTTCCCGGCTTCACCGCACACATCAGTGTTCACATTGCCACACTATATGGACAGAAAAATAAAAGTTATAGCTCTTGGAATGCAACAATGAAAAAAGGAAGAAAAATGTTTAGTCAGTAAGGCCCAAAACAGACAGGTCACTAATGGAATAATAATAATAAGACAAAAAATAAAAATAAAAATCATAGGGAAAGCTGCATACCAAAACGATCATACTATTAAAAAATAAATATATTCATCCCATATGGTGGAACAGAAAAAAATAAATAAAAATAAGCTGATTCAATGGTTTTTTTTCACTTCACCATCTCCCTCTAAACCAAATGGAATAGAAAGTGATAAAACAGTTATACAAACTCCAAAATGGTATCAATAAAACCTACAGTTTGCCTCCCAAAAAATGAGCCCCCACACAGATCCTTAGCCATAGCTATAAAAATGCTATGGGCTTCTGAATCTGCCGATGCAAAGAAGAAATGTTTTTTTTCCAAAGGTTTATTTTTTTTAAGTATTCAAACACAAGAAAAATGCTGTAATACTGATTCGGAGAATGCAGTTTTACCCCATAGAGAACGCTAGAAAAATTAAACCCATAAAACTGAGGCAGAATTATAATTTTTTCTTTCTAATTCCACCCCATTTGACATTTTTTTCCGCATCATATGCAATATTAAATGGTGCTGCAAAATCAAAAAATATGGCTCATATGGCATTGTAAACGGAAAAATAAAAAAAGTTATGTCTTCGGGAAATGCAGGGAGTAAAAAAACGAAACAGCAAAAATGGAAAAATGCAGGGTCCAGAAGGGGTTAAAGCTGAGATCCGCAAACCTACCTAAAAATTTTACTCATATTTGCAGTCATCATATCCCCTGAGACAGGCTGACAACTTTTTAGATCTGCAAGTGTGTTGGTAGCATGTGACTCAGTCAGAAGATGATCCATTAGAGGAATTAAAACACTCCCAACAATGGATATCAGCAAATGTTTGTTTGCAGGGAATTCACAGGAGATTAGATCTTAAGCTGTAATTCAATTAAGTGGTTCAGCAGGAGGCATGAGTGCCCTTCTGTGTCACATGGAAAGATTGAACAGAGTACTGTTCTGGAAAGAAACAAGAGCCGCAAGCCAGGGTAGGGGACACACGCACACTCGTGAAGACCATATGTGAAGTCTACAATTAGCACTATCAAACCAAAATCATGAACAAAATTGCTAACAAAACCTGTATTCTAAATTCAAGAGGAGAAGGTTGGCACAAAGCTATTATTAATGGAAAGAAATTAAAGGGGTATTTTCATCTTATAAAGTAATGGCATATCACTATCTGACTAATGGGAGTCCGACATAGAGATGAAAAACAGTGAAAGGGATGCTGTATTTCACCCTTGTGGTGTCCCCCTTTGCTCAGGATCAGTGGTATTCAACCACCTACCAATATGCCATAACTTTATGAGATAGGAGGCACCACCTTTCACAATGATTTATCTCGCAGAGGGCCGATAGGTGATTGGTGCCACAAACCACACTCTTATGGCCAGGGCACTTAGACACTGCGTTGACAAATTAAAAGAAAACCTATTTATGAAAATGTCATCATTCTCACTTTGCTTCATTCTTTACAGTAGTTTCTACAACTTTTTTTCTTTAAGATATGGCACAGGTCTCTAACTTTCTTTTAGCCTTACTTTTGTTCTCATACAGTTAATTTTTTTGTGGCATTTTCCTACTGTCCATTACAGTACTAGAAAAGTCACTACAACTTAAAATCAACCATATGGTCTGGTCTATGGTGGCTATGATAGGTAATTAACATGGGAAGTGTGTCGGGCTAAGTCATGTTTTGGTGAAAAGTTTTAACTTTTTTGTGATTCTTATCCTTTTCTTGAATTAAAGAGGGCCCAATTCACACATCAGGTGAGGGTCTAAAACCCAGGACAGATGCAAATCTTTCCAATGTACTGTACCTTATTTATGTGTAGGCTTCAAATTGTAAATTGTTTGACTAACAATCAGTGTTAGAAATCACCGACTAAACACTTACCAAAATACTGACGAGTGAACTAGCCTTAGGCCTCTTTCACATGGCGTCGCGAGTGCAATGCGTTTTAATGCGTTTTGCATGCACGTGTGAAAAATCTGAATGTTTGGTACCCAGACCCGAACTTCTTTACAGAAGTTCGGGTTTGGGTTCGTTATTCTGTATATTTTATTATTTTCCCTTATAACATGGTAATAAGGGAAAATAATAGCATTCTTAATACAAAATGCTTCCTAAAATGTGGCTTCAGGGATTAAAAAATAAAAAAAATTAACTCACCTCATTCACGTGATCGCGCAGCCGGGCATCATCTTTTTTCTTCTCCTTTCAGGACCTGCAAAAGAACCTGTGGTGAGCACGGTAACGTCATGCAGGTCCTGCTGAATGAAGATAGAAGGATTCCTCTATTTTCATTCAGCAGGACCTGCACTGATGTCACCGCGCTCACATCGTGGTGAGCGCGATTAAGCCACCAAAGGTCCTTTTGCAGGTCCTGAAAGGAGAAGAAAGAAGATGATGCTGGCTGCAAGATCAAGTGGATGAGGTGAATTCATTTATTTTTTATTTTTTAACCCCTCAAGCCACATTTTAGGAAGCATTCTGTATTAAAAATGCTATTATTTTCCTTTATAACCATGTTATAAGGTAAAATAATACAGTAAATTGACTTTAATCAATTTACTTCCATCTACTTCATGTAACCATGTGTGAAAATCGCATTGTATCCGCACTTGCTTGCGGATGCTATGCGATTTTCACGCAGCCCATTCATTTCTATAGGGCCTGTGTTGCATGAAAAACGCATAATATAGAACATGCTATAATTTTCACGCAACGCACAAGTGATGCGTGAAAATCACCGCTCCTGTACACAGCCCTATTGAATTGGATGGGTCCGGATTCAGTGCGGGTGCAATGCGTTCACGTCACGGATTTCACCCGTGGGGAATTCTCACCCATGTGAAAGGGGCCTTAGGGTTTCACACTATATAGGGCTTCATTTATTTTCCTCAGCCGTAGAGGACCCTTTTTATCATCAAGTTTTCTGGAGGAGACATCTGCATCTGTGAGGAATTTGTTTTCACTTAGGGTGCAGTACTGCAAGGAAAATTGTATGCAGTGCATAAAAAGCAACGTATGATGAATAAATGAGCCAGCAATGACTTTCATGTAGTGCCACAAGTGTGCCAACCAGCCCAGGTGGAGCAGAGCAGAGGATGGGAGTGGTGGTGGCTCCGGCTGTAACAGTCAATCACAGTGCTCACACCAATGCTCCTTAGGGCAAGGTCAGTTTTTTAAGGTTTCTCCCCCCGTTCTTCCCTCGGGCACACCCTGTTATTGTGGCTCCTGCCTGATGGTAGTTGGGGTGCCTTTAGGGTGGCCCCTGGCTTCACCCTAGAAAGCCGGACCTCGCCAGCCACACCCAAAGCCACGCCCACCATCCACAAGCCATGCTCTCCACGCTACAAAACCTGCGAAGCCATGTCCCCAGGTAAGTGAAGCCTCACCCCCACCGCTGTCCGGAAAACCACGGGGGAGGAGACGGAAGATGTTTCAGCCCAGTAGATGAGCTGGCGGCAGCCTAATGCGCTTCTCTCCCTCTCAGTCAGCCACAGGGAGCCATGTCTGCTATAGTGACTGACTGGGGGTGAGAAAAGCCTCAGTCAGTTGCCACAGCTCACGTTCAGGCAGCGCAATGCTGCTCACTGACTGAGCTACTGAAAGGGAGGACATCCCTGTGTCCGTCCAGGCACTGTGCCGGACGGAGGACAGGGAGCCTAAAAACTGGACTGTTCGGCCTAAAACCGGACGTCTGGCCACCCTAGGTGCCTTTGGTGTCATGGTTTGGTGCTGGTGCAAGGCCGGAGATGTCGGAGTCCATTATCACGCTAGATGTAGAAAATAAACGTCTCTCTTTACTAAGTTGCAGAATGGGAGTCGTAGTACATCCAATGTTATCAAAGCACAGTTCCAAGAGTGAAGGGTATCTCAACAATATCCCTGTCACAGCTATAACGTGTATCAGCTTTGATCAGCAAATACTGTACCTTACTGTCTGGATGTTATGATCAAATGTGATGACTCTGGTCTTTTGTAGTGATAAGCTGCAGGGGCAATATTCGAATTTGTGATATTTTGCAAATATTTGTTATAATATTTGTCAAATGTTAATAAATATTCATATTAGAGATTATTCTAATGACTGCGAAAAATCGGCAATGTAATGTTTGCGCTATGCGAATATTCTAAAACACGAATACATAGCACTATAGAATATAGTGCTATATATTTGTTTTTTAGAATATTCGTCATTTTTTTCCATCTGAAGTCATGATTCCTCCCTGCTTAAGTTGCTTTTGGGCTAATGACTGTTCACATTAAATTGGAAAAAATAAATATTCTTAAAAACTAATATATAGCATTATATACTATAATGCTATATATTTGTGTTTTAGAATATTCGTATTATGTGAATATTACATTGCAGATTTTTCGCATAAAAGAAAATAAATTAAATAATGAACAATATTCTAATTCACTACAGACTACAATATTGCAGCCTTCTCACATTGGCCCACAAGCAAGAAGCACGTAGGTATACTAGGTAATGGGTTCAGATAAAAAATATATATATATTTGTTTTATACGAATATATATCACTATATTTGAAATATTCGCGAATACTCGTAGTGCCGATATTCGCAATAAAAATTCACAATTCAAATATTGACGCTCAACACTAGTCTTTTGCAGACAGATGTATATTGGAAAGAGACTTCTGTGAATGCTGTGGGGAATTGCTCTGGTAGACAGGCTTGCGGACGCAGTATAGAGGCAAGGTACACAGTTCTCTGGGTAAAGCAGAAGTGTTTTATTCACACTCAGCAACATAAAAACAGTATTAGTGCTTGTTCACACGAGGCAAAACAGAAACAGTCTTAGTGCTTGTTCACACGAGGCAAAACACACGGCAAAAAGATAAGTCCCACAGCAAGGTCACCTGAGTGGACGCTGTTAGTTCACACCTGGCAGTTAGCTCGGCCACGCAAAGTTTCCACCAGTGGCTTCCAGGTAGACTGCACGCCTGTTTGCAGACTCTTGCTCTCAGCCCTGAGAGCTCCACAGCAACACCAGCAGCTTCCAGGATAATCACCCCTCACCTGCTGAGGTGGCTGCCTTTTAAAGGCCCGGAAAAGTCCGGCCTGGACCGTGGGGAATAGTCTCCCACCCAGCACTTGACTATTCCCAATAAGAGCCGGCCCGGATCGGCTTTGTAGCCATACTAAATATCAATGTGTCAAGCAGCACTAGCTGCTGCTGACACACAAAAAATCCGGCTCTTATCTCACCGAGGCCAGGAACCTCGGTGACACGTACCTTCTGTCAACGATGGAACCTTGCACCCTCTTACAATGCGTTTCTACATGCAACATCCTCTCATCCCCCACAGATGATCAGAGGAATTCCAATTGGCCAATTCATTAGAATCAGGTGGATCTGTTAACTAACCCTAAATTTTCTTCAATTATATAAATGTTAAAAAGTATAAATCTGAAGGTGTCGGCCCTTTAAAGAGTAATGAAGGGGGAGTTGCAGAGAGCGACGAGGAGAAAGCAAAGCTGTTAAATATATTTTTTCTCCAATGTATTCACTGAGGAAAATAAAATGTCAGATGAAAAGCTGAATGTAATAATAAATCCCCCATTAAAAGTGTCCTGTCTGACCCAAGAAGAAGTACAACAGCGACTTAAAAAGATATCCGTATCCTAAGGGAATTAAGTAATGTCATAGCCAGACCCTTATTTCTGATATTTGCGGACGCTATACTGACAGGGAATGTTCCACAGGATTGGCGCATAGCAAATGCCAATATTTAAAAAGAGTCCAAAAACAGAGCTTTGAAATTATGGGCCGGTAAGTTTGACATCTGTTGTTGGTAAACTGTTTGAAGGTTTTTTGAGAGATGCTATTTTAGAGGATCTCAAAGGAAATCAGCAAATAACGCCATATCAGCATGGCTTCATGAGGGATGGGTCATGCCAAATGAATTCAATCAGTTTCTATGAGAAAGTAAGTTCTAGACTTGACAGCGGCGAATCAATGGATGTCGTATATCTGGACTTCTCCAAAGCATTTGACACTGTACCTCATAAAAGGTTAGTATATAAAATGAGGATGCTCGGACTGGGAGAAAATGTCTGTAAGTGGGTAAGTAACTGGCTGAGTGACAGAAAACAGAGGGTGGTTATTAACGGTACACACTTAGATTGGTCAACTGTCAATAGTGGGGTACCTCAGGGGTCAGTACTTGGCCGTATTCTTTTCAATATATTTATTAATGATCTTGTAGAAGGTTTGCATAGTAAAATATCCAATTTTGCAGATGACACTAAACTTTGTAAAGTAATTAACACTGAAAAGGACAATGTACAGCTACAGAGGGATCTGGATAGATTGGAGGCTTGGGCAGATAAGTGGCATATGAGGTTTAAAACTGACAAATGTAAAGTTATGCACATGGGAAGGAATAATGCAAGTCAAACGTACATACTAAATGGTAAAACACTCGGTAACACTGACATGGGAAAGGATCTAGGAATTTTAATAAACAGCAAACTGAGCTGCAAAAATCAGTGTCAGGCAACTGCCGCCAAGGCCAATAAGATAATGGGTTGCATCAAAAGGGGCATAGACGCCCGTGATGAGAACATTTTCCTACCACTTTACAAATCTCTAATCAGACCACACATGGAGTACTGTGTACAATTCTGGGCTCCTGTGAAAAAGGCGAACATAGCAGAGCTGGAGAGGGTTCAGAGGAGGGCAACTAAAGTAATAACTGGAATGGGGCAACTACAGTACCCTGAAAGATTATCAAAATTAGGGTTATTTACTTTAGAAAAAAGACGAATGAGGGGAGATCTAATATCTATGTATAAATATATCAGGGGTCAGTACAGAGATGTCTCCCATCATCTATGTATCCCCAGGACTGTCACTGTGACGAGGGGACATCATCTGCGTCTGGAGGAAAGAAGGTTTGTACACAAACATAGAAGAGGATTCTTTATGGTAAGAGCAGTGAGACTATGGAAGTCTCTGCCTGAGGAGGTGGTGATGGTGAGTACAATAAAGGAATTCAAGAGGGGCCTGGATGTATTTCTGGAGTGTAATAATATTACAGGCTATAGCTACTAGAGATGGGTCGTTGATCCAGAGAGTTATTCTGATTGCCTGAATGGAGTTGGGAAGGAATTTGTTACTCCCCTTAAGTGGGGAAAATTGGCTTCTACCTCACAGGTTTTTTTTTTGCCTTCCTCTGGATCAGCTAGCAGGATGACAGGCCGAACTGGATGGCCTTATGTACTATGTTACTACTATGTTACTATATCGTATAGTGTTAGGCTAGTAAAAATTATCATGGAGCAGGTAATTGATATGTATATGTGGTTTGTACATAATATACATTCTTATCATGCTTTTTATTTATTGTATTATGTCCCCGAAACATCATGTTCATGGATATTTGTACAGTATTATGTTTTAACCTACTTGTACTTTATCACTTTATCTTTCCTTGTGAGATGCCTTATATGTGTGGACTGCCACTTCCCTGTGCGTACCCATATCTAGGAGACCGAGTGACGCGAGCATTCTTGTGACTGGCCATCATGTGCCCGCCGTGCCTCTTGGTTGCGTAGGCGGGCAAGTGACTGGCCATCACGTGTTCGCCGCACAGAGATGTCGGAAGACCCAAAGGTACCTTATGATGCAATTTGCACACCGGGATGTATTCAATTTATTATGACATAAGCACGATGCCGATTGGTGAGCTCTGCATTTAAATGGAGCACATTTTCAAGGAGAGACGCGCCCCCAGATGAAGGTGTTGCCGAAACGCGTGTCGGGGGTGTGCGTTTCTTCTGAGGTGATTGGTCCTACTGTACATTTGTTGTCTCTGAGGGGTTAAACATATTAATTTAAACAGACACAAGCTTTGATGCTGTTTTATATTAAACCGGTTTCCATTTTGCTATCTTTTGATACCTAAGTGGTGTATAGTTACTATACTAGTTACTATAGTTACTGTAATAGAGAGCACTATTACATTGTTCCTCAGGTGTATACTGCTCTTTTATTTCGATGTATTGCATCTTTATTTTTATCTTGTTGTATATATGTATTCAATAAAGATTATTATTACTTTTTTGAGCCATTTAAGACTCATCTCTTTTTCGTGTAGGTTTGCTTGATTTATGTTGAGTTGGCTTTTTTGAGGGGAGTAGATGTTGCCCACCACATTGTTATTATTTGTTTTTGTGCTATGTAACCTGTATGCTCTAACCCTTTAGATACTATGCCTGGTACTTGCAGTGCTGCTCCTGATACTGACCTCAGCCTCGTTCCTGTCTATGCATCTGTCAAGTCAGATTACCTGACTTGAGCCTAGCGGGGACTGCGACCTGGTAATCCTCCTGCAGCAAAGTCCATATCTCATTGCGGAGGTTAAGGGCTCTTTTACACAAGTGAAATGGATTGTATCAGGATCTGTTCAGGGAAAAACTGATGGTTTTGCACTCAAGATCAATCAGTTTTTTGTATCCGGATTGCATTCATTTTTCACGTGAAGAAAAACTGAAGAATAACAATCTGCATCTCCTAGCAACCATCTGTGAAAAACTAATTGTATTCCGATGCCTTCCGTTTTTCAATGCTGTGATTTTTACCGAACGCAAAGATGAGTGATAAACAATGCTCCTGTACACAGAACCATTGAAATGAATGGGTCAGGATTCAATCTGGATGCTATGCATTTGCTACATGCATTGCATCTGGATGGAAAACTCACTTGTCTGAAAGAACCCTAAGGGTTAAAAATTTAAAATGCATGAATTTTTATATCCCAGTCTGAATTCACGCAGATTGAGGAGTCTGCATTCCATCTACTAAATGTCCATTTTAGCTGTAATCAAGGATGAGTAAACTGGTTCTACCAGTTTGTGATTCAGTCTGCATTTTTCAAAAGTTTGGATTTACACAAAACTGAATTTTTTTGTGGTTCATTTCAGGTGAACCAAAGAGATAGAGAGCATCCATATGAGTGCTGCATTATTTTTACGCAGTGGATCGACAGATACTTCCCTGCCTTTTAAACACGCTTATGTAGCAAAGCTAGAAAAAATAGCTAAGCCAGCCTCACATTTGCTGCTAGCTCTTTCAGAACAAAAGCCCTTTATCAGAATTAAAGCAGATGAGAGCAGCTTTTTTAGTTGCAAGGCCTCAAGGCGAACCTCTGGGTGGGTAGTATTTCTATTATGGAGACCAGCTGAATTACTTGATGACTATTGTAGGCTAGTCAACATCCCTCTTGATTTTGAACATATATGCAAATTATCATATCTAACATCTGCTGGCATCAGAATGATTTAGGAAAGCTATTTCGTATATCTTTCCCAGAAACCCATAGGGCCATCACCTGGCCTACAATATTGCGCACACGTACTCAGCTTACTAGGGGCTCTCCATAAGGAGAAAGAGCTGAAAGTCCAAACAAGTGAGGAATTTAAAAAGACAAGGCAAGAAGTAGAATACATGGAATTACTTCAAAAAATTATATCCAGAAAACCATCCACATGATTTTTGTAAAAAAACAACAACAAAACACAAATATTTCTCATATACGTTAATCTGGGCTAAAAATGTCTTACGGTACTCTCCCTTTAAAGAATTTTTTAAAATTTAGTCTAGCAATCATCAGTGAAAAACACATTGCATCAGTACACCTTCTGTTTTTCCTGAACACAAAGATGATCAGTGAAAAAAGATGTTCATGTGCATATGCCCGCTGCAATTAATGGGTCAGTATTCAGTCTAGATCAGTGATGGTGAACCTATGGCACGGGTGCCAGAGGCGGCACTCAGAGTCCTCTCTGTGGGCACCCGGACTGTGGAAAAAGTCTATAGTCTACCAATATGCCTTAGACATTTCCTGCACCTTGCGCACTATGAACAGCACAGGCAGCACATTGAATGTAGGCAGGTTATTATAGCTAAATATTAAAGTACATGGAAGATATAGTATATTGGACTGTAGTATTCAGGTTAAATTGCTGTGTTGACACTTTGCAATAAATAAGTGGATTTTGGGTTGCAGTTTGGGCACTCGGTCTCTAAAAGGTTTGCCATCACTGGTCTAGATGGTCCATTCACAAAACGGAGCACATCTGGAAGGAAAACTCACTTGTGTGAAATTAGCTGTAGGAGTACTGTCAGAATCTACTAAGCATTTTACTCTGGAATCCCCAAACCATAAACCTGTATATTAGAGCTCAAATTCTTTCCTTCTGTCATTTTACTTTCCGATTGAGAGACATACATCACCTAATAGGTTTGATTTAAGCTAAATAAATTGAACATATATGTCCCAAATTTTATTCAGACTAATCTTACTTCCCAGCTGAAATCAGATCTATTGAGGTCAGTAACTTGAGACAAACTCAACAAAATCGATGTGATGACAGCAGCCTATGCCTGAAACTCTCCGCTCTCCTTAGTGGGCACACCTGCAGCTCTTCTCACCTGCTCCTAGATTCTAGCGGCCTTGACACGTCAGCTTCCCTTTCCTCCTTCCCAGTGGACCTGACCTCTAGAGTAGCTTTCTGTTCCTTTTGCACAGACTGCAATGTGCTTTTTGTGGTGCACTCACTTTGGTTATTAAAAAGGCCAGTGTGCATGTCATAATTTTCCCCATTCAATGGTTCTTAAAGAGGTATTCTGCTTATGTAACTGGCATATATTGACACAAACATTTCCTAATGTTAAGGAGTTTAATCCCCTCCCCTGATGTCCTACAGAAGACCTAGGAATTTGGAGGATGATTTAACTAGAGCGGACATAATGACAAATGTTCAGGGTGGAGGAAGGAAGGGGTATCACCCCTGCTTGGGTTGTTACATTCAGTCACCATAGGACAGGAAAGATAAACAAGATACGAGAGTTTTATACGTGTGCCTCGGAATACGTGATCTATGTTCTGCAGGGAAGACCATGCAGCCCTGTAGGAATAGGATCAATCAACATCGATATACAATCTGTAAATTGATGGCCAGTAGCCAGGGACAAGAAAGGAAGGAAGAAACACAGTTACCGGTGCCAGAACATTTAGTAAAAAATAGACATAATATCTCACAGGTGAGGTTTAGGATCATCGATAGTGTTCCTTTATTAAGGAGAGGTGGAAATAGGGAAAAACTGCTAAAGAGGAAAGAATTAAGGTGGATCTATGAATTAGATACCTTGAAACCTAAAGGAAAAAATAGGGAATTTAAGGTTGGCTCCCTCTTCTAACCTAGCAGTGATTTGTGTGTATATATGATTCAAAGTTTTGTGGCCCGGCTTTTAGCCGAGATTCTTTTTAACTATTTTGATAATATACTCTTTTGCTCTCTTTTGATTTTATATAGGTTGATCCACACATTGACTGGGGGCACTTTCCACGGACTCAGAGAATAATATTGAGGCTTGGAGACATACAAATGTTTTACACAGCTAGTAGTAGGGTAAGTTGCTCGGCCTCTAGTCGGTCTACCAGGAGTTTCACAGGGAACACACCACTTAAGCTAGTAATCAGCTGGATTGTTTAATAATGAAAGCGGGGGTAACGGAGGACATCCATGGGAGAGGGGAGTATAAATGATTGAATGTATCTGGGCATGTAACAGTTGAAAGGGTTGAAGAAAGATTATAGGGGTATACAGTAGGTAACTGAGTTCTCTATCCCACTGAAAAGGTGGAAGTGGGATTCAAATAGCCATCCCCCCTTTTTAAGATGATATAATGGGTGTCACATTGTCCTAAGAGGAGTCCACCCAAGCAACTTGACCAGGTGACGCCTCTTCTGCCTTCACGTTCTCACATCATTGGTCTTGCGACAATTTCCGCCTCTGCCTCCTTATTCTCCACCATGTCCTCAGCCTCCACTGCAGTGACAATTCACAGTGCCCCTTCAGCATACCACATGTGCAGGGCACGGCGGTGTCATGCTGTTCTGCCCCTCGTTTGCCTGGGTGAATGGAGTCACACAGGGGAGGAACTGCTCCGTGTCCTTCATCAAGAAATTGAATCCTGGCTTTCTCCATGACAAACCATGGTGACCGACAACGGGAAGACCATGGTGTCGGCGCTGCGTCAAGCAGGGCTGAGCCATGCGCCTTGCATGGCACACGTGTTCAATCTAGTTGTCAAGTGGTTCCTGAAGTTTTCTACCCCATGAATTCCCAAGTTTATCAAGACATTTTGCAGGAGAACCTAAGGCCATCTGTCCACCAGCTGAAGCTCAACAGAAGATGCATGTTGCAACAGGACAACAACCCAAAGCATAGAAGTAAATCAACAACAGAATGGCTTAAACAGAAGAAAATACGCCTTCTGGAGTGGCCCAGTCAAAGTCCTGACCTCAACCCGATTCAGATGCTGTGGCATTACCTCAAGAATGCGATTCACACCAGACATCCCAAGAATATTGCTGAACTGAAACAGTTCTGTAAAGAGGAATGGTCAAGATTTACTCCTGACCGTTGTGCACGTCTGATCTGCAACTACAGGAAATGTTTGGTTGAAATTATTACTGCCAAAAGGAGGTTCAACCAGTTATTAAATCCAAGGGTTCAGATACTTTTCCCACCTGCACTGTAAATGTTTACATGGTGTGTTCAATAAAAACAGGATAACATTTAATTCCTTGTATATTATTAGTTTAAGCAGACTGTGATTGTCTATTGTTGTGACTTAGATGAAGATCAAATCACATTTTATGACCAATTTGTGCAGAAATCCATATCATTCCAAAGGGTTCACATACTTTTTCTTCAAACTGTATAATTATGGCATTATTGTACTCTATTTGTGTTTGCAGAGTGCTGTTGCATTGTCTTTTTTTCCTCCTGATGCTGCTGCCACCTCCACACTGTCATTGTGCCGCTCTGTGGCTGTCACACTTCGGTGTGGGAGGGAAACAGCACACCGAGCATAAGAGGGAAAGGGGGGCGAGACAGGGAATCAGGCCTGAGAACTAAGGAAGGAAAATGTACACCTGCTAGTGAAGACCCTAACCGAAATTCTGGCTGATTACCAGTATGAACAGACCTTAAAGATAGCTGAGTTCATACGCAAAAATAGCTAGAGTCCTATAAAGCCCTATAGGATCCTGGTACTAATGGCAGGGACGAGACTACCTGCTCCTCCAACAGGAAGGATGAAAAGGAGTCTCGTTCAGGTCTGATACAAACAATAGGGAAATTTAACACACAGAACCTCAAAAAAAATATATACAAAAGGGAAAGGAAAGACAACTTCAAAGGAGCAATGAAAGCACCAGGAACTCAGCCGTGATCCAACCACAATCTATCCAAAGGTCCAAAAAGAAGCTATAAAAAGAATAGAGAAGGTTAAATGACCCCAATAGCCACACCTAGGGAAGGTGTGGCAAGCACCAGAAGCAACACAGACGTCATTTGATCCAAACGGAAAACCCGTCAGATCAAACCATGTGTTTCTAGTCTCACCGATCTCCTGCCAGCTGTCGTGTGAACATCCATGACAGTACCCCCCTTTCCACGGGTGACCTACCGACACCCAGGACCGACCTTATCTGGGTGAGACCTGTGAAAAGCTTTCACCAAACGACTGGCATTCACGTCAGATGCCGGTACCCTCTGGTCCATAACCTTTCCAGTGGACAAGATATCTAAGAGATCTACATAAAACTCGAGAGTCAATTATCTTGGCGATCTGAAATTCCAAACTACCGTCCATCATGACAGGAGCGGGTGGCAAGGAAGAAGGCTCCAAAGATTCAACATATCTCTTCAACAAAGATTTATGAAACACGTTATGAATTTTCAGGGCCTGAGGGAGTTCAAGACGAAAAGCTACAGGATTAATAATGGCAGTGATCTTTTATGGACCAATAAATATTGCACCCAACTTTCAAGAAGGTACCTTCAACTTAATGTTTCTTGTGGACAGCCACACAGAATCACCCACTCTTAGGTCCGGACCTTTCATACGTTTCCTGTCAGCCACAGGTTTATACTTGTTGCCCATATTCATCAAGTTATCTTGAATTTTCCACCATATACTGTAGATGACAATGATGACTAAAAACGTTCCTCCTCAGGGGTACCAGAAGTATCTGAACCAGAATGTGTGTCAAACTGCGGGTGAAACCCATATGCCCCAAAAAACGGCGACTTCCCAGTGGATTCCTGTCTACGATTATTTATGGCAAACTCTGCCAAAGACAAAATAGAAGACCACTCCTCCTGGTTCTCAGAGACAAAACATCTTAAATAAGTCTCCAGACTCTGATTAGTGCGCTCTGTCTGTCCGTTTGACAGAGGATGAAAAGCCGAAGAAAAGGACAGTTGTACCCCCAGTCGAGTACAGAATGCTTTCCAGAATCTGGAAACAAACTGAGACCCACAATCCCAGACCACGTCAGAGAGAATGCCATGGAGTTTCACAATGTTGTCAACAAACACTTTTGCAAGTGTTTTAGCATTAGGTAGGCCCGGCAACGCTATTAAGTGCCCCATTTTACTGAAGTGATCAACTACCACCAGAATAACTGTCTTTCCTGAAGAATTAGGTAGGTCAGTGATAAAATCCATGGATAAGTGAGTCCATGGTCTGGATGGGATGGGCAACGGAAGCAGAGATCCGGAGGGCCAAGTATGTGTCACCTTACCGTGTGCACAGGTACTACAGGCTGACACATAGTCCTCAAAACACTTACACAACCCCGGTGTCACACCCTGCCCTGTAAATGTGTGGAGGCTATAGTAGGATCTTGGGCCTCTGCACGGTTCTTTATACCTGGCGCTAACATTGACCTGTAAGGCTGAGTTCACATTTGAGTTATTTGGTCAGTTTTGGCCCTGTGACTTCCTAAATAAGTGAAGTGTGCAGTGATTCTAAGAGCAACGCCTGTCATCTACTGTCTAATAGTATTTTTTCACTACCACAGCAGACTCCCTATGTGTGTTACTGCAAGGCGCAGTGTTCTACACCACTATAAAGGCTCTCTGTAGCCAGGAAACAGCTGTTTTTTAACGTGATTTGCCACGAATAAATTCGGATCAAACCAAATTTTTTCGTAAAATTCGGCGAACTAGCCGAATAGAATTTTTGAGAAAAATGCTCAGCTTTAATCATGTACCTTTCTAACAGGTCAGAGAATACAATTTTTTGTGAGAGTGCTTCTTTAAACATATGATCTGAACGTCCAAAGAAACGGGCAGTGGGGGAGATTTATCAAACCTGTGTAAAGTAGAACTGGCTTAGTTGCCCATAGCAACCAATCATATTCCACCTTTCATTTTTCAAAGCTCCTTTGGAGAATGAAGGTGGAATCTGACTGGTTGATATGGGCAATTTAGCCAGTTCTACTTTATACCTGTTTGATAAATCTCCACGAATATGTCTATAAGAATCCAAGAAGCTAATGAGATTCTTCACACAAAAACTAGTGATTTAACACATTATGAAGGATCTAACTCACAAGCCTCAACAGTGCATTTGATTGGCTTGTAAAGGGGTTTAACTTAATCCCCCCCTTTTATGTAAAAATAATGTGACTGTATATACATATGGTGTACAGATTGCATTGTGCTGTGTCTGTGTTGTGCCCCACCATATGCATAAAAATTAGTATTTCAGTATTGTCTTCTGTCCCTAGTTGTCACTGTTGTAAAGGATATACATTGAGCAGTTTTCCAGAAAGACAGCAGGCTGTGGCTGAATCCATGTGGTGTGTAATAGCACCCTGTGCGGAACTGAGAGGCATGGATTATTTACTAAAGATTAGCGAATTTCTCCAAAATTCCATTTAGCCGGTTCGCCAAATTTTTCGAAAAGGTTTGCTTCGATCTGAATTTATTCACGGCGAATAACTTTAAAAGCGGCCATTTCCGGGCTGCAGAGAGCCTTTATAGGGGTGTAGAACACTGTGCCTTGCAGTAAAATGCATAGGGAGTCTGCTGTGGTAGTGAAATAATACTGTGAGCCAGTAAGACATGCAGATGACAGGGGTCACTCTTAGATTCACTGCATACTTCACTTATTTGGGCAGTCACGGGGCCAAAACTGACCAAACAACTGAAGTATCATCTCCGCCTTACAGGTCGATGTTAGCGTCAAGGAGAAGCTTAGTTATTTTACACCTTCATCAGCTGATTCCACATAGACGTGTACAGAACCTGTTCTATTAAACACTTATACAAGTAAAGCACCCCTGACAGTATACGCCTTAATTCGGTCAGCAATTTCTCAATAATCCATCAGTATTGCTAATGCCAAAAAAAACAGGAGTGGATCTAAAACAGAGATGACACATGAATGGAATATTTGCATGTCTTCTGTGTTTTGTACCCACTCCTGCTTTTGGCTACCAAATCATAAGCCAATTCTGATGGGACTCTACCTCCGCTCGGCACAAGTTCTCTAAAAGGTGCAGAGTCCACCACTTGGAAAGGGAGGAACTGCGGCACCAGCAACTTGGACAGGAGCACGTTTAGCTTCTGCGCCGTTAGATGCATGCATGCATGCATACTGTTGCATCTTTGCGATCGCTTCGGTGATCGATTTCTGATCGATTGATTTCAGTAGGAGCATGGGAACAATGGCAGACGATGGGAACAACAAACAGCTCCCTTCGGCTGAGGTGGTGGAGCCTTGACTGCCTGAAATCGTGTGAGGTGTGCCACTGGGTGATTTAGCGGTTGCTGCGGCAAGCGGGAGCACAATATTGGAGCCATGGTTCTCCCAGGCGACTTTATGTTAACACTGCATATGTTGACGCAGGGCCGTGGTGCCAACATTGGCACCCTGGCCAAACTTCACCTTCTGCCCACATATTGTACATATGGCCATGTTGAACTCCTCCGGCGGCTTCACAAAAAACTGCCACACCACCGAGTAGCTGATTTTACCCTCAACACTAGCTAACTGCACTGGCTAACTGCCACTGTCGCTGCTTCTGTAAACCACTCCTTTCCAGGCAGGTAGGCTCCTGCAGAGCGGGTGGTCTACGCCGTGCCTGTTTGGCTCCTGACTAGAGATGAGCGAACTTTAAAAAAAAGTTCGGCATTCGGGTTGTGGTAATCGCTGCATCCTGTTATGGATTCCACTACCGCGGACTATCGCGGCATATGGAATCCATAAGGGGCGGCCACGCCCCCTGCACTGATCACATGACGGTGTGACTCCCGGCCACGCTAGCGACTTGCTGGCTCAGCCGCTGCCCCACAGGCAAGCTGCCACCCTCTACTCCTGATAGTGACAAAGCCCCTTCTTCACCCGGCTCCCAAGTGTGATCGGCTTCATCATCATCGAGTACTGTCTGCACATCACTGATGTCCTCCTCAATGGTCTCTGGGTCAGGAGCCTGACCGGTCGCAACACCAGCTCCCACCTCACTCTCCTCATCACTACTTGCCCGCCTAGCAGGGGAAACGGCAGATGTCTCCTCAAGATCTTTGCTGTACAGTAGCTGCTGACTGTCCTCTAGTAGCATAGCTGGTCCTCGCTGTATAGTGGAGTTGAGCCCACAGCTTACATAACTTCTCTGGCTGAGGGAACGGCAAAGGACAGAGGCAGGTTGAGGACAGGTGAGGGCACTGAGCCTGCTCCCGGGCCATGTCAACTAAGGGTTGTGTCTGACGAACCCACTGACTTTTGGCTGGGGGCGTCTGATGTCACTTGGGACTAAGTGGATGACCGAGTTAACCAATCAAACACTGGTTGCTGATCAAGACACGACGGCTTCATAAAACCGGGAGCTCAGTCCTTTCGATTTGGCTCCTGCTGCCACGCCTCCTTACTCTGCTGTGACCTGTGCCTGCGCCAAAAACATTTAAGCCTCTGCCACTCCTCTGTGCGGAGCCTGGCACTTCTCTGTCTGACATACTCTTAGCTAAACTAAATAAAAATTTAATTCAAACACCTCTTAAACACCCCTATTTCTCTTTTTGTACTGAAATAGGCCAGGAAACACTTTTAGCGCACATAACTGCAAAAGTGAACTGTGTATATATTTCTTTTAGCACTGAAATAGGCCAGTAAACGCTTTTAGCGCACAAAAATGCAAGATGAACTGTGAGTGTATGTCTCTTTTTGTACTGAAATAGGCCAGAAAACGCTTTTTGTGCAAATAATTGCAAAAGTGAACTACGTATATATTTCTCTTTTTGCACAGAAATGAGCCACTAAACGCTTTCACCACATATAGCTGCAGAAGTGAACTGCAAATATATTTTTCTTTTTCCACAGATATAGCCACTAAAGGCTTTTCAACATAGCACTTGCACTCCAAGAACAAATTGCTGGAATGACAGAGCTGTATAATGGCTATTTGGATCCCCAAATAATCTTTCCCTGCACTTGTAAATCGCTTTTTTTTTTTCACAATGAGGTTTTCCCTATCACTGTCCCTAGCGCCTGTTATGACGTCTCTCCCTGCAATAAGATGCTGTGAAATGATTCCTCCCTATCCTTTCCCTGCACTTATAAATTGCTTTTTTTCACAATGCAATGAGGTTTTCCCTATCACTTTCCCGAGCGCCTGCAAAGTTTCTTCCTGCACTCAGAAAACTGGAAAATGGCAGAATCCAAGATGGCTGCGGGTATTTATAGGGCTGTGACATCACAGGGCTGGCTGCTGATTGGCTGCTTGCATGGCCTTATGGGTGATCTCGACCTTCCCAGGGTTCCTAGCCGCATGTCATCATACGTGTAGCCCCTATTTTAAGAAAAATTGCTGTTCATTACCACGAAGCGCGTGGAAATTCACATTGGTGAAATTTTTCCTGAAATTCGGATCGAATTCCACTTCACCAGCCTCGATTCGCTCATCTCTATTATTTACCTAAGGGACCTTACAAAGGAGGAATTTCAGAGGAATCTACTAAGGATGCTGTGGCTGCTGAGCCACATAACAATGATGAAGCAGTTTCAGAAGGCTCTATCTGATCCCCTGTAAGATGCATCTGAGAAGAGCAGAGGTGATAGCGCAGGAGGAGCACAGTTGCTGTTGAGTGTGTGACAGTCTTAAAGTGTTTGTCGTGAATTCATTGTCTTGTGTGTATGCTGCATGCATATGATATGCTGCATTTGTGAAGTGTACTTGTAGTGATGTTTTGTGCACTCTTAGGCACCCAGTGATGTTGTGTTTCTATGTTGGTCCATGTGGCTAGCTTTGGGGAGTCCACTGTAGCTTTGTCAATAGTCAGTACCATATAGGAGCCAAAATTTCAGAGAGCAGTATTGTTTTCAACCCCGGGGGAGGCTATATTCTGAAAAATCAAAAAAAGGGGCCAGGAACCCCATGGTAATTCTATTAAACCTTAACTTTTAATGTCCTTGGTTATTAAAAAGAAAAGAATTGCTCAAAACAATAACAAACCACTGCAAATAAAGTGGTGCTGTCTACTCAGCCATGCTCTATAGTAATTGGAGCAGTCTTACTATTCCTGTCGACACCCGACTCCCTTAATCAGCGTGAGGAGACTTATAGACCATACATGCACATCTGGTGGCATTAGAGGTAGAGGTTGTTAAGAGCTCATTTGCATAATTTTCCTCCTAGAATACCAGAGGAGCATGTAGGGCCTATAAGTCTCCTTATGCTGATTAAGGCGCTCTCTCCCTAAGAAGAGATAGTACCCCCTCAAGCCCTGACAGGCCTCTCACCCAGTTAAGCCAGTACTTTCTGCTCTGCACAGATGAGGGGCAATCACCCCGAAACAGCTTTCTGCAGATGAGGTGCTGGCCTATTTAATATCCAAGTCATGTCTCAAGGCTTAATTAAAGAGCTAAACATTGACTTATAGGATAGCTGCCTTACATCTGGTGGCATTAGAGGCAGAGCTTCTTAAGAGCTCATTTGCTACCCTTTCCTCCCAGAATTCCAGAGGACCATGTATGGCCTATAAGTCTCCTCACGCTGATTAAGGCGCTCTCTCCCTAAGGAGAGATAGTACCCTCTTAAAATCACTGCGCACTTCATTTATTTGGGCAGTCACGGGGCCAAATTTGACCAAATAACTGAAATATGAACTCGGCATTACAGGTCGATGTTAGCCCCAAGAAGATGAGCACTCCTTCCACATAGATGTCAATAGAACCTGTTCTATTAAGTGCTTATAGAAGTAGAACCCCCTGACAGAGTGGAGAGGGTGTCAGCAGTAAGTTTGTGTTAACGTCACAGATTTTTTTGCCCTTCCTCTGATCTGTCAAAACAATAACCCACAAAAAACGGATCCTGTCGGTGGAGCATACGCCTTCACTCAGTCAGCATTTGGTCAGTAATCCATCAGTATCGCTAACACCTCCCAAAAAAACAGGAGTGGATACAAATCACAGAAGGTGTTTTGTACCCACTCCTACTTTTGGCTACCAAGTCATAAGCCAATTCTGATGGGACCATACAGGCCTTACAGCTGCTACACAGACAGGATCCGTTTTGCATCTTATTTTTCCTTCCTTCTGACAGATCAGAAGAAAGGGAAAATAAATGATGTCGTCAGCCAGGCTGAAAGGAAAAATAGTGGACCAGTCATGAAGTGGGGAGGGTGGGAACAGCAATTGACAAGTGATGAGGTGGAAGCAGCATCAGGAGACCACAGAGTGGCCCAATGACAATGTAGTGGTTGTAGCAGCATCAGGAAGAGGCTACAGTGTGGCACAATGACAGTGTGGAGGTGGCAGCAGCATCAGGAGGCCAGAGAGTGGCACAATGCCAGAGTCTAGAGGTGGAGGCAGCAGCAGTAGCAGCATCAGGAGAAGGCCACCGAGTGGCACAATGACAGTGTCTGGAGGTGGCGGCAGCAACAGCATCAGGAGGAGACCACAGAGAAGATGACAGTGTGGAGATTGCAGCAGCAGCATCAGGAGACCACAAAGTGACCCAGTGACAGAGTGGGGAGGAGGGTGGCAATACCAGTACCCGCTGACGAAGGTGGGTGAAAGAAGGAGCTCTTGGCATCAGATGTGTGGCATCAGGCGGGTGGCAGCATCAGAAAAGAAGCTGAGTCAGGTAGCCAGTAGAAACCGGTCTCTTGTCAAGGTTTGGGTGAGGCGGCATGAATCATCTAATCAGGTGCATCAGGCATTGGTAGGTGGATATCCTGGCTGATCCACGCCAGATTCATCTTGACAAAGGTCAGTCTCTCCAAATTTTGGGTGGACAGGAGAGTTCTTCTTGGGGTAACTATGGCCTCCGCCGCACTAAACACCAGCTCTGATACCACACTACTGGCCAGGCAGGACAGCTTTTCCAAGGCAAATTGGGCCAGTTACGGCCACAAATCCAGTTTTCCAGCGGATCTTCAATGTGTGGTAGCAGGGTACTGTCCAAGTATGCCACCACCTGCTAGTTCAGGTCCTGCTCCAGGGCTACCTGCTGCTGCTGTTGAGCTGCGGGTGACTAAAGCTACTTATCAGCGACTGTAGACTCAGGCTGCTGCTGATGGAGCTGGTACTGCTCCTGCCACCCCTCCCCAGCAGCCATGGCAGTGGAACATGAGTGCAGAGGGCCCCCCCGGTCAGACCTGCAAGAGGATGGACGATGGCGCAGATAGGCAGCGGCCAACTGACTACATAGGATGTCTCTGTAGTAAGTTTTTCCTCCCTCTTAGTGGGTGTAAAAAAGGCCCCCATTTTGGACTGGTAGCGAGGGTACAACAAGGTGGAGAGCCAGAAGTCACCCCTCTGCCGTGAGTACGCCTGTGGCCTGCAGTGCATATCTGGCAGTGAAAATTATTCAATTACATTTGTCTGTGACATATTTTTGTGACCTAAAGCGATTTTTTATCTGTCTGCAACAGGCACTGCATATCTGACAGTCCAATAAAAAAGCTAAATACTGCAGTTACCTTGCTGATATAAAAAAGTACACTTTTTTTTCTAGACAGTAAATTTATGGGCTATGCTGCTTTTCTGACAGTCCAATTAAACCGTTACATACTGCAGTTACATTGCTGCTATAAAAAAAGCACTTTTTTGTGTGCTAGATAGCAAAATTGCAAATGCTACGCTGCATTTCTGTCAGTCCAATGTAACCGTAACATACTGCATTTACATTGGTGCTTTAAAAAAAAACACACTTTTTGTGCTAGATAGGTCTGTTCCATTGGTAAATTTCTAAAAATCATCTGTTACATTCTTGGGTGACTTTAACCCAGTTTTGCCATATAGAAACCCTTGCTCTGCATAGGTGACAGGGACGTAAACTTCTAAAAATCGTCTGTTACATTACTTGGTTACATTAACCCAGTTTTGCCATATACAAACCTCAGCTCTGCATAGGTGGCTGGTAGGTGAACTTATAAAAATCGTATTTTACATTCTTGGGTGACATTTTGCCAGTTTTGCCGTATACAAACCCCTGCTCTGCATAGGTGACAGGGAGGTAAATTTCTAAAAATCGTCTGTTACATTGGTGGGTGATATTTACCATTTTTCCCGTATACAAACTAGGGATTGACCGATATAGATTTTTTAGAGCAGATACCGATATTCTGTGAACTTTCAGGCCGAAATTTTATACCGATATTCTGTGCATTTTAATTTTTCGAATTTTTTTTTCTGTTACAGCGTTCAATGCTTTTTAAAAAAATATATTTTAATAGTTTGGATATTTTTGGCACGGCAATATGTTTTTTTATTTACTGTTTATATATTTTATATGTAAAATTGTAAAAGGGTTAATTTATACTTAATATTTTTTTTTTACTATTTTATTTTTTTTTACTTTTTATTTAATTACTATTTCCCCCCCTTAGGGGTAGAACCTAGGCTCTTTACATCCCTTGTCCTATTCACCCTAATAGAGCTCTATTGGGGTGAATAGGACCTCACACTCTCCCTGCTGCCCTGTGCCATGTGCACACAGCTGCAGGAGCTGACCATGGCAGCCAGGGCTTCAGTAGCGTCCTGGTTGCCATGGTAACCGATCCGAGCCCCAGAATTACACTGCTGGGGCTCCGATCAGAAGAGAGATGGTGAGGGGACCCTGTGGCCACTGCCACCAATGATATTAATACTGAAGGGATGGGGGGGGGGGGGGAGGGAGAAAGGGGGAATGGGGGAGGGCGCACTGGCCACCAATGTTTTTTATACTGTGGACAGGGGGGGCTGAGGGCGCACTGGCCACCAATGATAATAACGTTTCAGATATTACAAACACCGGCATTAGAAACACATTGCCCAAACCTTGCCTCTGACAGAGCATTGCAATCCGCGGCAATTAACCCCTCAGTTGCGGCACCTGAGGGGTTAATTGCCATGGATCGCAGAACTCTGTTAGAGGCAGGGTTTGGGCAATGTGTTTCTAATGCCTGTGTTTGTAATATCTGAAACGTTATCATCATTGGTGGCCAGTGCGCCCTCAGCCCCTCCTCCTCCTCTTCTCTCTGTCCATTGGTGGCCAGTGCGCCCTCAGCCCCTCCTACTCCTATTCTGTCCATTGGGGGCCAGTGCGCCCTCAGCCTCTCCTCCTCCTCCTCTTCTCTTTGTCCATTGGTGGCCAGTGCGCCCTCAGCCCCTCCTCCTCCTCTTCTCTCCATTGGCAGCGCGGCACAGGGGGAGGGAGAGACACTGCCTCCTTCTCCCCTGTGCTGCTGCGGGAACATGGCCTCGCTGAGAGCGGCGCGCTCATGTTCTGTGATAGCACAGTTATCGGTATATCGGCATGGTTAGGTGCCGATACTGATAACTGTGCAAATCATGAATATCGGGCAATAATATCGGCCAAACCGATAATCGGTCGACCCCTAATACAAACCCATACTCTGCATAGGTGACAGGGAGGTAAATTTCTAAAAATCGTCTGTTAAATTGTGGGTGACATTTTACTATTTTTTGCCCTATACACACCCCTCTCTGCATACTGTAGGTGACAGGGAGGTGAATTTCAAAAAATCGTCTGTTACATTCTTGGGCCATAAAGTACCCCTGCACTGCATACCTGACTTGGATGGAAATATATTCAGTAAATTAGGTGATCTGTACCCCTTCTTTCTTTCAAAGTACCCCTGCACTACATATCTGACTGGGAAATATATTCCAGTCCACTGAAATGTGACAATAAATCACAGCAAGATTATCTAAAAGCGAGCGCTGGTCTCTTCTTATCTTTATGGGACGCCTGCCCTGAGATACGTGCACTGCTGCTCTACTTCACTGCAGTGCCGATCGACATATTGTATCACTGTTCTATTGGTGGATGAGATTTTACCATTTTTGCCGTATACAAACCCCTGCTCTGCATAGGTGACAGGGACGTAAATTTCTAAAAATCGTCTGTTACATTCTTGGGCCATAAAGTACCCCTGCACTGCATACCTGACTTGGATGGAAATATATTCAGTAAATTAGGTGATCTGTACCCCTTCTTTCTTTCAAAGTACCCCTGCACTACATATCTGACTGGGAAATATATTCTGAAAATTTGGTGGCGTTCAGATTGTTGGCTGATCTGTACCCCTTCTTTCTTTCAAAGAACCCCTGCACTGCATAACAGACAGGGAATTTAATTCATTACAATTGGCGGTTACATTGTTGCCTGACATAAAGCCTGTTCCTTGTATAGTTTTTATTACGATTTATAATAAAAAGTCCTGATAACCGTGGAGATGTTTCCCAACAATCTAACCGACAAATTTAATAAAATTATTTGCCCGTCACATCTGCAGCTCAGGCTGCAGGGGTCCTTGAGCACCAATAAAAGTGATCGTCCCACCAGAATATAAGAGCTGGATTAACTGAATTGATTTTCACTGTCAGATGTTCAGGAATTTCTGCACCACTAAATTCAGCACATGCGCTAGACAAGGGATGTGCGTCAAACCGGCTACGCCCAGAGCTGCTACGAGATTTCGACTTTTATCGCACACCACCAGGCCGGGCTTGAGGCTCAGTGGCACCAACCACTCATCGGTCTGTTGTTCAATGCCTGTTCACAGCTCCTGTACTTCAGGAAACGCTTGATATTCAGATTGAACACATGTGCCATGCAGGGCTCATGGCTCAGCCTTCCTTCATGCAGCACCGACACCATGTTCTTCCCATTGTCAGTCACCATGGTTCCGATTTTAAGTTGTCGCAGAGAAAGCCAGAATTCGATTTCTTGATGAATCACATAGAGCAGTTCCTCCTCTGTGTGACTCCGTTCCACAAGGCTCCCCAGGTGCAGAACAGCGTGACATCGCCGTGCAATCCACATGTGGTATGCTGAAGGGGCACTGTGACTTGTCCCTGCAGTGGAGGCTGAGGACATGGTGGAAGGTGAGAAGGCAGAGGCGGACATTGTCCCAGGACCAACGGCGTGAGAACGTGGAGCCGAAAGCGGCGTGACCTGGCCAAGTTGCTAGTGTGGCTGTGCAGAAACCACATTCACCCAGTGGGCCGTAAAGGACATGTATTTCCCTGACCGTAGTTACAGCTCACCACGTCTGTGCTGCCATGCACTTTGGCAGACACTGACTGGCTCAAGGACTGGCCCACCTTCTGTTCTACATATTTATGCAGGGCTGGTACTGCCTTTTTAGCAAAGAAATGACGGCTTGAGACACTCTACCTCGGCTAGGCACAAGCCATCAGTTCTCTGAAAGGTGCAGAATCCACCACTTGGAAAGGGAGGGACAGCAGCACCAGCAACTTGGCCAGGAGCACATTCAGCTTCTGCGCTGTTGGATGAGTGGATGCATACTGCTGTCTCTTGGCAATCGCTTTGGTGATAGATTGCTGACGGAATGACTGACGAGGAGAAGGAGCAGGAGCATCGGGACCAGCAGATGATTAGAATGACAGACAGCTCCCTTTGGCTGAGGTAGTGCAGCCTTGACTGCCTGAAACCGGGTGCGTGCCACTGGGTGATGTAGCAGTTGCTGCGGCAGGCTAGACCACCACATCGGAGCCATGGCTCTCCCAGGCCACTGTATGGCAACGCTGCATATGTTGATGCAGGGTCTAAGTGCCAACATTGGCACCATGGCCATGCTTCACCTTCTGCCCAGAGATTCTACATATGGCCATGTTCACTTCCTCCGGCGGCTTAACAAAAAGACTCCCCCACTGCATAGTAGGTGATTTTCCTCCCAACAGTCCGCACTTACTGACTGCTACTGCCACTGCCTTCGTGAACCTGTGCACCGCTACTTCCCGGGCTGGTAGGCTGCTGCGAAGCAGGTGGTCTACACCGGGCACGTTTGGCTTCCGACCTCCCACTGCTGCCACCCTGCTGACTCCCAGCCATGCTACCACCTTACTGGCTCAGCCTCTGCCTCACAGGCAAGCTGCCACCCTCTTCTCCTGAGGATGATGAAGCCCCTTCTGCACCTGGCTCCCAAGTGCAATCGGCTTTATCATCATCGAGTAGTGTCTGCACGTCACTGATGTCCTCCTCAATGGTCTCTGGGTCAGGAGCCTGACCGCTCGCAACACCACCTCCCACGCCACTTTCCTCAACACTACTTGCCTGCCTAGTGGAGGAAGCCGTGGATGTGTCCTCCAAATCTTGGCTGGGCAGTAGCTGTTGACTGTCCTCTATTACCTTGTCCTCACTGTATAGTGGAGCTGAGCCCACAGCATACAATACTTCTGTGGCTGAGGAAACAGCAAAGGACAAAGGGCAGGTTTAGGACAGGTGAGGACACATGGCCTGCTCCCGGGCCATGCCAACTAAGAGTTGTGTTCGACGAACCCACCGACTATTGCCTAGGTTGTCTGTTGTCATTTGGGATAAAGTAGATGACCGAGTTAACCAATCAAGAACCGCTGGGTTGCTGGTCAAGACGCGACCGCTAGATGACACCAGGAGCTCAGTCCTCTCGCTGCGGCTCCTGCTGCCACGCCCCCTTACTCTGCTGCGACCTTTGCCTGCGCCAGAAACATTTAGGCCGCTGCCATTCCTCTGTGCATGGCCTGGGATTTCTCTGTCTGACATACTTTTAGCTAAACTAAATACATTTTAAAGCAAGTTAAAACACCCCTAAAAGCGACTAATATATTTTTCTTATTGTATTGAAATAGGCCATTAAACGCTTTCACCACAAATAACTGTAACAGTGAAGTGCGTATATATTTTTCTTTTTGTACTGAAATAGGCCACTAAACGCTTTCAACACATATAACTGCAGAAGTGAACTGAGAATATATTTTTATTTTTGTGCTGAAATGGGTCACTAAACTCTTTCAATACAAATAACTGACAACAGTGAAGTGCGTATATATTTTTCTTTTGGTACTGAAATAGGCCACTAAACGTTTTCACCACAAATTACTGCAACAGAGAACTGCGTATATATTTTTCTTTTTGTACTGAAATAGGCCACTAAACCACTAAACACTTTCATCACAAATAACTGCAACAGTGAAGTGCGTATATATTTTTCTTTTTGTACTGAAATAGGCCACTAAACGCTTTCAACACATATAACTGCAGAAGTGAACGGAGAATATATTTTTATTTTTGTGCTGAAATAGGTCACTAAACTCTTTCAATACAAACAACTGCAACATTGAACTGCGTATATATTTTTCTTTTTGTACTGAAATAGGCCACTAAACCACTAAAAACTTTCATCACAAATAACTGCAACAGTGAAGTGCGTATATATATATATTTTTTGTTCTGAAAAAAGCCACTAAAGGCTTTTCAACATAGCACTTGCACCCCAATAACAACAACAAATTGCTGGAAGGACAGAACTGTATAATGGCTATTTGGATCTTCAAATAATCTTTCTCTGCACTTGTAAATCGCATTTCTAGCACTGTCCCTAGCGCCTTCTGACGTCTCTCCCTGCACTAAGATGCTGTGAAATGATTCCTCCCTATCCTTTCCCTGCACTCATAATTCATTTTTTCAGTTTTTTTTTTTCACAATGAGGTTTTTCCTATTGCTGTCCCTAGTGTCTTCTCACATCTGTCCCTGCACTCAGAACGCTGGGAATGTCTGAATCCAAGATGGCCGTCTTATTTATAGGGCTGTGACATCAAAAGGATGGCAGGCTGCTGACTGGCTGCATGCATGGCATCATGGGTCATCCTGCCTTCCCAGAGTTCCCTGGCCCATGTCCTCACACGTGTAGCCGCTATTTTAGGAAAACTTGCGATTTGTTACCACGAAGTGCGAGGAAATTCGCATTTGTTGCAAATCAAATTTTTTCTGAAATTCATAACAAATTCCACTTCGTCAGCTTCAATTCGCTCATCTCTATAAAAAACAAGTCAGTGCTTCTTCACTTTCTCAGAACTCAGGCACACTGTCACCGCCACATATATTTGTGGTGGTAGAATTGGTGGAGATAGATATGTACACTACCAGAAAATGTCCATTGAGGATGACATGCAGGCGGTAGATAACTGCCTGGTGTCAGAACCAGACCTGCACAACCGTGGAGATGTCACTAGCACCTGCCCTCATTGTGGTGGTGCATTGTTGTCACTGCCACAAAAAACATTGACCCAGTGGTCCACGAAAGACATATGCTGTTCTTGACCATAATTGCTACTTTACTTTCCAACAATTCCAAGGAGTGGCCCACATTTTTTTGCCACATCAGAGTTCAAGACAGGGATGACTTTCTTTGAGAAATAATGTTGGTTAGGTATCCCCCATCTAGGCTGAGCACACACTTTTACTTGTTTAATGCAGTGTAATTCACTAGGTGGTACAGCAGCGACTGCACCATCAGCAAATTGGCCAGGTGGGAGTTCAGTTGGCACACAAGCTAATTACTGGGCATATATTGTTTCTTTCCCACACATTCGGCTATGGATGACTGACTATGGAATGGAGGAGGAGTAGTCAGACTAAGAAAAGCAGTAGATAATAATGTTGATGGGGATGTTGACAACGATGACCATGTACACCTTGTGGATGTGGCCTTGCTACAATAATGATGACAGAGAAGAGGGTGGTCTTGTTCACATTGCTGGCCAGTTTGATTTTTCAGCTGGCATTCTAGAGAAAAATCCCCATGCAGGAGATGCCCACTTGGCCAGCAAAGCTTACAACATTTCTGACACCGCCACTACCTAATCATGCCTACACCAACAACATCAGTGGCATCACGCTGATATTTAAGTGGCAAGTTTTGATCGTACATCGGCTCTGCTTTTAATTGTCGCCACGTCTAGGGTTGAGCAAACAGTTCGAGCATAGTTCGGGTTCGTACCGAATTTTGGGGTGTTCGGGACACGGACCCGGACATTTTCAAAAAAGTTTGGGTCCGTTGTTGGGTGATTTCTTCCCGCTTTCTGAAGGGCTGCACAGCAGCCAATCAGCTAGCGTTTCACTTCTTGCCCTAAGAAGCCATCACAGCCATGCCTACTAATGGCATGGCTGTGATTGGCCAAGTGCAGCATGTGACCCAGCCTCTATTTAAGCTGCAGTTACGTATCGCCGCACGTCACTCTGCTCTGATTAGTGTAGGCAGCTTCTGTCAGGGCGAGATTAGAGAGGGAAAAGTCAGCAAAAACACCGAATGAAGTGATCGATCTACAGCTGTGAATCATTCAACTTTTGCTAGTTAATTGCTCACTGTTTTTTAGGCTGCACAGAGCGTTTTTCTGTCAGCCATTTTGTGTCTTGTGGTGCACCAGCACAAGCTGCCACCAAGTCCATCAATCCATCAATTTTTTTTTGCTATATCCTACATCAGGGGCTTGGCTGTGCTTATTGTCACCCTTAGAAACTCAGGATAGAAATTTCTATATTTTATTAAGGGGTTAAATTCAATTGCCAAAATAGCAATCCCCTAAATCTAGTGTCCCAGCAGTGGCTGGCAAAGTTTAATAGTGTCCGGCAAAGGATTTATTTTGTTCTGGGGTGAAATTCAATAGCCAAAAAAGCAATACCATAAATCAGTGGTTTCAGCTGTGGCTGGCCAAGTTTAATAGTGTCCGGCAAAGGATATATTATTTTCTGGGGTGAAAGTCAGTAGCAAAAATAGAAATACCGTAAATCTGGTTCTCCAGCTGTTGCAGGCCTAGTTTAAATCTGTCCGTAAAAGGGTATATTTTTTTTCTGGGGTGGGTGAAATTTAATTGCCAAAATAGCAATACCCTGAATCTGGTGTTCCAGCTGTGACTGGACAATTTCCCTAGTGTCCGTCAAAGGATATATTTTGTTCTGTGGTGAAATACAGTTGCAAAAATAGAAATACAGTAAATCTGGGGTTTCAGCTGTGGCTGGACAAGTTTCATAGTGTTCTTTAAAGAATAGCTTTTGTTCTGGGGTAAAATTCAACTGCCAAAATAGCAATACCGTAAATCATTGGTTTGAGCTGTGGCTGGACAAGTTTAATACTGTCCGGCAAAGGATAGATTTTAAATTTTGGGGTGAAATATTACCATTTTTGCGAGGTACAATCCCCTGCACTGCATAACTGACAGGGAACTTACAATTGGCGGTTACATTCTTGCATGAAATGAAGCCTTTTTGGGCTGTGAAGCCAAAGGTAGTCTACAATAACTGTTTTTTTATTTTTTATTTTACAACAATGGTTGGGTGAGGCCGGTATACATGTCTATTCTGCATAAGGTTCAAACAAGTCCTATTCACCAGACTCAGAAGTAAAATCCCTTTTATATAGGGCAAGGATCGGGACAATTATCAGGGATGAGTATTCTTAAAAACACTCAGAGATGCATCTGAAATGAGACGAAATGGGCATCTTGTCTCAAGCGGTAACTGATCTATCGCTGAAGGGGTGGCGGGTCACAGGAGCCTATGGTGGGTCACTATAGGGGCACTGTAACTACTGGTGCAATATAGAGAACATTATAACTACTAGGGGCACTGTAACTACTGGGGTCACTCTAGGGGGCATTATAACTACCGGGGGCTCTATAGTTGATTTATATATCAACCTTATTTCTGCTAAAGGAATTACTACTATTGGGCACTCCTGGGGAGCATTATCACTGTTGGGGGCACTTTGGGAGAGAATTATTACTATTGGTGGTACCTTTGGGAGTACTATTATGAAGGGAAAACTATTTAAAACTAGAAAAGCTAGAATCGGCCCAGTGAACACAGGTTCGCCATAACTGTCCTGTGTAGATCTGCACACAAAATGCTCTTTCATGAGCAGCACAATGCCCTGTGTAAATAAGAATGTGCTGCCAACAAACAAGGCAACTGTATGGGACGAACAATGACAGTATTGATCCTTCAGCTCTATGCAGTCACAGATCATTGCTGAACATGAATGCATCTAACGAGCAGGAAATGATTGACTACAAAGATTCATAAGAATGTTTGTCCAAATCACTGCTCGTTCTCTCTCAGCCCTTGTAAAAGGGCTCTAACTCACCCCTCTTATGGAAGTCTGTGACAAGAGCAAACACCCTAGGACAGTGAGAAAGTGCCATAAATCTGGATTACAATGCATCAGCGTTATCACTGCTTGAAGTTAGTCCACTTGCATTTGACGTTTAGGAGATCCACTTCCCCATGTGCAGGGGGTGCAGAGGTAGCAGTCGCTACTGGGCCCAGGAGCCTAAGGAGGCCCAAAGACTCTTGTGCCACCTAAGAAGACACCATTCTAATAGAAAGTGCATGCAGGTCAAGTTACACCGCTGGCTGGAGGGAAGGGGTTAGGTCAAGAATTTGGCATGGGGGTGTTGCCGTTTAAATTTTTTCATCATGCTGCATGAAGGCTATTTGCTTCCCTGCCCTTGGCCACAAAGCACTGAGGGAAGGGGGTGCCCAAGCTGAACTCTTGCACCAGGGCCCATGAGCCTTTAGCTATGCCCCTGCTGATGTGTATATTGATTACAATGAGGACTAATGTTTCCCTTTCCATTTGTACATGTGTGGGGGAGTGGATTGTATAGGTTTCTGATGTGCAAGGGCCCCTCTGTCATTTCTTCATGACCACATTCATTGACTTTTCTATAGCTTAGTTCTGTCTCTTCATGGTATGTCTACATGCAGCGGAAATACTGTGGATTTTTTGCAATGGGTTTCCATTCATTTTAAACAATATCCTCCACAAGCTGCATAACATTTTTGCAATGGAATCTACACATAACTTGACCTGTGAATTAAGGCCTCCGTACTCTGCCTGATATTTGGGCAGTCTATTGATAACTGTTCGTACGACCGCTCATTGGAGATATTGGGCCATTTAAAGCTCTTCCAATTACCCTATGAACAAGCGAAATGCTCTTTAACGGGTAACAGAATCGCTGGTGCAGACACCGAAATCATCCTTGGCTGGCAGCAGTTTGTGTTGTCTAGTTGACGTCTGTGAAAAAACGCGTCCGTGTTTAATTTGTGAAGATGTCTGTGAACGATCCATGTGTCCATTTTTTGCCCTCTGTGTGTCATTCATATTCCACGGACAATGCTAGGCTGAAAATTAATTTCCAAACCATTTCCTTCGACGATTAGTGATAAAAGGACCAAACACAGATGCCACCCATGTTGTGTGTGTGATTTTTTACAGACTCATAGACGTCAATGGACGTGTTTGGTCTACATCACGGAGCAAATTAGTGCATGTCTCCTTGATTTTTTCACTTACCCATGCTCAGTAAAAAATACTGATGTGTGAACACATTAAAATCAATGGATGCACGTGCTGTTCGCAGAAAATGCAGACAGCACATGTCAGTGATAAACGTAAATGCGAACGTAAGTGTTGTCACTTTTTAACTCTAAGCACTAATAAAATACATTTTCACATTTTATGTACAGTAAAAGACCTTTTAAAGTCCATCTGTCAGCAGATTTGTACCTATGGAACTGGTTGACCTGTTGCATGGGAGCTTGGAAGCTGAAGGCATCTATGTTGGTCCCATGTTCATGTGTGCCCGCATTGCTGAGAAAAATTATGTTTTATTATATAAGAATGAGCCTCTAGAAGAAACGGGGGCGTTGCCCTTACACTTATGGCTCAGCTATCTCTGCAACTGCTGCGGCCTCTACTCTATAATTGACCGGGCCAAGCAACATCATCACTCCTGGCCCTGTCAATCAAAGTGTAGAAGGTAAGTCAGTAGCCGAAAAAGAGGAGCCTCTAGGTGAAACAACGCCCCCGTTGCTCCTGCAGGCTCATTTGCATATATTAAAACTCGTGCACATATGAGCATGAGACCAACACAGATTTAGCAGAAAGTGTGCAGATCCATTCATTTCAATGCAGCAGTGCTAGATATGTTTTGTACATCTTGCTATAGGGTCCAGGGTGGCGTCTGTGTTCTCCT
This sequence comes from Bufotes viridis, assembly GCA_033119425.1. NCBI lineage: Eukaryota > Metazoa > Chordata > Amphibia > Anura > Bufonidae > Bufotes > Bufotes viridis. Next base: position 38,241,868 of record CM065599.1, read on the forward strand.
GTCACCTATTTTATGATTTGTAATTTTAAACATAGGACCAATAAAGTTTTTTGATAATTTTTCAATACCCTTGCATGTTGCTCTTTGTCTCTTTGCTTTTGATACGGTTGTTTCAGAGTATATGCAGATCTTAGAAATTATTTTTTCTGGGAAAATTTAACCGAACTTGTACCACATCTGTGTGTGTGTTCAATCCGCAACCGTTATATTAATTAGTTCAGCAGAGAGTGATTTATATTTTGGCCATAGTTAACTAGTTTTGGGCACATCTGTGTGTGCGTTTAGGCCGCAACCGTATATACAGTATTCCAGCAGAAAATACATTTTATTTGGGACAAATTTGTATCCAATATACAACTACATCCGAATACAGTGTGTATATTAAAAATTACATTCTCTTGGGCCTAGTGTAATGGCCAAAATCTCTACTTTTCTGTATCCAGTACCTTAATGCATGTCAATGCAGTGTGTATGGTAAAAATTACATTATCTTGGGCATAGTGTAGTGGCAAAAATCTGTATTTTTCTGTATCCAGTACTGTCCTGCATTAGAAAACTGTGTCTTTAGCGGACAGTAAAACAATCTGCGCCACATCTACAGACAAAACCATTAATATGAAGAAGGCGAGCACAAAGGGGGGCAGTGGGAGAGATGCTGATGGTGCAAGCAGAGGCAGTGGCCTTGGACGCAATGAAACTGTTTCTGCTGCCAGTGTACCAGAAAAACAAAAAAATCCACCTTACCCAGCTTTATGTCCAATTTAGCTGGGCGGCGCAGGACAACACTGTCCAAGTCAGACCAGTTCGAACAGGTGGTCGGTTGGATAGCAGAAGATAATGCTTCCAGTCAGTTCCGCACCACCTTCTCTTCCACTAAGTCCAGTCTCTGTAGCCAAGAGTCTGGTCAACCAAATCCTCACTCTGATCCTCCTTCCTCCCACCATGTCGAGTCTGGCCAAAGAAATGATTTCACACTCGGATATTCACATGATCTCTTTTCATTGCCGGTACTTGGTTTGGCTTTCTCGCCAAGCACGCTTGAAAAGGTACCTGAGATATTGTGCCCTGATTCCCAACCTCTTGAGCCTTCAGTGTCTCAAGAAGATGACTGTGGTGAACGGCAATCATTCGTTCATGAGGTGGATGATGATGAGACACAGTTGTCAATCCCTGACGTTGTGGTTAGGTCAAGTCAGGATGATGAGCAAAGGGAGGAAGTGGGAGAGAAGGTGGTGGACGATGAGGTCACTGACCCAACATGGGAAGGTGAAAAGCCAAACAAGGACAGCAGTACAAAGGGGGAGGGATCCGCAGCACCTCAACAGTCTGGAAGAGGCAGTGGGGTTGCAAAAGGGAGATGTCGGCCCACACCAAACAGGCCCGCAACCGTTACACCGAGCACCCCCATGCGTAAATCTACGTTGCCAAGGGGTAGGTGTTCCGCAGTATGGCGCTTTTTGGGGAAAGCGCAGACGACAAGAGAGTGGTAGTTTGCAACTTGTGCCAAACCAAAATGAGCCGGGGTGTGAACACTAGCAACCTCACCACCACCAGCATGATCCGCCACATGGCATCCAAGCACCCTAATAAGTGGGCCGAACGCCTGGGTCCACACTCTGGGTCTGCGGGTCCCACCACTGCCTCCTCTTCCCCTGAGTTAAGCACTGCTGGCCAATCCCCTGTCAAAGGTGCAGGCCCGGACGGATGCCCCTTGCCCTGCACCTGGACCTTCGCATGAACCGTCAGCAACAACATCCACTTCCCTCGCCCAGTGCAGCCTGATGTCTGCAGCCGTCCCTCGGTACACAGTCCCCAGCCGCCACTATTTTTCACGGTGTGCCGTGCCCACCTTACACCATCATGTGTCCCAGAACATCACCGTGGCCTGACCAACGCACTTACTGGGAAGGTCCATCTCACCATGGACACATGGACAAGTGCTTGTGGCCAGGGACGCTACATTTCCCTGACCGCACATTGGGTGAATGTTGTGGAAGCCGGGAGTGAGTCGTACCCTGGGATGACACAGGTGCTACAGACACCCAGGATTACGGGCCCTACATGCATCATGGTCTCTGCCAGCAGCTATGTTACTGGCTCCCCTAGTGAAGGCACGCTGCTTGTGTGCCCATTTCCGAAAGTCATCCACAGCGTCAACCGGTCTGTCAATGCTGCAGAAGTGCTTGCGGCTTCCAGCTCACCGACTGTTGTGCGACGTGAGCACGCGGTGGAACTCTACATTCTACATGTTGGCCAGGCTTTGTGAGAAGCAGAGAGCAGTTGTGGAATACCAGCTGCAACATGGTTGTCCCCTTTCCAGTCAACTGCCACTATTCACAAGAGAGGAGTGGGCATTGATGTCAGACCTATGTGAGGTTTTAAAAAACTTTGATGAATCCAAACAGATGGTTAGTGGCGATAACGCTATTATCAGCGTAATCATCCCACTGCTGTGTCTACTCAAACGATTGCTGCTCACAAATAAGGAGGATGCTTTAAATGTGGCAGATGAGGAAATGGGGGAGGAGATGACACAGGGTGATAGCCAGACCTCCCCCAGTACATCTTCTCAGGGCGAATTGGGCCATGAAGAGGAGGAGGAGGAGCTGGAGACACTTGCCACTGCTACAGAGACTAGTACCCATGGAACTCTAATTCCAACTGTTCAGCGTGGATGGGCAGAAGAGGAGGAGGAGGAGGATGAGGGTATGGAGAGTCATCCTGAAGTTGACATCGATGTCTTGCCTGTTGGTACTCTGGCACACATGGCTGACTTCATGTTAGGCTGCCTTTGGTGCAACCCTCGCGTTATGCGCATTTTAGATAACACAGATTACTGGGTGTTCACCCTTCTCGACCCCCGCTACAAAGAGAACTTCTCATCTCTGATTCCTGTGGTGGAGAGGACGAGTAAAACCGTGCAATACCAGAAGGTACTTGTTGACAGATTGCTCCAAAATTTTCCATCTGACAATGTGGCCTCCAGAGTCCGTACTTCCTTAGGCAACCGAGGAAGGGAGACAAGGGGAACACACAGTGGTTCCAACAGAGGCAGGGCAACACTTTCCAAAGCATAGGACACTTTCATGACACCCCGCCAGCAACCTCACCCTGAAGTGCGGCCTAGCGCTTTTCCTAGGGAAAAGTTTTGGATGATGGTGAAGGAATACATTGCAGACCGTGTCAGCGTCTTAAATGATCCCTCAGTGCCACAACTACTGGCAGTGGCGGATTAACATAGGGGCGTTCGGGTCGGCAACCCCGGGCCCGGCATCACTGGGGGGCCCAATGCCGACCCGAGCGCCCACATACTGCGGCGGGGCACAGGAGCGCATAGTTCCCTGCCCCGCCGCCGATCAACACCATAGGCCTGAGGCCTATGTGGTAGTATATTCCCTGTGCAGGCGTGCGTGATGACATCATCACGTGCCTGCGTCGGGATGCAGGACAATGAGGATTGCGCGCCTGCGGCCTGCCTCACCATCCCGAACCCAGGTAAGTATTAGCTTTTAGTTGTTGTTTTTTTTTCTGTGTGTGCCTTTGGGGGCCAGAGGAGGACATGGGGGCAGTGTGGGGCGCAGTATAGGTGCAGATTATTACATGGGGGCAAATAATTTCATTGGGAGCAGATTATTACATGGGGGCAAATTACTTCATAGGGGTGCAGTGTGGGGGCAAATTACTTCATGGGGGCAGTGTGGGGGCAAATTACTTTATGGGGGCAGTGTGACGACAAATTACTTCATAGGGCCAGTGTGGGGGAAAATTACTTTATGGGGGCAGTGTGGGGGCAAATATTTTCATGGGAGGGCAGTGTGGAGGCGAATTACTTTATGGGGGCAGTGTGACGACAAATTACTTCATGGGGGCAGTGTGGGGGAAAATTACTTCATGGGGGCAAATATTTTCATGGGAGGGCAGTGTGGAGGCGAATTACTTTATGGGAGCAGTGTGGAGGAAATTACTATATGGGGCAGTGTGGAGGAAATTACTATATGGAGCAGTATAGGGGAAATTACTATATGGGGGCAGTGTGGGGGAAATTATTATATGGGGGCAGTGTGGGGGAAATAAGGGGCATTGCTATTAGGGGACATTATTTTTGGGGACACTATACAGGCATTATTACCTGGAGCACAATATAGGGTGTTGTTGTTATTACTGGGGGCACTCTTGGGGACATTATAACTGCTGTAGACACTATAGGGACCTTTGGGATAATTTATAAAGCTGGTGTAAAGTAGACCTGGCTTAGTAGCCCACAGCAACAGATTCCACCTTTCATTTTTCGCAGCTCCTTTGGAAAATGAATGGCGGAATCTGATTGGTTGCTATGGGCAACTAAGCCAGTTCTACTTTACACCAGTTTGATAAATGACCCCAATTATGAGAAATCTAATGTGTCTGTGTAACAAACTCTGTAGAGACGAGATGTGGCGGAAAGAATTTGTCATGCCATACTAAGTCAAACGGAGGAGAAGAGGAAAGAGAAGGTCTACATGACAGGAGATGTCCCTGGATGTAAGAGGTATGTGGTGCTGTATTCTCCTATATGTAGAGGTGGCTAACTACTGTGACCTGCCTCTCATCTTCTCCTCCAAGTTTTTTTTATCATAATCATATGTATTTTAAATTTGGCAACTAAAATTTTAATTTGTCACCTGTAGTCCTATGTAACAGCCCAGATAATAGTCATAACTTTCTTTGTGCAGATAATGTAGTAGATGTTCCATGCAGTCCTATGTAACACCCCACATAACACAATAGTTCACTGTGTTATGTGGGGTGTTACATAGGACTGCAGGTAACATCTATGACATCTGTACTCAGAGAGATATGAGATGGTGGGGGTATGATTCCTGGCACCCCCGCCAATCCGTTGTTTGAGGAGACCGCGATGTTCCAGTGAGCGTCGCAGCCTCTTTGCTACTTAACAAGCACAGCGATGTCCATTTGATAGCAGTGTGCTTGATATTTCAGATCATCCCCAATCACTTAGATGGGACTGAGCTACACCTAGACCATGTGAACGATGAATGTGATGTCATATGGCCTAGAAAGAGACTGTGACGCTCACGAAGCACCGCAGCCTCTTCATACAGAAAAAAATTAAACTAAAATGGATGGAGGGGCCCGAGTTGGGTAGACAGCCCGGGGCCTATCATGCACTTAATCCGCCCCTGACTACTGGGTGTCCAAGATGGACACGTGGCACGAACTTGCGCTCTACGCCTTGGAGGTGCTGGCCTGCCCTGCCACCAGCGTATTGTCTGAGCGTATATTTAGTGCTGCTGGTCACATTATAACAGATAAGCTTATCAGCTTGTCCACTGACAATGCCGACAAGTTGACTCAGATAAAAATGAACAAGGCCCTTGATTGCCCCTGACTTCTCCACCAGAGGAAAGCTGAGCTAATGAGGAACAAAAACGCAATTTAAATGTATGCTTTATAATGTACTCAATCCACAAGATTCAGATGCACCCTTTTCACCTAAAAAAGGGTATATGTTTGAATCTTGTTTTGTCATCTGCCTCCTCCTCCTCTTCCATACAGAATATATATGCCCTCACTACAATGTTTTGTAGGGTTTGCTCGGCTTCATTCCCTCACCTCTAATGTTTTATACGGTCTGCTCACCTGTAGACCATTACTGCAATGTTTTATGGGGTTCGATCACCTTCAGACCCTCACTACAATTTTCAACTATAATGTTTTTGAGGGTCACCAGCAGGCCATCAATCAAAATTTTTCAAGGGTGTGTATGATGCCCTCCTTTATGTGTAATAAAGGGTGTAGTGCCGGTTCCTTGTAATTTTTGACAGCGCATAGGCTTTATGAGTGTAGCAGTGTACCTGAACAATTGTAGCACTATGTAAATGAGGCCCTCCTTTACGTGATATACACGCTATATCGGAGTGCTTCTTCCTTGTAATTTTTGCATTTGCATTGTATATACAATTGAATGTACAGGAAAGAATATTTACACAATTTTACCTCTAAAAATATATATTTTTTTTTTTTGAGGGGTGGGATTTTGGGCTTGATTTTGTCGCTATGTAAAAGTGGCAGACAACTGGGACAATATGGTTCCCAGCAGCGACATTGGAGTCCAAAATGTACCCAGACATGGTCCCAATGCTGTTCCAGATCCATTTCGGTGGTGTTTCTGTCACTTTCTGACCTCTTCCAATGGACCAGGCACCCTGGTTTTCTCCCATTGACTTCCATTATACTTGGGTGCTCAGCCGAGCGCACGAATATCGCTATGTGTTCGGACCGAGTACCTGAACACGGTCGTGTGAATGCGCCCTTAAATACACATTCTGGAAGTTCTACTTTAAATGGTGTCCGTTATGACAGATTTCTTTTAATGTGTTTTTTTCAAAGCATTAAGAAATTGTAAAAAGTTACCTTAGCAACCATGATTATATCTACTGTGACCGTCAGAATTTACACCCTGTTTTTCTCAGCATGGGTTAATTTAAAAATGGAAAGTAGAAGAATCGTTATTAATGGAATAAACATATCTGCAACAACTGGCTATTTACTCCGCCAGCACAGCAAAACTGGATCCAGGTATATCCCACAGGCTTCAAGTAGAGGGCAGAGGGACAAACCATTTCTTAAACAGATCAATGATTTCCTTCCAAACCCGGATATGCTGCTTCAGCAGTGTCTTCTATCTGAAGCTCACAGGCTGCAGAAATTTACTGCATCTGCTGCTGATGTAGCAGTAGAAACATGTTAGTAGCAGACACAGTGAAGGAGAGAAAAGAAAGTGGTCACTTTACTTTCTATGGCAAAAACTAATCTTTAGGCTGACAGTAGTATGTAGTAGATTTAGTTTTGCCTTTTTAAACACCAATTGGCATTTTTTTTTGCATAAGTGGCGTTTCCCCGTTGTCTTCACCACTTTCCAGAAAAGAGGGGCATAAAAACACTGAAAGCTACGGCAGCCAGGGCTAACGCAGATATTAGTATAAGCACACAGACTGCCAGATGCTGCACCGAAGGGCGGGTTTACATTGGCATTATTGAATTCCGTTATAGGTTCAGTTATAACAGAATTTTTGTGGTCCACAAATTGCGGATCAGCAAAACAGATACTGGGGTGTGCATTCCGTATTTTGCTGAATGGAACAGCTGGCCCCTAACAAAACAGTTCTATCCCTGTCTGTAATGTGGACAATAATAGGACATATTCTATTTTTTTTTTTTTTTGTGCAATGGCCATGCGGACATACGGATATTACGTTTTGGCTGCTAGTGCCATTTTTTAGTTGTGATATAGGCATATGCTGGATACCACCAGCGTCTGACAGATCCCACTGACCATAAAGGGTTCTGTCGATTTCCAGTATGGATTCTGGCATTCTGCCATACAAAATACCGGTCCATGCAGCTGTATTTCGTCCTTTTTAGCTAGCATTTGGATGAAGGCTCCAGCCAGAAACTCCACCACAGACGTCCGCCTAGCCGTATCCTGAAGCAGCGTTGCAAAGGTAATATAGATTTCCACCCTGCATATTGCAAAAGGTGAGATTCTGCAACGATAATAACAGCAAAGTGGATGAAATGTATCTACTGCAATTTACGATTTGTGTGAACACAACCTTTGTGTTTCCAAACACTCCTATACTCCAAGACAAAAAAATCTAGAGAAGATAAAGTGAGATTTATCACTAGTTATAATTCTAGATGGTCTGAGATGAAGGCCTGTTTGGAAAAATACTGGCCGGTACTATTGTCGGATCCGATTGTTGCAAAGTATGCCACTTCGGACCCTTTGGTAGTAGCAAGAAGATCTAAAAATTTGAAAGATGATCTAGTAAGGAGTCTTTACACCAAACCAGTTCCTTGAATTTTTCCTGGGATAGGGAAACCCAAATGGGACTTTGTCCCATGTGGGAGATGTATAGGGTGTACCAACATGGAAAGAGCTACTGAGTTTTTGTGATGTTACTGGTGAGCAGGGTTTTTAAATTACACATCGACTGACCTGCTCCATTTATTATGCAAAATGCCCATGCCCGAAAGTGTATGTGGATCTTACCACAAGGGAAATGAAAGTCAGGGTACGTGAGCATGTTCGTGACATTTCGACTGCTCTCAACGAAAGGGATGTGATGAGCCTCAAACCTGTCGCCAGGCATTTTAAAATGTACCATGCCTGTGATCTCAAGGGTTTGAAGGTCCGGGGAATAGATTGTGCACCAAAAAATGTTCATGGTGGGAATAGATCAAATAAACTTGCTCAATAGGAAAGCAAATGGATTTGGAAATTGAATACATTACGCCCAAAGGGACGCAATGAGTCCACTGGTTTTTCGTCCTTCCTTTAAGCACTTCCTGGGTCAGCACATCCTTATTGTTTTTAACAGTATTTAATTATGAAATGTTATATATATATATATATATATATATATATAAATAAATATATATATACACATACATACACACACTGAACAAAAATATAAACGCAAAACATTTTCGGTTTTGCTCCCAGATTAAAAAATCTGTCCAAATCTGTGTTAGTGATCACTTCTCCTTTGCCAAGAGAGAGATTTGTGAACAATATTTGAGAGTAATGGGTCCTTTGTGTATGTAGAAAAAGTTTCAGATCGTTGAGTTCAGCTCATGCAAAATAGGAGCAAAACCAAAAGTGTTGCTTTAAAATTTTTGTTAAGTGTGTATATATATATATATATATATATATATATATAGTGAAGGCTGGTATCAGCCTGGAGTTGTGGGCGGAGCTACCTTCCCTATTCAACTCCTGGTAGCCGTGGCAGGGGGGCGGCCATCTCGTGCTTCCTTCCTCTGACGAGTGTGAGTCACTTCCGGGTCTTCAGTGCGCTCCCCGGTTCGCATCGCTTCCATGCTAAGTCGTAGCCTCTGCAGTTTCTTCCGCTGGTGGCAGTAGTTCTACCCCCCTGCCGGTACAGGTCAGGGTCATCGCCTTTCCCCCTCTGGTTCCCAGCACGCCTATTGTTGATGGTGTGGCAGCGGGCAGCAGACCTCCGACGGCCGTGGCACTCGTGTGCAGCACGTGGGTTGTTAGCTGGCACTGGATGAGGTTGCGGCGGCTGCTCCAGATCAGGAGCCGCCGGGTCCTGTGCAGTAAAGGGGGCACTTCTGTCGGTGTTGGCAGGGAGTCCCTAGTTGTATCAGAGTTAGTGGAGCTGGGCATGTCGGGCCGGCACCACTCGCTGCCCATGTCATAATTTTGTCACACGCTCAGCTCTGCTGTCTCTGGGTTATAACATGCATTGGGTCGCTCCACGTCATATATGTGATTCAATGCAAGGATATGAATTGAGGCTTCCTCCGTCAAGCTAGCATTCTGTACTGGGGTTGCTGGCCGGCCCTGCTGTTCTTGCATCCCGGATGTAGCAGAGCTGGGATTAACATAGGTCAATGGGCACACCGGGTTGCTCAGGAATCGTATTTCGCCTCCACTCAGCTCTGCTGCCTCCGGGCGGTTTGTTGAAAGTGCTATGGAGTGCTCTCTGGGTCTAGTCAGCTTCCCATATTCAGATGCAGGGTGTTCGTTTGAACAGCGTCTGCCCCTGCAGTCCCCGCGCCGGTTTGCATGTGGGTTCTGGGAGCTGGGGGGAGCAGACATCCCAGCGCCAGCCCAATTCCAGGTCCGGTATCGCTGCATGTTGGCCCTTCCACCCTGGGTCCTGTCGAGATTCCTCGCTCCCAGCCCCACAGGTGCAAAAAAAAAAAAAAAAGGGGTTTGATCTATACCTCTCTGAGGTTTAGTTTTTATGCTTGGGTCCGGTTGTTCACATGTTTTCCCCTGCAGGTCAAGTGCATTTTCTCCTCTGACGATCATCAGTGGCGCTCTGGTTCCGGTTTTCTTCAGGGGCAGTACTTCTGCCTACCTGAGTTCAAGTAGCCTTCAGGTATTGCGGCCTGTGTCACAGGTTCTTGTTCTAATTTATGCTCATTTGCCTGGATCGCCCAGGGTATCTGTGTTTCATGTATATGTCCTGAATCGCACAGGTTCACGGGTCAGTCATATATGTTTCCTGAATCACTCAGGTTCACGGCTCTGGCCTGTGTAGTACCCGAATCATGCAGGGTCATGTACAGTCATGTGTAGTACCTGAATCGCTCAGGGTCTCGGGCCTGTCATGTATCGTACCTGAATCGCTCTGGGTCTGTCATGTGTTGTACCTGAATCGCTCAGGGTCTCGGGCCTGTCATGTATAGTACCTGAATCGCTCAGGGTCACGTGCCTGTCATGTATAGTACCTGAATCGCTCAGGGTCATGTGCCTGTAATGTATTGTACCTGAATCGCTCAGGTCCATACGTCCGTCACGCAGAGGGCCTGAATCGCTCAGGTGTACGACTCTGGTATGTATAAGTGCCTGAATCGCTCAGGTCCAAGTGTCCGCATTGTATAGTACATGAGTCGCTCAGGTCTCAGCCTATCTTCCATTCTTTCCTGAAATCACCCAGGGGCACGGGTTCATTACGCAGTATTTGCCTGGGTTCACAGGTTCCATATACCTGTGGCATGGTATACCCGAATCACTCAGGTTCATGGGTTGTCTGGTTCTGGGCCTGAATCGCTCAGGTTTGTGCAGCTATCAGGGTCCTCCGATCCTTGCCAGTCCCAGGTGTACTGTCCTGGGTACCCAGGTTAAGTGCTAGTGCACTGGTTCTTCAGACAGGTTCTTCCTTCATCCACTTATCGTCCTTACTCACGGTTCCATTTGCGGTGCTCTATTACCCAGTAGTACGGTCCCGCATCCCGCCGGTTGAGGTCTTCCAAGTCACATCGTCTTTAGTTGCTCGAGTTCATATGTCTGTGGCTCTTCCTTCACGTCACTCAGGCAGTTTAGCGCAAGCTTGCTCCCCGTGCGCCGGCCGCTCACGCCCCTTAGCCACACAGTCTGCTCTGTAGGCTCGGGTTCCTTGATCCGGTTCATAGTTGGGGGCAGGTTCTTCCTCACTTTCATTGTCAGGTCACTCTCCGCCTGTCCTTTACTGCGTCATGGGGTGTCCGCCTCCCCTTGGTGCCCTTTCTCGGTCTATCAGAGGTTCCACGGGGGTCCACCTTCTGGGCTCGTTCCACGCGTGATGATCCTTCTCCCTGCAGCACCGCCACTTCTTTCCCTCCACCTCACAGGAGTCATCGTCAGGTATGCCCGGTGCAAGCCCTACAGTAGCTCCCTCGCACTTTATCCCCGACAGTTTAAAGAAGGATATTCTTGCGGGGAAGGAAGTTAACCTCGCATCCTTACTTATTGCTTCTCAGGACATTTCAGAGAATAAGGTCATTAATTGTGGGGATGTGGCAGTCGTCCTGAGAGCGAAAGACGCCCGCTTAAACAGGAAGCTCTCAATTCCAGAATTTGTGCTGGCATTCAGCCTCTACCGAGACGTTGTCTGTTCAGCACAGCCGAGTTGGACACCTACTTATATCGAGTCACGGACTTAGGGTATAAGTATGGTGCTCCAACTTGGAGGTCTTAGAGCTCCTACTTGCACAACGTGCCAGTCCATCCTGCACACAGCGGATTGGTGCCCCAATTTGTCCTCCCTGGGTCAGGATCGGTCCTTTCTAGCTCCTCCGGGCCCACAGAGGAACCAACAGACAGTGAACAAGTTGGGCAGGCCCATTGTCTATTTGGGTCAGAGCCAAATCTGCAACAACTTTAACTCTGGGGGTTGCGGGTTCAGCAGTTGCAGAGCTTTGCACATGTGCTCAATTTGCTTTAGGGCCCATCCCCGTTCTAGTTGTCCCAAGAGGCAGAATAAGGCTTTATGACTAGCCGACATCAATGTCGAGCTCTTGGCCGTACTTCAAGGTCATCCCGATTGGCAGTTGGTGCAGTTCCTCCTCTCGGGATTCGAGGAGGGTTTCCATACCGGGCTTATCGCCCTCCCTCAAGTCTCCTGGGAAGGAAGGAACTTATTGTCTGCCATTCGGGATCCAGAGGCAGTCGACTCCCTCTTACAGTCGGAAGTGCAGTGCAAGGGTTTCTGTTGGGTCCTTTCAATGTCATCTCCTTTGACAGTTGGAGGATTAACCCGATTGGCCTGGTGTCCAAGCAATCTTCCAATAAAAAATGACTAATATATGACCTGTCTGCTCCTCATATGTCCAGTATTCCCAGCCTGAATTCCCTTATCCCGTCTGAGAAGTTCGCCATGAATTATTCCTCCATTAATGAAGCCATCAAATACATCTGGCTGTCGGGGAGCAGGGCGTGGCTGGCTAAAGCCGATATTACGGATGCTTTTAGGCTGCTGCCCATCTTTCCCCAGCTGTGGAAATATTATGGTATCCATTGGGCTCAGTTATTATTTTGCCAACCGGCTTAACTTCGGCTCGAAGAGTAGCCCGTGGTTGTTTGACCGCTTTGCGGGTGCTTTACACTGGATCCTGGTTCACCATGGCGGTCTGGACATGGTTATCCACTACCTGGATGACTTTTTGATCGTGGAAAGTCCCCATGGCGAACCCTTGGGTTTGTCCATCTTGCTCCAGCTGTTTGCCAGTTTAGAGGTCCCGGTTGCCACATCCAAGACTGAGGGTCCAAGTACCAGAGTCACTTTTCTGGGCATCGTCCTGCATACTGTACACATGGAAGCTAGCCTTCCAGAGGAGAAGTTATCCAAAATTAGAGCAGCGGTATCTTCAGCCGTCTCTTCCAGGTCACTCTCTAAACTGGAATTACAGCCAGGATCATGCCCCAGGGAAGATCATTCGTGTCCAGGCTCCTCAGTCTTCTCCCATCAGCCCCGGAGCAGGATTCCATTGTCCATCTTGACTGTCATGCCATTGCTGATTTACTCATGTGGCATTCGTTCCTCTCTGACTGGAATGGTATCTCCCTGTTCGTTCCCTCCCCTAATGCCACCTCGCCGACAGTTTTTTCTGATGCGGCAGCCTCCCGCGGGTTTGCTGCTATTAACCATCCGCACTGGCTCGCAGGCAGGTGGCCGGTAGAATTTACCTCCGACAGTGAGTCCCTCAAGTCCTCCCCGTTACTGGAGCTCTATCCAGTGGTGGATGCCGCGCAAAAATGGGGTCCCCTCTGGGCTAATAGGTCCGTTGTTTTCTTAACAGACAGCCAAGTCTTGGTAGAGGTGATCAGCAAAGGGAGAGCTAAGTCACATAAGATCATGTCTCTGTTGCGTAGGCTTGTTTGGTTATCCCTGAAGCATAACTTCCATATTTTTGCTTCCCACATTGCGGGAGCAAGGAATGTGGCAGCCAATGCCCATTTCAACTTCACCGTCTTTTTCCAGGAACTACCAGACGCAGACCCCGTCAGCACCCCAGCCCCACCACTCAGCTCCCTCACGATGGAATAGGGTCACTTGTGGACAAAAGAAACTGGTGCAAAGCTCCTTAGCGGCCAACAAGGCCAGGAACTACCAAACGGGGCTTGGGGTCTTTCGACGCTTCATGCTCTTGCATATGCAGGGGAATCTTGACGATGTTACGTACATCATGGCGTTTATAGCCCACTGCCACTCTAATCTCCACCTTTCATTTAACACAATTAAGTTGTATCTGGCGGGGATCCAACATCACCGTATGCTCAGCGACCCGTCTAGAAAGTCAATACTCTCCAGTCTTGCTGTCAAAGCAACCTTTAGGGCTGTCCAAAAAACGAGCGTTGGCCCCCCGGTGCGCAGGCAGCCAGTGACTAGTGAGCTGTTCCGCAAGCTCTCCCTGGCGCTCAACGGGCTTCCTTTTGGGCTCCTATCCAGTATCCATTAAAGTAGCCATGTACCTTGGGTTTTATGGTTTCCTTAGGCCTGGGGAATTCACTTGTAGTTCGGTTGGACGTGCCACGCTCCGCAAGCGTCATCTGGTTCAGCATAATAGCCGTTTTTCTCTTCTCATCCCGGCCACAAAAACTAGTCATGTGGGCCCTCCCGTCGAGGTCAGGTTTTTTCCCCACCAGTAATGCTTGGTGCCCAGTCAGAGTGTTTTTGTTGTTCCTGCTCCAGGGCCATTCACCCGACCAGCCGCTCCTTCCCTTTGAGGGTAAGCTGTTATCAGCCAACCAATTCATCTCACACATCCGTATATTAGCCGCAGGAATGGGGCATGACCCTAGAACGATCTCAGGGCACTCTTTTCGCATCGGGGCTGCCTCATCGGCTTCTAAGCTTCATGTCCCCGCACATGTTATATGCAAAATGGGAAGCTGGAGTTCTTCGTGCTATGCCAGATATATACCTAACCCTCAGGCAGAAATTTCCAGAGCGTTTTGTTCTCTAGCCCTGCGAAGATTCTACGACTGTTACTTCAATAAACCTTTGCACCTACTAAGCGTTAGTTTCCTTTTTGCCCACATATTCAGGCCTACCGCATAGCTGGCTCCGGGCACACTTCAGCCAGATAGGCTAGGTTGAGTAAATAGGCATGCCTCTCGCTCTCTCAACTACAGAGCACCGTAGCTCATACCACAAATAGTAAAGGCTGGTATCAGCCTGGAGTTGTGGGCAGGGCCAGCGCCACCTGTAGGTGACCTAGGCAACTGCCTAGGCGCATTTAGCCGGGGGGGCGCTGTAGCTGCGAATCGCGATGCACTATAAAAAATAAAAAAAAACGGCGAGCGGCAGGTGGCACTACTATAGATGGACTCGGTCGGCGCACGGGCGCAGTCAGTCAGATTAGCGCAGCCATCATGTCATGCGCAGCATGGACCAGTGGGCGGGCGGCCGGCCGGCCGCACAAAAGAACTCACGTTGCCTCCTGCAAGCTGCAGACTGCAGTCAAGCTCCAGGATCCGCCCCCCCCTAGCCAGGTTAGAAGAGCAGGGCAGCAGGCGTGCAGGGGAAGCAAGCTGGACTGACGTCACGTCGTCGGCCAGCGTCAAGCGCGCCTGCCCGCCCCTGCCTGTTAGCTCCTGAGCTCCTGGCTGCAGTCTGCAGCCTTCACTAGTACCGTAGTAGAGGAGCGGAGGTGAGGAGGAGGATGGTCGAGTCGGTCACGGTCACTGCCTGCCTGAAGCCCTGGACAGTCAGTCACTGTCACATAACACCAGCCAGAGCCAGCCCAGCAGTACATGTTTGTACAGTCACACAGTACAAGTGAGTACAGTTAATAACATACATGATGGGGACCGGGGGTGACACAGTCTATGGCATGATGACAATTGACATCATCAGCAGCTTGCTCATAGGCATATTGGTTTCTGAATCGCTGCCTTCATAAATAGGTTTTGCATCAGGCCTCATGGACTTAGTGAGGTGTGCACAGTGCAAAAGCCTAATTGCCCATGCCCTGCCCCCATCACAGCAGCTTTGTAATGGGGTAAAGTGAATGCACACTGTCACCTCACTGAGTCCTCCATAAGGCCTGATGCAAAACCAGCGCTTTATGTATGTATGCTTCAGAAACCAGTATGCAAAGCAAGCATGTGATGTATCATCAATCATGACATGTGGACTGTCACTTAGCAGTCCACTGTCCACACAGTCACACACATATGGCACCGGCGGCAGAGAGTGGATGCATATGTATGACTGTGTGGACAGTGGACTGCTAAGTGACACATCACATGCTTGCTTTGCATATTGGTTTCTGAAGCATACATTCATAAAAGCGCCGGTTTTGCATCAGGCCTCATGGAGGACTCAGTGAGGTGACCGTGTGCATTCAATTTACCCCATTACAAAACTGCTGTGATGGGGGCAGGGCATGGGCAATTAGGCTTTTGCACACCTCACTAAGTCCATGAGGCCTGATGCAAAACCTCTTTATGAACGCAGCGCTTCAGAAACCAATATGCGAGAGCAAGCATGTGATGTCATCATGCCATAGACTCACCCCACATGCATCCATCACCTATGTAAAAAATGTTATGACCACTATAAATAAATGCAGTGGATTTTTGTTAGGGACATGAGGCCTCAGAGGCTGTGTGCAATAGGCGGTGGCTGTGGCACAAATGCTCTCTCTGGTGACATGCACAGAGCCATTTTCACATAGAGACATTGCTTCTAGAATAGAATAGCTCTGTGCATATAACAGGCTAATTTCACAGGCCGCATGGTAGTCCTGCAGGTTGTTCCGGCGGGTGAATAGCTATGGCTTAAGTTATGGTAGTTATTCTCCACCATTCTTAATAGGGGGCTTTATTACAACATATAACTCTCTTAATTTATATGCTGAGAAAGGGGTGGAAACATATGTGATGTCATGATATGGGCAGATCATCTGATAAGGAGGGGGGGGGGGGGCGTCAATTTTTATCTTGCCTAGGGCGGCAAAAATCCTTGCAACGGCCCTGGTTGTGGGTGAAGCTACCTTCCCTATTTAACCCCTGGTAGCCGATGCAGGAGGGCGGCCGTCTCGTGCCCCCTTTTTCCTTATTATTATTATTATATTATTATTATTTTTCCTTATCTTATTATAATCACTGTTAACACCATATTTATGAAACACATTCTAAAGAGTTTTATAGAGCATACCGCCCTCTCCCCCCAGACCTTCTGGTCCATTCATATTTTTGCATGTTGCAATTAGCTCACCCTAAGCCATTCATCCTACATGTGAATGGCATTTAGGGAAACAGGAAAGCAAGGACCACTGGGCCATTTCTGTAGCCTTGACCACCTCTGCTGCATCCACCCTGTGCTAGTTTGGGAATACCATTCTAGAGATAGATGCATGTCCTCCCAGAATAGAAACTGGATCCGTCCCTATTGACTTACATTGTGTGCCAGGATGAATCCGTTTGGCTCCGCTTCGTCAGGCAGCGTTTTGGTGTCCGCTTCTAGAGCGGAACGGTGACTTAACAGAGGCAAACTGATGCTTTCTGAGCGAATCCTTTTCCATTCAGAATGCATTAGGGCAAAACTGATCCGTTTTGGACTGCTTTTGAGAGCCCTGAATGGATCTCACAAACGGAAAGCCAAAACGCTTGTGTGAAAGTAGCCTAACTTTGACCCAATCTGAATATGTACTATTATTATCCACCCTCTGTTTCCTAGCACAGAGCCAGTTAACCCATTTACACAGATCTTACTCCTGGCCCCAGAATTCTCATTTTGTGTACTAACCTTTAATGTATCACAATACCAGAAGTCTAGATACACAACATCCAGGTTTAAAAACTAAAGCATAATTCAACTAAAGGGTTCCTAAAAGTACAAAATGTTTGTATCGGTAACTGGGGATCAGTTTAAAATACACTGCTGCTCCATGCCATAACAGTAGCTTATATAACCAGCGCTAAAGCATTTCAACACTATCTCGTGATCAGATATTGTAGATACAAATACACTCCCCTCTAAAAATGGAGATAAGAAAACCTAAAGGTGAATTTAAACTGCGCAGATGATTGTCAGGGAACGAAGTGTTCCTTCTTGACAACTGATTGCTCTTTAGTGGAGGTGAAGCGCTGCATTTACATGCAGCAATCACCTCCACTGGATGAAGACCAGAGATGGCTACTGCCAGGGGCGTACAAAGAAATCACTGGTACAAAGTACAATAAAATATATAGTATATACAGCAGTGTACTGACATACAAGGTAAGAGATATAATAGATGCAGTGTGTACAGATATATAGTAAATCCAGCAGTGTACTGATATGTGAAGGACGATGTATAATAGATGGCATGTGTACAGATACATAGGATATCCAGCAGTTGAGGTATAAATTACAGCTTGTACCGCACATTTCAGTACACTATTATATATACTATTTATCTTACCACACTGCATCTATTATACCTCAGACCTGTAATGTCAGAACACTTCTGTATATACAATATTTCTTAAACTACAAGCCGAGTTACTTCGTACACTCGAGTACTATAGTTATGAAAAGGACTACATAGTGTTCCAGCAGGACAATGACCCGAAGCATACTTCAAGATTGGTGAAGAAATGGTTCAATGACAATGAAGTAGAGGTGCTGGATTACGCCCAGAGTTGAAGGAAAAGCTGTATTCATACTCAAGTGAGTCGACCAGTATGCACCAACATTGGGAACATGTAGAAGAGACCTGGGAACAGATTTTGTTTGAGATATGCTTGAATCTGATCAAAAGCATGCCCAGAAGGATTCAGGCAGTGTTGAAAGTCAAAGGTGGATTTACAATATACTAACAAAATTAACATTTAGAATTTTAGGAGAAAAACAGTAACAATGCAGTTACATGGCAAGAATCTGCATAACTAATCATATGCTAAATAGTTGCAAGTCTAATTTATGTATGAGATAGCTAAGATGATTGTCTAAAAAAGGATGGTAGTCTCACATTTGCTTTTGCTCACTTTTGCTCATCAGTGTACCTATCATTTCTGGAGCTCAAGGGAGGAGAGAATAAGCACAGGGAGATGAGATCCGTTTTGTGAATAAAAAGACAGCCAGCTCTCCTGCGATCCTGCAATAAGTGCTTCAATCTGTATTGCTAAAAGCACTCATAGCACTCAGTCCAGAACCCCTCCAGGGGGACTGCCCAGGTATGTCAGGTGCTGACGCTGGTGCTGCACACCAACAAACATTTCACCCGATAATCGGGAACAAGCATTCATAGGAAAGTTCATTCCCTATAATCTGTTAGACAAGTAGGCCCTTTTAAGAAGGCAAAAGTTTTATTTTTTAAATAAAATACTTTACCTTCTATATTCCTTGTAATTTAGTGAGTATGTGAACCGAGAGCAAGGCAGGTGGTTTGACTCCGCAACCAGAAAAGAGTGCGTACACAGAAGTCAAGATTAAGAAAATTGCATTTACTATAAATTAATAAAAGCAGGTTAACAGTGAAGTTACAGAGGTAAAGACAAGCAAAATCTTCAAAACAGTATAAACAATACAAGTCAAACACTGCAACAATCTTCACCTTTGTTGTGTCCGTATTCGCAGCGCGGACACTAAGAAATAATAGTCCCAGAAACTGTTTCTAACTGACCCTAACTTTCAAGCGGGTGCGCACCCCACTTATCCCAGTGGTCCAAGTGGACCGCTTACAGTTTGTGGAAGTGCACGGTGGGGCCCGATGTCATCCTTTTCCTTTAACCAGCGCAGGATCCGCAACAAAGAAGTCCTGCTCAGTAGGCCAGAAAACCAGTTGAATATAATCCAGGATTATTACAGTTACTGTCCGGTACCTCAACAGCACTTTGAGTCTCCTGTTTGGGGCAATCCACACAGCCCAATGTTGACTCCACAGGTTAGTTGCTGCACATAGTCCTTTAGTATCTCCACACACGTCTTACACAACACAGAACTTGTTTTCTATCTTGCCAATATGGCCGCAGTTGTAGTTCAAGTCTCTCTTCCTCCTTCTTCCTGCTCACACTGAGGCAGGGTGACATCATAAGGGGTGTGTCACTTCAACACTTAGCTGCTGCCTTAAAGAACAAGTATCACAGTAATACACTTTCTCTATGGTAAACTCCAATGCAAATTGGTCCTATGCCCCATCTATTGACCAAACGAATACTGCAAGCATTTTACATTACATTTTAACACAGTTTACCAGGATAATGAAACTTAGAGACATTACATGACTGTTTCTTACATATAGCCCCCCACTTTAAGATTGTCAGTCCCTGCCAATGAATGAATATCCAGAGGGCTGTACTCTTATACGTAGAGTGGTAATGTACCGTTGTATGGCAGGCCAAATAAACTCATCCTGCACATACCGAACAGGGGGAGTGCCAGCATTTTGTCTAGTGGTGTATCTGAGAACCACTGGTATACTATGGGGTGCTGTAGCCATAGTCTGAGAAGGACCAACAGACTCCACACCAGAGGGGGCACCGGCTGGGGGCACAGTAGTCACAGGTGGAACATCATCAGGAGTGGGTATTGGCCAACAATCATCTTCATCATTGTAAGCCCATTCCACACCACCAGTCTCTGACTGTGGGAGCTTGTTGACATTATCAGTTCCATCACAATTTGCTTCTTCAGATTGACACAGGCGCAACATATTTCTGTGAAGTACTCGGACACAATCAGTTCCTTCCCTCTGGACTTCGTACACTGGCCCCTTTGCATACTTGCGGGCAACTACACGATACGGCACAGCCTCCCACCTGCTTTCCAATTTTCCTTGTGGCTTCTTGACACGTACCAGCACCAGGTCACCTGGCTGCAATAGTGTCCTTTGCACCGGGGTCTTATCAGGATGACAGTTTTCTTGCAGACGCTGCCGCACCAATCGATGAACTGTCTCAAGTCTCTGCTGGTGTGCCCGCACCCAGGAGGCTGGATCTCTTGGAGGGAACCCATCGACATCATTTAACTGTAACTCTACGACACTTCGCCCAGACCGTCCAAAGAGGAGAGTATAAGTAAAATACCCTGTTGTACAATGGACCTGATTGTTATAGGCCCACACCATCTCAGACAAGAACTGAGGCCACTGTCCTCCTCCAAAGTCCGCACCATCTGTAGCAGAGTTCTATTGAATCGTTCACAGGCTCCGTTTCCTTGGGGATGGTATGGAGTCGTGTGCGACTTCTTTATCCCGTAGATACGTTAAACATGTCCCTCAAAGCAAGCCTCTTGGTCAGAATTGATGCGTTGTGGACACCCGTACACTCAGATGAAATCTTGGCATAGGGCTCGAGCTGCCGACTCAGCGGTCTGGTCCTTGGTGAAGTGGTCCACCATTACGAGACAGTACTGGTGCCCACTGTTGGATGGGCCCACCATTAGGTAGTCTATCATGACGATCTCCAAAGGTTCCTTGGTCACTATGGTTTGCAGGGGAGCACTTTGTTCTATCGCCTTATGGATCTTACAAGTTCGACATCTATGACCTACTTCTTCGACCATTTGACGGAGGCCTGGGCAGTAAATCAGTCGCTGTAGCCAACGAAAGGTCTTCTCATGACCGAAATGTTCATTCTTATTATGAGCCTCAAGAGCCAATAATTGAGCCAGTTCACTAGGCACTACGTTACTACTGGTAACAAAAGTCGATTTCATAAGGTAGATATACCTTTCGGCATAGCACTCCATTTTTCATCTCTAACTTTTCCCACTGACTCAGGACTGATAGCATTTCACGTGTCAGTCGTTCTCTTTCCTCTTTACAGGGCTTCTTGCCTTTCTCAACACACTTGATCATTTTCACCAGCCCCTCATGGGCCTGCTGTATTTGCACCCATTCCTGTCATGAGGGGTCAAAGAAAGGAGCCGTTTTGGTCCCTTCCACTGCCCACTGCATAGCAACGACCAAGGCTTGTGAAAATCTGCTGAAGTCAGGCACCTCCACATGCTCTAACTCATGATCCACATCTCCGCTGGGGGCCTGGGTAGTCACCCTAGAAAGTCCATCGGCATTTTTGTTCTCTGTCTTGGACCGATACTTAATGCGGTAATTGAACTTAGACATTCGGGCTATTCACCTCTGCTCCAAAGCTCCGAGCTTGGCATTTTCCAGGTGAGCTAATGGGTTGTTATCAGTCAGTACTAAGACTTCAGCTCCGGTCAGATACTCAGAGAATTTCTCAGTCATGGCTCATACCAGTGCCAACAGTTCTAACTTAAATGAACTATAATTGTCAGGATTTCTCTCAGAATCTCGCAAAGATTGGCTGGCATACGCTATGACACGCTCTTGGCCATCCTGGAACCGAGAAAGCACCGCTCCAAGACCATACAGGCTTGCATCCGTATATAACTGGAAGGGCAAGTGGTAATCAGCATACGCCAAGATTGGGGCCGTTGTCAGTGCATCCTTCAATGCCTGGAAGGCGTGTTCTTGTTCAGGGCCCCATTTCACGGACCGGTTCTTCAGACCCCCGGAGGTGCCTCGTAGGAGAGCATTAAGTGGTGCTGCTACTCTAGCAAAGTCCTTAATAAACCGTCAATAGTAGCCGGCTACTCCCAGGAACGCTCTCACCTCTCGCAGGGTAGTCGATGTCGGCCAATCTTGAACAGCCGCTATCTTGTCCCTCAACGGCCTTACCCCTTCTCCTGATACACAATGACCCAAGTAATCAATTTCAGATTGGAACAACAGACATTTACTGGGTTTCAGTTTGAGCCCATGTTCCTGCAATACTTGTCCCAACTGGTGGAGATGGTCCTCAAAGGTTGCAGAGTACACTATAATGTCGTCCAAGTAGATGAGAGTGAACTCAAAGTTGAAGTCACCAAGACATTTCTCCATCAATCGTTGAAACGTTCCAGGGGCATTTGTCAACCCAAAGGGCATCCGGTTAAATTCGTATAGTCCCATGGGCAAGATAAAGGCTGTCTTTTCCTTATCTTTCTCGGCCATTGGCACCTGCCAATACCCACTAGCCAGATCTAGCGAGGAGAAGTACCGGGCTCTTCCTAGTGCCGAAAGGGACTCCTCAATCCGAGGTAAGGGGTAGGAATCTCATACGGTGCAGGTGTTCAACTTTCAATAGTCTACGCAAAACCGAATGGACCCATCTTTCTTCCTTACTAGTACCACTGGAGCTGCCCAGGGACTTTGGCTTTCTTGAATGATCCCACTCTGCAGCATCTGGGTCAACAGTTCTTTCACCTCCTGATACATCTGTGGAGGAATTTGGCGGTAGCGCTCTCTGATTGGAGGGGTGTCTCCTGTGGGAATCTCATGGTAGATCCCTGTTGTACATCCAAAATCTTCAGCATGACGTGCAAAGGTTGTGCGGTTTTCCCATAACAGTTCATCTACCTTCCGGATCTGTTCCAGAGAACACGAAGAAGTCTCTATCTTCATCTGTTCTCGAATTGCACCGCCATTCCATTTAGGAGTGGAGTTTTCGCCTTCCCCCATAGACACGGTTACGGTCCATTCACCTCGTTCAGCCGGCCTCAACTGCATCGGGGTCGCTTTCCTCACTTCCTCCGGAGTCACATAGAGGTTAGCCAGCAGCCTTCCTGGGGCTAGGTCTACACTCTGATCCTGGGTGTTCACACATCGGAGGGGTACTCTCCCATTGCGGACTACTGCCAAGGAACGGGCTACTAGTGGATCAACACTTCTTCCGGCTGTCGGCAGTGGTTCTATCAACACAGCTATGCCCTCTAGTTTCCTACAGGTGCCTACAGGCATGGACACTATCATGGACACTGTGCATCTGAACTTTTCTGTAAGCCACATGTTCGGACCAGCCGCTGGAAGGCCGTTTGAGTAGGCCGATGGCTAGTGGTTTCTCTCCAATAACCGTGACCTTTCTTTTCAAAGAGAATCTGATCCAATTCTTTTAACACATTCATCCCCAAGATGACAGGGACCTTTACTTCATGTGACTCCTGTACCACCACAATGCCTTTCTTGCCTAGATCTTGGCCACATAATCTGACATTCATCCAGGCCACTCCCACCACCGGTACTGGTAACTGATTAGCTGCAACCACTCGTATGAATGTATGGGGATCATATTTCACATGTTGCTGGAAGTACCATTTGTAACAGTCTCTACTCAGGGTCGTTACTTGGGAACCCGTGTCAATCATCCCGGTAACCGGAATACCTTCCAATTCCATCTGTATGATGGGACTTGCAGCGATCAGGTCCTCTTTAGGGCATTCTCCCCTCAGTCTCCTTCTCAGTTTCCCCTACTGCAGCAGGGGATTTCAGTTTAACGGCGGTCTCTCATAAACTTGTCGCTGCTCTGGATATCTAGCAACAATGTGGCCCACACATCCACACTCCCAGCAGCGTATTTCCAGTCGCTCTGGCCA
Organism: Bufotes viridis; assembly: GCA_033119425.1. Taxonomy (NCBI): domain Eukaryota; kingdom Metazoa; phylum Chordata; class Amphibia; order Anura; family Bufonidae; genus Bufotes; species Bufotes viridis. Next base: position 38,265,534 of record CM065599.1, read on the forward strand.
TCGGTTTGGGCCCCTTCGGTAAGCCCCATCGGTCTCTCCTGAGAGTTGTACTACATTATTGGGACCCCTTCGGTAGGTCCTATCCTCATCCCTCCAGCGGGGTTGTGGGTGATTCTGACCTTCTTGGTGTGAACGGCCCACCTCTTCGTCTCTAGTTTTCTGGAGGCCTGCAATTCTCATAGAATTCTCATTACAACTGGTTTGTAGGTGTTCCATTTGCTCTTGCAATTTCTGCATTACTGTAAGTATCTCTTTAACTGTCCCTTTTTCCACTGTTTCTGGGCCAGAGCTAGCCCCCTGCGACAATGTAACTCCAACTGCAGTCTGAGGCTTCTGAACCATACTATTGGCACGTGAGATGGCCTCTACCTGTACGTCATGAAATTTAGCATCAGTCTCCCGTCGTATAAAGTCCTGCATAGCAACAGTCAAACTGCCATCACTGATCCCCAGAATAAACTGGTCACGGAGTGTCCGATCAGGGTTACAGAAGGCTGGTGAGCCCCCTCTTCCCTTGAATATCTCGGAGCAGTTCTTGTATGGCATTTGCATACTGAGGGAGACTTTCATTCTCCTTTTGTACCCTCTGGAAGAACCGTGCCTGCAGGGACCCCAGCAATGCGGTTTCTCCATAGATAATTTCTAGAATCTGGACAACTTGCTCAAATGTCTGTCTTTGTTCAAATGGCCGCAATATCACTGTAGCCTTAGCATCTCCTTGTAACGTCAATATGGCTAGCTCTACTAGTACTTCTGGTGCGGTCTGGTACATGCGCTGTACCATTCGTATCTGCTCTGCTCACACACTCACAGACATATTATTGCCATCAAACTTTGCTAACTGACTCATTACAGCCCCTGCTGGCACTCTTACTCCAGCACCATCCCTCCTAACGGGTTCGTCGCCGTCCATTCCGGTACGCGGATCCTGCCGACTACGCCAATTTGTGAACCGAGAGCAAGGCAGGTGGTTTGACTCCGCAACCAGAAAAGAGTGCGTACGCAGAAGTCAAGATTTAAAAAATTGCATTTACTATAAATTAATAAAAGCAGGTTAACAGTGAAGTTACAGAGGTAAAGACAAGCAAAATCTTCAAAACAGTATAAACAATACAAGTTAAACACTGCAACAATCTTCACCTTTGTTGTGTCCGTATTCGCAGCGCGGACACTAAGACATAATAGTCCCAGAAACTGTTTCTAACTGACCCTAACTTTCAAGTGGGTGCGCACCCCCCTTATCCCAGTGGTCCAAGTGGACCGCTTACAGTTTGTGGAAGTGCACGGTGTGGCCCAATGTCGTACTTTTCCTTTAACCAGCGCAGGATCCACAACAAAGAAGTCCTCCTCAGTATGCCGGAAAACCAGTTGAATATAATCCAGGATTATTACAGTTACTGTCCGGTACCTCGACAGCACTGTGAGTCTCTTTACTGTTTGGGGCAATCCACACAGCCCAATGTCGGCTCCACAGGTTAGTTGTAGTGATGTCGCGAACATAAAATTTTCCGCAAACGCGAACTTCCGCAAATGTTCGCGAACGGGCGAACCGCCATAGACTTCAATTGGCAGGCAAATTTTAAAACCCACAGGGACTCTTTCTGGCCACAATAGTGATGGAAAAGTTGTTTCAAGGGGTCTAACACCTGGACTGTGGCATGCCGGAGGGGGATCTATGGCAAAACTCCCATGGAAAATTACGTAGTGGACGCAGAGTCGGGTTTTAATCCATAAAGGGCATAAATCAACTAACATTCCTAAATTGTTTGGAATAACATGCTTTAAAACATCCAGTGTGTGTATACGATCAGGTATGATGTTGTATCGATCAGGTAGGGTAAGGGTTACGCCCGCTTCACAGACATCGACAGACCAAACTCCCCTTTTAATGCACCGCAAACAACCGCAAGCAGTTCATTTGCACAACCGCAAACTCCCCATTTGCACAAGGTTGGATACCAAGCTAGCCACGTCCCGGTGAGGTCATTGAAGGTTTCTTCCTCCACCCAGCCACGTACAACACCAAGGGTCCCCGAAAGGTGAATTGAATTGATTTTTCGAACGGGGAGATGGTTAAAAAAATGCTGTCTCCCTCCCCTTTGTTTTTATCCACGGTCACTGCGTCTGTGCCGTGCAATTTACTGTCACACCCGATATGAGTGGAATTTTCTGTAGTACTATTCTCATCAGTTTAATCCCTCTAACGTCCCCAATCTGGGGGCCATTTATTGAATAGATTTTTCGAACGGGGAGATGGTTAAAAAAACGCTGGCTCCCTCCACTCTGTTTTAATCCACGGTGACTGCGTCTGCGCCGTGCAATTTACTGTCACACCCGATATGAGTGGTATTTTCTGTAGTACTATTCTCATCAGTTTAATCCCTGTTACATCCCATATCGTGGATTGCCTTTTATGAAAAAAAATTTTACACCAAACTGAATTGATTTCAGGAACCGGGAGATGGAAAAAGCACCTTGGTCGGTCCTCATACTCCCAAATTGGGGCACTGCGCGTGCACAGAGCAATGTGCTGGGACACCCTATATGAGTGGTGTCTTAACTAGTACTATTCCTATCAGTTTAATCCCTGTTACGTACCCTATCCGGTCGAATTGATTAACCATTGTCGAATTAGCGAACCATTCCGACATCATGAAATAATTTAGTTCTGAGCTCTGTACTTGCTTTGTATTGGAATTGATGGGGATTTTTTTAATTGTCTGCATTATTTCTAATAAACTTTTAAGAGACTTTATTATGATTTTTTATTTTATGTATTAAAAACCCATACAACATATATAAAAAAAGGTAAATTAATGTTTTTTCTATGAAATATTATCCAGCCGTCCGATCGCTTTTGGTCTGACCATAAAGAAGCAACGGACTTATCATCTGGGGTGTGGCAACATTGCCAACACACTCAAAGAGATGATGATTGCTTCATTGTGATACGCAAGCCCCTTCACCACAACAAGGTAACGATCACGAAGGGGAATTGACACTTGTATGTGCCTTTTTTTTTTGGTTTGTTTTTGCAGCCACAGTGCTGCACCATAGGACAGAAAAATTAGGCATGTACACATGTCTGAAAAATAATGGCATTGTTGCAGCCGCTATTGTAGCAGCGGCCGGAAAAATTGATGTTTTCCAGGCAGAAAAGTGACTAAAACATTGCGGCTTGAACCCTAGTTGGTGGTGGAGAATTCACGAAAGTCATCCGGTATGCAGACATTAAATACAGCAGCGTGGGGACCATTTTGAGGCCAAGGCATGTAATCAGGCCTTTTGTTAGTCAAACGTATCCCCCACTGTCAGTCCCTTCGGGATCCATGCCTCATTCATCTTTTTTGACCGAGGCGACTTCTCTTGTCAGTGACAATGCCTCCTGCTGCACTGAAGGTCCTTTCTGACAGGACACTTGAAGCAGGGCAGGCCAGAAGTTCTATCGCGAACTGGGATAGCTTATGCCACATGTCAAGCCTGCACACCCAGTAGTGAAGGGGTTCATTGCTCCTCAGAGTGTCGATATCTGCTGTTAAGGCGAGGTAGTCTGCTACCTGTCGGTCAAGTCGTTCTCTAAGGCTGGATCCCGAAGGGCTGTGGCGATGAGTAGGACTGAAAAAGCTCAGCATGTCCTCCATCAACAACACATCTGTAAATCGTCCAGTCCTTGCCGCCGTGGTAGGAGGAGGATTACACTCACCTCTTCCCCTGTTAGATTCCCGTTGTGCTGTGACATCCCCCCTATAAGCTGTGTAAAGCATATTTTTTAGTTTGGTTTTGAACTGCTGCATCCATTCCGACTTTTGGTAATTTGGTAACATTTCTGCCACTTTCTGCTTATACCGGGGGTCTAGTAGCGTGGCCACCCAGTACAGGTCGTTCTCCTTCATCTTTTTTATACGTGGGTCCCTCAACAGACATGACAGCATGAAAGACCCCATTTGAACAAGGTTGGATGCAGAGCTACTCATTTCCCGTTCCTCGTCCTCACTGGTGTCATTGACGGTCTGTTCTTCCCCCCAGCCACGTACAACACCATGGGTCCCAGATAGGTGACAACAACGAGCACCCTGGGATGCCTGCTGTGGTTGGTCTTCCTCCTCATCAAAGCCGCCACATTCCTCCTCTGACTCCTCTTCCAGCGTTGCCGCAGGTCCGGCAAGCGATGATGACAAGGCTGTTTCTGGTGGTGATGGTGACCACAACTCTTCCTCTTACTCTTCACGCTCATTTACAGCCTGATCCAGCACTCTTCGCAGGGCACGCTCCAGGAAGAAAACAAATGGGATGAGGTCGCTGATGGTGCCTTCGGTGTGACTGACTAGGTTTGTCACCTCCTCAAAAGGACGCATGAGCCTACAGGCATTGCGCATGAGTGTCCAGTAACGTGGCAAAAAAATTCCCAGCTCTGCAGAGGCTGTCCTAGCATTCCAACGTGTTGGGCTGTCGCATATCAAGCGCCTCACTGGCATGTTGTTTCGCCGCTGAATATCGGAAAAGTGCGCCATGGCAGTGTAGGAACGCCTGAAATGGCCACACACCTTCCTGGCCTGCTTGAGGACGTTCTGTAAGCCTGGGTACTTAGACACAAAACGTTGTACGATGAGATTCAACACATGTGCCATGCACGGCACATGTGACAACTTGCCCAAATTCAATGCCGACAACAAATTTGTTCCATTGTCACACACCACTTTGCCGATCTCCAGTTGGTGCGGGGTTAGCCACTCATCCACCTGTGCGTTCAGGGCGGACAGGAGTGCTGGTCCTGTGTGGCTCTCTTCTTTCAGGCAAGTCAACCCCAAGACAGCGTGACACTGTCGTATCCGGGATGTGGAACAACCCCTGGGGAGCTGAGGGGATTCAGTTGATGTGCAGCCAGACGCCGCAGCAGAAGAGGACTCAGCCGAGGAGGATATCGAAGAGGATGGAGTAGGAGTAGAGGAGGTGGCAGTAGGTCTGCCTGCAAGTCGTGGTGGTGTCACCAACTCCGCTGCGGAGCCACGCATTCCATGCTTGTCAGCCGTCAGCAGATTGACCCAATGCTCTGTGTACGTGATATACCTGCCCTGACTGTGCTTTGCAGACCAGGTATCAGTGGTCAGATGGACCCTTGCCCCAACACTGTATGCCAGAGATGCCATGACTTCCTTTTCAATGATATTGTAGAGGTTTGGGATTGCCTTTTTTGAAAAAAAAATTTGTCCACTGTGGTGTCCCAATAGCGACAAATTTTTCGCCGGGCAAGGGGGTGACTCTGTGACATTGGCTTCTTATGCTCAAACATGTCCTTGACAGACACCTGACTGTGGGCAGGAACTGCTGAAGGTGAGAGGCGGAGTGGCGGTTGGTTGAGAGGGGGCAGGGAGGACAGTAGTGGTTGACGTGGCTGAAGATGCTGGACCAGGAGGAGCATGGTGGCTTTGAGTTTGTGTGCTGCTTGTACTAATGTGTTGATCCCATAAGTGTTTGTGATGTGAGATCATGTGCCTTCGCAAAAGCAGTTGTACTGAGGTGGGTGTTGGACTTCCCATGACTCAGTTTCTTTTGGCACAGGTTGCAAATGGCATTGCTGTTATCAGAGGCAGACACAAACAAAAAATGCCACACTGCTGAGCTTTGCAATGACGGCATTCTGGTTGGTGCAACAGCATGCGTTGACTGGCGTGCTGTCTGGCTGACCCCGGGTGCCGATACATGCTGTCTGACTGTGCCACTAACTCCTTGCGACGACCTCCCCCTGCTTCCATCTTGTCTCCTCATTCTCTCTGTCTCCCCTTCTGAACTTTCCCCCTCTTCTTCTCTTCAAGCAGGCACCCACGTGGCATCCGTGGACACATCGTCATCATCAACCACTTCACTTGTATCTGACACCTCAGCAAAGGAAGCAGCAGCGGGTACAACATCATCATCATCATCATCACACTGTACGTCCATGTGTGTAATCCTGCCTGACTGAGACATATCCCTGTAATCTACATCATCTGGCAATAATGGTTGCGCATCACTAATTGCATCCAACTGATTTGTAAATAACTCCTCTGACGGATCAAGTAAAGCGGCTGTGGTGCCTGTGGTGGTAGTGGTGGAGGCGGGCGGGAGCGTGGTAACTTGAGAGCAGGTGACCGAAGCTGAGCTGGAGGAGGATGGTGCGTCAAGGTTCTTAGCGGAAGCTGTTGAAGATTGGGTGTCCTGTCTAAGCCAGTCAACTATGTCCTCAGAATTTTTCGTGTTAAGGGTACGTGGCCTCTGAACACTAGGCATTATTCCAGGGACAGTGGAAATCAAAGCACCACGACCACGACGGCCCCTGCGGGGTGGCCTGCCTCTGCTTGTCATTTTTTTTTTAGATTAGGTACTACGCGTGCTAGGTACTGTGCCACCCGGTATGAGTGGTTGGCACTGGCAGTGGGCACACTACAGTCTGTGGAAGTGGGCCTGACACACACTGGCAGCAGGCAAGCAACTGAAATTAGACTACTGTCTAAAAATTAAATGCTTTATTTATCGGCAAGCTACTGTGCCACCCGGTATCAGTGGTTGGCACTGGCAGTGGGCACACTACAGTCTGTGAAAGTGGGCCTGACACACACTGGCAGCAGGCAAGCAAATGAATTTAGACTACTGTCTAAAAATTAAATGCCTTATTTATCGGCAAGCTACTGTGCCACCCGGTATCAGTGGTGGGCACTGGCAGTGGGCACACTACAGTCTGTGAAAGTGGGCCTGACACACACTGGCAGCAGGCAAGCAACTGAATTTAGACTACTGTCTGAAAATGAAATGCCTTATTTATCGGCAAGCTACTGTGCCACCCGGTATCAGTGGTGGGCACTGGCAGTGGGCACACTACAGTCAGTGGAATTGGGCCTGACACACACTGGCAGCAGGCAAGCAACTGAAATTAGACTAATGTGTAAAAATAAAATGCCTTATTTAATGGCAAGCTACTGTGCCACCCGGTATCAGTGGTTGGCACTGGTAGTAGGCACACTACAGTCTGTGGAAGTGGGCCTGACACACACTGGCAGCAGGCAAGCACCTGAAATTACACTAAAGTGTAAAAATGAAATGCCTTTTTTTGATGCAAAGTCCTGTGCCACACGGTATGACAGGGGTGGGCACTGGCAGTGGGCACACTACAGTCAGTGGAAGTCGGCCTGACACACACTAGCAGCAGGCAAGCAACTGAAATTACACTAAAGTGTAAAAATTAAATGCCTTTTTTTGATGCAAAGTCCTGTGCCAAACGGGATGACAGGGGTGGGCACTGGCAGTGGGCACACTACAGTCTGTGGGCCTGCAGCTCCTCACACACAGGCAGGCCAGGCAACTGCAATATATATATATATATATATATATATATAGAGAGAGAGAGAGAGAGAGAGAGAGAGAAAAAAAAAAGCAGAGTAATGTTGCAGCCCTAAAAAGGGCTTTTTGGGGTGCTGTCAGGACGCTGTCCTTACAGCAGAGATCAGATAAGTCTTTCAGGACTAGAGTGGACACTGAATTCACTAGCCTAGCTATCAATTTCCCTATTAAATCAGCAGCAACTACACTCTCCCTCCTCTCACTAAGACTGCAAATTCAGAATGAATCTAAAATGGATGTTGTTCAGGAGATGGGAGGGTCTGGGAGGGAGGGTATGCTGCTGATTGGCTGGAATATGTCTGCTGACTGTGAGGTGCAGGGTCAAAGCTTGCTCAATGATGATGTACAGGGGGCGAACCGAACATCGCATGTGTTCGCCCGCTGCGGCGAACGCGAACAAGCTATGTTCGCCGGGAACTGTTCGCCGGCGGATAGTTCAGGCCATCTCTAGTTAGTTGCTGCACATAGTCCTTTAGTATCTCCACACACGTCTTACACAACACAGAACTTGTTTTCTATCTTGCCAATATGGCCGCAGTTGTAGTTCAAGTCTCTCTTCCTCCTTCTTCCTGTTCACACTGAGGCAGGGTGACATCATAAGGGGCGTGTCACTTCAACACTTAGCTGCTGCCTTAAAGAACTAGTATCACAGTAATACACTTTCTCTATGGTAAACTCCAATGCAAATTGGTCCTATGCTCCATCTATTGACCAAACGAATACTGCAAGCATTTTAACACAGTTTACCAGGATAATAAAACTTAGAGACATTACATGACTGTTTCTTACAAGTAAAGGTGGGCTTAGATGAGCTCATGGAGCAGCTATTTTTCAGAAAGGAAGCATTCCTTCCCAACAGTCAGTGGCTTGCTCAGTGAAGGAGACTGCTGTATTTACATGCAGTGATCTCCTTCACAGTATGAGGATGAGGGATCGCTGTAGCGATCTCTTATCCCCATACAGAATCATTGTTTCTGTATGGGGATGGGCATTGTTTCTTTAGACAGCACAATCTGCTGTCCAGAAAAGATGAATGGTGGTGCCTGCTAGTGTTGATTCAGCACCAAAGCACCAGAGCACAATGGAAATCAATGGGAGAACCCGAGCATTAAACCAGGTACCCCTGCTCTGAAAAGGGGAGGGTGTCGGGACTCTAGTTCAGGCTTAGGAGTCCCTGCTCTGACTCCATATATAGCCATATCCATATATGGAGTTAGTGCTTGGGGACACCCAGTGTATTTAAATCTAATTTAGTCTGTATTTCAGAAAATAAAATTTTGCTGGGATTTGAATTCACGACCTTCTGCATTAGAAGCAAGCATCTTAACCACTGGGCTATACAATCCAATGATAAACTGTGCTGGAAAAACCTCATAACTAGTTTCTGTATCAGTAAGTATTCTTTCTGTATAGGAATACTTACTACTTTAGGAACTACTATGAGGTTTATCCAGCACAGTTTATCATTGGGTTGTATAATCCAATGGTTAAGATTTTTGCCTCTAATTATATATTTTCATATATTTTTTTTTTTGCATTGTATGGTATTTCCTATTATCAGGCTGGCAATTAAATTTCACCCATTCGCCCCTAGGTGGTGCTGGCGCCACTTATTTATATAGCTTTGGGTGTGCCTAGAAAGGGGAATGAGTCAGTGCTTCAGAGTAGAGTGAAGAGGAGGAGTGTGTATGGAGGAGAGAAACAGGCCCAAACCATCATGCAGCTGTTTTCCTTTCTTCTGGGCCCTAATCAAGCCTGGAGAAGACAAGTACAGCAACCAAGCACCAGACAGTGAGACCATGTATAAATATGCAATAAGCCTAGAAAGGATTAGAGCTGAACTCAGCCTATGGACCTCATCAGCACAAGTGCCTGAGAGTAACTTTCCAAGTGCTGGGACATGTATGGATAATTAGTGCGCAGATTTGTCCTTTATCTACTACACAAGCCTTCCAGGACAAAGTGGAAAACCTAAACCTTTTAAGAGAGCATCCTGTAAATAATGAAGCAAAATGTTTGCCTGCCACGAGAGAGATTGTCCTATTGGATAGCTCAAGATAAGTAGAAACCAGCATATTTAGTACCAGAGTGCTATAGTTTGGACTTAGTACACACACAGTAATGATTATTGTGTGTTTGTGTGTACTGGCAGGCGATGTCCGAGCCATAATGAATGACAGAAACAGCAGCCGGATTTGGCCCGAATCCGGCTGCTGTGTCTGTCATCCATTATGGCCCGGTCTCACTCCCCAGCCTGTGCTCTCCCCAGTAGCAGACACAATGCATGGATATCATCACATCTGCTGCTGAGATGGAGATGAGGTTTTCTTTTCTGCTGGGGAACGGGACTAGGTGAGTGTTGCATTTTTCACTACAGGGGCAGTACTACTGTAAAAGGGGCACTAAGGGGACATTCTACTGTGTTTTAACACTAAGGAGCCATAACTACTGTGTGTGGGACTAAGGCCGCAGGACTACTGTAATAGGGCACTAAGGGGCATTCTTCTGTGTTTAGGCACTAAGGGGGCAGAAATGCTGTGTGAGGGCACTAAGGGGGTAATCTCTGGAGGGGTGCATAACCGCTGTGTGGGATCACCACACTACATTCTAATGTACACTAAATGTAAAAAAAAAAGTGCAACATTTGATAAATTTGGTGCAAAGTACGCTAATGCAGACTTGGGTAAGACTTTGTTATAATATTACCATCATGATAAATTCCCCCCAATATGTATTGAAAAGAACTAAAGGCTACAATGCATGAGCACAATCTAAGAGGCAAAAAGCTATGACTTCAGGAATATCAGAAGAAAGCAGCAATATACAGCTATAAATTGGATATGTAGGCAAAATTAGGCATTAGACAATAGCCTGTCAGAAAAAAAGGGATATATGAAATCCAGTCAATATATCAAATATCAATGTATAAACGGAAGAAATCTGTTCAGCCAGCATCTGGAGCACGGCTTAATGTGACACAGAAATCCTTGAATAGAAGATATTAATTTTAATAAGAAAATACATAAAACCAGTTGCAGCACTGAGCAATCTATAGTGAGTATTAGTATAGAAACAACTCCTGTAGTCCTGCACAGTGTCATTTTGTCATTAGACAGTGACAATTAGTCTCTTTCCCAGGGCAGCTTGTGACACTTCTTTGATTGTTTTTACCAATGTAAAGAAGTTAATTGGGAGAATAATTAAGACAAGAACAGCATTGTTCTGATCAATAACATGACCAATAGATGATTTTGTCTATACTATGTTTCTTTTTTGGTCTCCATTCCCTCTTATATTACATTAGAAAAGGACCTTTAAGGCTGTGATGTCAAATATCTGAGTAGGGCTACCTAGCTATACTATACCAAAAGCATGTGGACACGTATACAATGTCCTTGTTTAAAGGGGTTGTCTCATCTGAGACAATGGAGCATATCGTTACGATATGCCACCATTGTCTGGTAGGTGCGGGTCCCACCGCTGAGACCTGCACCTATCTCTTAAACGGAGCCCGGAAAATGGTGGAGGGCACAGCCACCTTCTATCCATTTGCATGGGGCTGCCGAAAATAGCCAAACACTGTCTCGACTATTTTCATCGGGCCCATAGAAGTGAATGGGAGCAGTTGCCAGTCATGCGCGGTGTGCTCCTATTCCCTTCTATGGGGAGAGCGTTTAGTGGTGGCCAGACCAGAGTCCTCCAGCCACTAATTTGGTCCCACACCTATCAGACAATGGGGGCATATCCTAGCAATATGCCCCCATTGTCTCAGTTGAGACAACCCCTATCACATCCAATTTACCGGCTGATTTGGGGCCCAGAGTAGCAGGGGGGCCATAATTGATGACAGACAGCAGCCAGACTCGGGCCTGATGACAGCACTGCTTCACACCTGCTGTTGGGGAAAGCATGATGTAAAGCCATCATGGGGGGGGACGGGGGACACTAGGTGAGGACTACTTTTTTTTTTTACCCTACAGGGGCTTTACTACTGACCCCTCTGTGTGTCATACAGCTAATGTTTTCTTCAAGGCATTTTTCTACATAAAGGTGTAAAATACCTGAAAAACACCATGAGCTCCAGCTTCTGCTTTTTTGATTTTTTTTTAGAAAGACAACAAAAATGTAAATAAATAAAAAATCCAGTAGGAAAAAACACTTGTGTGTCTTGTGTTTCATATGCAGTGACCCAGTGGTTTACTACTAAAATGGTTGAGGACCAGGATGGCCTTTTTTGGACTGAGTTAGTAAAGGTAACACTTGCATTCAGCTTTAGACTTTACTGCCCACTACACTTCTGAGATGGGCTGTCTGTCTGATCTATGACTACACCCTGTGGCTGGTCATTGCAGAAAGATATTGAGTAGTGGTCATTTAAAAAGAGAGAATCAGGGAGGACCACCATCATAGCCAATTCCTATATAAAGCCTTTTGGGGAAAGCCTACTCTGAGAAATGCTTCAGGACTGTGCTTCCTGTATGTATTTGTACTGTGACCACCATCATCTATGCAGTAAAAAATTACACTGCTCGACTGCTCGACTCTGCAGTTGCGACAGCGAGGCGGTAAACAAAGAAGGGAAGGCAGCGCTTGTTCGAGCACTGATTCCTCTTGAAACAGCAGGTTGGCTGGAGTATTGAACCCCCGCCATTCTGATATTGATGACCTATCCTGCGGATAACCCCTTTAATAAAAAGCCATGTTTTGCTGTTTATTTTAGAATTTGGTCATACTTTTTAAAGTATATACTCACTGAGCTTTGTTTTCTTAAGTTTTGGTGCTTTTTTTGGATCAATGGAATTTTTTTCCAAAATGCAGCTTGCTCTAGGTGCAGTCTTTTTTCTTACAGCCATTTACTCCTCTCCTAAAAAATATAAGAAAATGCATTTTTGAAAATAAAATAAAAATCTTAAATATTGTGTGAATGTAATGATAGTCCTTTTAATGTAGCTGCACTCTTGAGAAAAATACCTTTAATACATATGTAAATGAGCAGTAAGATGCACTGAGGATGGCACAAAGCCATTCTGTGTAGCCCTGCTTCCTCTACCAGTTCCTCTCTTTCCTTCCTGATGGGCAGGGCCAGGTGCCTGCATAGCCATCTTGTCTCATCCTGTCAATAAGGAAAGGGTTTTGCTGGCAGAATATGCAGGAAGAACAAAGGTGTACATAATGGCTTTGAATCATCCCTGGTGCACCTAAAGCCTTATTTGCATATGGATTAAATGTACTTTTTCAGGCGCATGTAGGCAGATTATTTTTAATGAAGTGATTTAGAAATGTGCATATTAATGAAATCATGTGACAGTACAGTGACACTTTTTAAAGCTCAAAGAGGGACAGAAGGACTTGGGTCAAAAAGCGGAAATGTCCCTCGGAAAGAGGGACATTTGGGAGGCATGAATACGTCATTCAAGAGTCAGGGAAAGCTGAGCAATGATATGGTTATAGTGGTAATATTGAAAATCATCAAGCTTTCCTGGAAACAGATATAGCTGGGAAATGTCTGAGACAAAAGAAGAACAAAACCCAAGTACTTATATTTAATTTTCTACATTTTTAGTGGAAACGCTCAAAAATGTCAGTCTCGTATTACGCCACTGATTGGCTTTATGCCATAGTGCATGCTCTAACCTATTTCAAAACAAGTTTTAGATTTTTGTTTTAGCTTTCCCATTTTAAATTAATACATTGTGACAAGATCAAGATTCCCGTCAGTGATTCTGCTAAGAAATGGATCAGAATATCTGCCGCTTCTGAGACAGAGGTGAATGAAAGTTCAATCACTGTGTCTGCGGCTGTCATTACAGGATGTCACATTGTCTCCATACAAGCATTCAGCAATCAGTTGGATCTCTGCACCTGACACCAGCGCTGTAATGAATGCTCAGCGTGATCGGTTGGGTTTTGCAGCGGCTATAGATCATTTTAGGTAAGAAGTTCTTGCTCATAAAGTTTCTGCTATTTTGATCGATCGTTGGGTTATTACTGATGAGTAAAACTTATTATGCACTGTACGCAGAGTACAGACACCACGCATTTCATTATGTATTCTGCAGGAAGTCATAACCTAATATTCGGGCATATCATGAGATGCATCAAGGGCAGGTACTGCAGTCATTTGCTACTCCGCTAAATAGTAAAACATTCCTTGCTTTATTTGACTTCATTATATCTCTGTTAACCATCTGCTTGACAGCACTGTCTTATAAATCATGAAATTCATCTGAACTGCTAAATGGAAACAGCATTTATTGCTAAACTGTAATCGGATATACAGCACAGCTTCACAGATACAAATTAGTGCAAGCAAAAGTTGAGGAACTGCCTACAGATCCAGGCTGGCTCACAAAAGGACATTGGGGTCCTGGTTCTTACATAATAATGAACCCTAGAATGGACAGTGCTCATAAGGCTCGGCACAGACAACCCTACGTTAAAGATCACTTACTGACTTATTCAAAACACAGAGACTCTGCAGTCCGAGTGGTGATTTATCCGACAATGTTCCAGTGGAGTATGAACTGTTTTGGCCATAGGCCTTCATCATATACCTGGATACCGCATAGTAGATGAGATATGGTATATCTGGTAATCTTAGGAATAGGATATAACACATAGAGAAATGGGCGATAATATTGTAGTGGAAGCAATCCTGACGCAGTGGAAGGGGGCCTGGGTCATCTACCATCTACTGTGTGGCATCCAGATATCTGATGAAATGTTAATACACCACTGGAACATTGTCAAATAAATCATGTGTGACTTGCAAATCACCGCAGGGGTAATTATTGGGCCCTATTCCCTTCAATATACTCATTATTTATCTTGTAGAAGGCTTGCACAGTAAAAATATACATTTTTGTGGATGACAAACTGTGTAAAGTAATTAAAACGGAAGAGAACAGTATAGAAAGGGAAAGAGGACAGTATATCTGGATAGATTGAAGGCTTGGGCAGATAAGTGGCAGATGAGGTTTAACGCTGACAAATCTAAGTTTATGCACATGGGAAGGAATAATGCAAGTCACCAGTACATACTAAATGGTAAAACACTGAGCAATACTGACATGGAAAAGGACTTAGGAATTTTAGTGAACAGAAAACTAAGCTGTAAAAAACTGCTGCCAAGGCCAATAAGATAATGCGTTGCATAGATGCCCGTGATGAGAACATAGTCCCACCACTTTACAAATCACTGGTCAGACCACATATGGAGTACTGTATACAGTTCTGGGCTCCTGTGAACAAGGCAGACATAGCAGAGCTGGAGAGGGTTCAGAGGAGGCCAACTAAAGTAATAACTGGAATGGGGGACTACAGTACCCTAAAAGATTATCAAAATTAGGGTTATTCACTTTAGAAAAAAGACAACTGAGGGGAGATCTAATAACTATGTATTAATATATTAGAGGTCAGTACAGAGATCTCTCCCATCATCTATTTATCCCCAGGACTGTGACGAGGGGACATCCTCTGCGTCTAGAGGAAAGAAGGTTTCTAGACAAACATAGAAGAGGATTCTTTACGGTAAGAGCAGTGAGACTATGGAACTCTCTGCCTGAGGTGGTGGTGATGGTGAATTCACTAAAAGAGTTCAAGAGGGGCCCTATTTCTGGAGTGTAATAATATTACAGGCTATAGCTACTAGAGAGGGGTTGTTGATACAGAGAGTTTTTCTGATTGCCTGATTGGAGTCGGAAAGGAATTTTGTTCTCATGTTTTTTATGATCAGCTTTGCAGGACGATATGCTGAACTAGATGGAAGTATGTCTCTTATCGGCCTTACAGACGACATTATTATGTTGGTGCAGCAATTTTTACTGAATCAGGTAGGTAAAGTCATACATGTTTTGACTAGTATACCAAGATAAATGCATTGTTTTACATACAGCACAAGCAACATTTGGGAGGTTACTCAGCGGGTCTACTAGCACACCACCAGCACAGTTAGCACATTGGATGTATTCACATAAAGATAGCAACCTTTGTTCCTACAAGTCACTAAAAACAAACTGTAATCTGATCATTTAGACGTGGCAAAAATTCATTTTTTTATATTAAAGAACATCAGATATCAACAGTTTGAGGGGTTAAATGATAAAACTGCACAGATCACAAAGTAAAATTAGATGCAAAAGTTAATATTAGACCTAAAAATACCCAACGGCAAAAGTGGATTAGCAGCAACTGAACAGACAGTAATCTGAGGTGGTTTTTCCTGTGCTTGGCTCTGAGTGTCTACTGGTTGGATTATGTTTTACTTATCTTTATTAAACAGTATGATCAGAATGCAGCATTTAAGATATACTGCAATGTCATTTCCTGTGTAGTAGTCTTATTCGTTCACACTGTTCTGCACAACTATAGGTAAAGAAAACAAATTTAACAGAAATTTCATATTGAATTTAATAAAACATTTTAAAAATGCTTCCAAGATACATTTTTATTAAGAATTTAAAATAACACTTTAGAAGCACCTACAAGCTTGTCGCATATAGGACACTAGGAAAATGGTTAAAGAAGTCTTGAGCAGACACCCCAGATGTCCTAAGCGTAGAGAGATCGGCAAAACATTCTGTCACTTGTCAGCCTGTCCCAGAGTTCAAGGCTTTTGTGATAATATTTTTTGAGCATTACAGTAACAGATGATGGTAAAACACAAGACTGTCTAGCGGTGCTAGTCTTTTCTTGTACAAAAAAGGATATATAGACACAAGAAGCAAAAAATGTAAATCCTATAGATTACCTTTTTCGCCGACAGAAGTGTTTGAATACTTTGCATTTCTGCAGAACAATTTGCCACAGTTGTACACAGTTCTACATTGAAAAATAAAAATATATACTCACCCCCATACCCATATGTGTCCTAAAAGTAGATACCAGGCACATTGTGTGTGGTTTTGACATTTTCACAGACACCTTCATGCAATTTTGCATCAAAAAGCAATTTTTCATGCTGTGATCCAAGCAGAATGTTATATGGACAACACCCAGGGGCGTAACTACCATAGCGGCAGAACATGAGACTGCTATGGGGCCCAGGGCAAGAGGGGGCCCAGTCTTAGTTGGGATTATCTCCTCTTCTACTGGAGGTGAAAACTTGGTCAGGACTCTAAAGGAACAACTTTTAGTAAATAGGGCAGTGGAAAATTGCCCAAGGGTCATTGAAATGAGTTTAGGCAGAAACCCTTCTGTCCTGGGGGGGCGTGTTCGGGGAGACGCTGGTTTGATCCTTGCTACGGGGCCCTTACTTCTGTATGTACGCCACTGACCACACCTCACAAAAATTTATAGACCAGAAATTGAAATTTGGAAAATGAACAGCCTATAATTACGTATATGGATTACACTCCTTGAAAAGCAAGTGCGCCTCGAAACCTATATAATTTCTGAAGGCAGACAACCTGATAATTGCAGTTGCCTTGACGGACTGTTAACAACAATGTCCACCTTCATGTAACTTTGTGACAAACAGGGATTATTTAAAAAAAATGCATCAAAACAAACATATGCACCAAAAACTCACATCCAAGCAGATGTTTAAACAAAAAAAAAATATGTAAACATAGTATTTCTATACCTCAATATCTCATATATACCACAAGTGTATATATCAACAAGAGCTTGTGCCCTGGTGCCCCAGGCCCCCCAGTGACTGCATCAGGGCTGCGGGAGCAAGTTTCGTCTGTATTTATTCATTAATGTATAACTTTGCACTTTGGTATCCTGATCAGTTATAACCATTGTGGTCTGTACAATAGGTTTCCACTGTGCCATACTATTAAACTATATTACTGCTAGCTATCTCCACATGTTCTGCCACTCTACTATGGGTATGGATCTATTTTAATGTGTTTTGTATTTTAATCATGAAATAATAAAGATGATTATATGTTTCAGAATTGTGTGCGGTGTTGTTCTTTTATGCGGCCTCTTAAAATACTGAAACAGAGGCCATGCAATATTTGGTCGTCATCCACAAATGTGTTAAAAGTATAAGAAAAAATAGATAGCGGCACTCACCATGACTTGTTAAACGTGCTTGATGCTTTATTAGTTCATTTGCAAGAACAAGCAGGGGCTGGAGCGGACAAACATCTTCACTGACATGCACTGCAGGCGACGGCCGTTTCGCGCCGATTAGCGCTTCGTCTGGCCTGCGACGTCACCAGAAGGCGACTCTTCTCTTATGCCCACAGGAAGCGTCCGTTAGCTAGGCAACCGAGGGCGGGGAGGGAGGGAGAGAAGGGGCAGGGCCTGCGCGCTGAGACACAGCAAAGGGTGCGCCTAAGGCCCGCCTCTAACACACCTCCAAAAATACCGCCAATCGTGCTTCGCGGGCGTTCCAGTGGGTGCAAGAGGTGGGGACACAGTACAATACAAATATAACAATTGACAACAATTAAAAACATGGAGATACACATATGGCGCATCAAATCAGTGCGCTCATTTCGTTACGGTCATTGAGGCCGAGTGGGCCCATAGCTTCTGCCCGTATAATCCAGGCAGCTTCCTTCCGTAGGAGTTCCCTGTGTCTATCCCCTCCAGAGTCTAAAGTGCTTACGTGCTCTAAACCAGCAAACCTTAGACAGGAATGCTGTCCACCATGTCGTTCGTTAACGTGGTTTATCAACCTGGGGCAGCCTTTTCCTGTCCTAATAGAGTTTGTGTGCTCACAAAACCTCTCGAACAATGGGCGGATCGTTTTTCCTATATAATAGGACCCACATCCACAAGTTACAATGTAGACTACATAACTTGTGCGGCAGTTGATGAACTGCTTAACTTTGTGGTGCAGACCCCCGAACTCTAGATTCTTGCCCTGTATAATTTGCGCACAGTATGAACAGTATCCACATCTGTGGTTTCCTGTTAACTTGTTACCAGTTAACCAATTGAGGGAGCGACCTTCTACAAACCTACTCCTAACTAATTTATCCTTTATGGTTCTGCAGCGTCTAAAAGTCACGATGGGTCTATTGGATGCGTATTCTTTTAGGCCCTCATCATTTCTAAGCATATCCCAATTACGTAATATTGCCTGTTTTACTATGTCTGCCATGGGACTGTACTTGAAAGCAAATGCAAACCTGCCACTGTTTTTTTGTTTGTTCCCTGGTTTTCTATGTAGTAAATCCTGTTGCTGATACTGTGCGGCCCTTTCCTTAGCTTTGTCCACAATAGGTAGAGGTACCCCCTTGCTAATAACCTGGCCTTGAGTTCATTTGCCTGGCTATCAAAGGTGGTCTCCGTGTTGTTGATGTGTCTTAATCGCACAAACTGGCCATATGGGACTGCATGCTTAACAGCCTGAGGGTGGTAGCTTCCATAGTGTAATAGGGAATTAGTGGCGGTGGGTTTTCGATAAGTGCTAGTGAGGAGTTTGTCACCATACATCTCCAAATGTACGTCCAGGAACTCAAGACTATTGCCTCCAAAGTTTAAAGTAAATGCCATGTTCATATCATTTGTATTTAGGTACTTGACAAATTCCTCACAGGCAGTGCGTGACCCCCGCCAAACGATAAAAACATCGTCCACATATCTAAGATATAGTTTGACATGCTGCGTGAACCTGTTGGACTGGGAAAACACAAAACGGTCCTCCAAAACTGCTAAATATATGTTTGCAAACGTGCAAGACACCGGGGTCCCCATTTCGGTGCCGAGGATCTGCCTGTACCAATGGTCCCAAACAAGAATACGTTGTTCCCAAGAACGAACTTAAGGGCTTCTTCCACAAAAGACAAAAAGGGTTCCCGTCTCCCAGCGTTAAAAAGTACCCGCTTGACTGCCTGCACACCTGCATCTTGTGGGATGCGGGTGTATAGGCTTTCAACGTAAAGTGACACCAATGACAAATCTTCCTGCCATTCAAAACTCGAAACTGCACTTAGGAAGGCATTGGTGTCCTTTAAATAGGTGGGAACGCTAGGTAGTAGGGGCCTTAATAGCCAATCCAAATATTGAGACAGGGGCTCGGTAACCGAACCTATGCCTGCCCCGATCAGGCGACCAGGGGGCGACTGGCAGATTTGTGCACTTTTGGCACAAAGTACCAGTTGGGACGTTTGGGGCACATTGGTACCAGCCGATCCAAGGCACCGCGGGGTAGAACTCCCTTATCTACAAATCCACGCAGCATGCCAACCAGTCCAGAGCTTATGTCTGGGATAGGATCCCCTTTTAAACGTTGGTAAACGCGTTCATCCTCAAGCTGCCTACCTGCTTCAGTAACATAGTAATCACGGGTAAGGAGGATTATGTTGCCCCCCTTGTCTGCTGGCTTCACTATGATATCGTCTCTTTTGGCAAGACAATCAAATGCTGTATACTCCTCGCGGGATAAATTGTACCGCGGGACGGGATAGACAAGGGATTTTACATCCTTAAGTACTTGCCTATAAAAGAGATCAAGGTTACTCCCAGCATGCAAGGGGGGACAAAAGGTGGACCTGACACCTCCACGGAACTCCGTGACATGAGGTGCCGGGCCAGTGCTTGGCCGCAGACTACAATCGACCAGGAATTCAAGACAAGCTATTTCTATTTCACTGTGTTCTTCAGATGTATTAAACTGAGTAGAAAATGAGTAGCATATCACACACAGAGTGAAAGGAGGAGGACTCCTCAGCAGTGCAGAGTATTTCAGGAGAGGAGTGTGTTGATCTTGTTGAAGATTGTGGACTAAGAGTTACAAGGTGGAAAGAGCAGGGTCCCCAGCAGCACAGAGTATTTCAGGAATGCCCGTTGTGTTGGAAAGGACAGACAGGATAAATCGCTCTCAAAAAGCTTAGAATCAAGTGCGGCTACTCATCGAGCCATGAACAGGCGTCTAGTAGCTACAGACAATGAGAAGACAAAGCTTCAAGATTGCTTGAGCCCAGAAGAGTCGTAAAATTCATCAAGATTTAAACCATAACTACCAGCCCCTGGTCTCTTCATCAGGGAAAGCTTCACAAGTTCCCAGTCATCATGGAAAAAGCTTAGAATCAACGTTGAAAAATATATGGCATCAGAGGTATGTGAGGACGCCATCACGTTAGGATGGGTATGCCACCCAGGGCAGATTGTATAAAATAACCACATACAGAATATAACCAGGAAACAGCTTGAAGAATGGGGACAATTCAATCTGATAATTGGCGGCAGTCCTTGTAATGGCTTATCTGTGGTTAATCCGCACCAGAAAGGCCTTTATGGGGGCAGTGGACAACTGTTTTTTGACTTTCCACGATAACTCAATAAAGTGTTGCCTAAGACAGGAGATAATTGGCCAGTCTTTTAGTTATTCGAGAAAGTTGTTGGGATGGAGAAAGCATTCCAAAAAACAATTTCTCTCCACCTGGAGAGGAATCCTGTCAAGATTGATAAAAGTGCAGTATAGGCTGCTCATTGAGCCAGATACTTCTGGGGAACCTGCCTGGCATGAACAGGCCTCTAGTAGCTATAGACAATGAGAAGACAAAGCTTCAAGATTGTTTGGAGCCGGAAGAGTCGCGAAGGTCATCAAGATTCGATAATCAGGAGAGGTTTGTTTTTCTTTATGGAAACCTATACGTATTTATATTCTCCCTCCTTTTTCTTTATATGCGCTTAATTGTTTATTATCCTTTGTTGATCGATTGCCTGAATGTCCTGTCATTGTGATGGGGGATTTTAACTGTGTTATCAATCCAGAAAGAGACAGGGTTTCCATGGAGACAGACATACATACCCCGCGTCAGGGGTCTCCGCTGTCCGGCTTCTGCAAAGAAGCTGGTTTTCTGGATATATGGGGACATCTAGGGAAGGGGAAACAAGTATATTCTTGTGTTAGTAAATACGGGAGAGAGCAATGTCTAGGATAGATTTAGCCCTGACTAATAAAAATTATTCGAAATATGTAAAAGGTATGAAATATGAGGCCAGGTCACTATCCAATCATTTACCTCTCCTCATTGAGTTATCTATGATGGATGATGAACATAGTATTAGACCTATTTAGATGAAATACTCATTGAATTTCTATAATGGATAATCATAAATTGATTAAACAGGAGATGGAATTTTTCTGGGACACGAATTATAACTCATCAAAAATTTACTTTGTGTGGGATACGTTTAAGGCATTTATGAGGGGGGCATTTATTAGTAATATTTAAAACTTAAGAAAAAGTTATTCTAGAAAAGAGAGAGATCTACAAGAGGCAGTGGTAGCCAGGATGGAAGAGTTTTCTAGCAAAAATACAGAACCAACTAGAAAAATTATGCAGGGGGTAAACCAGGCCCTTACTGACTTCCTTCTGGATATGGCTCAGCAAAGGCTCTTCTTTAGGGGAAAAAATAAGGTACCATTATTCAAGATCAGGAAGGCACTAAAGAGGCATTCGCTAAATATTTTTGGGAATTGTACAAATCAGAGGATACTGATTCAGATAAAGTGATTTGAGTTATATTTGAATTCTATTTCCTTGCCAGTCCTTACAGATATCCAAAGAGAATACCTCGATGCGGATCTCTCCTTGCAATAGTTAGAGGCTGCTCTGAAAGCCTGTGCGGGAAACTTGACCTCACGAACTGATGGATTCCCAACCTGTGGCTCTCCAGCTGTTGCAAAACTACAACTCCCAGCATGCCCAGACGGTTTCAGCTATCAGCCTACAGCAGGGCATGGTGGGAATTGTATTTTTACAACAGCTGGAGAGCCGCAGGTTGGACAGCCCTGCCATATGAATTCTATTGTAAATATGGGGAGGATGTTCTTCCCCGCCTCCTAAAGGTATTTAATCAGGCAACAGAGGATGGTAGTCTTCCAGAATCCATGACAGAGGGGATAATAGTATTAATATTGAAAAAAGGTAAACATCCTTTAGATATGGGTTCTTATAGGTCTATTACCTTGTTAAATACAGATGTTAATCTTTTCAAGAATTCTCACTAACAGGTTGTCTAAAGTTATTCCATCTATTATACATCCCGACCAAAATGGATTTATTCCTAATAAGGGTACTCATTATAATTTGCATCACTTGTTTGCTAATATTCAGTCATCCCAGGGGGCTTCTCGCTCCATCCTGTCTTTGGATGCCTCTAAGGCCTTTGACAGGGTGGAGTGGAGATTCCCCTGGAGAGTACTAGAGAAGATGGGATTTGGTACTAAGTTCATCAATATGGTGAAGCTTTTGTATAAATCCCCGAAGGCTAGGCTGTTTTTCTTTGGAGAGGGGCATACGTCAAGGGTGTCCACTCTCCCCATTGTTATTTGATATCTATTTTGAGCCCCTTGCTATTGGGATTAGGCAGGATCCTGTGATTGAAGGGTTTGGGATGTTGGGAACAGAAGACTGTATTTCTCTACATGCCGGCGATGTTTTGTTTTTAATACAACAGAACATTAATATTTACAAAAACGCTCATACTGGTGTTAAAATTGAGACTAAGATATCTTGGCATGGTGCTCGGGCTCCAATATGTCCTTGAGGATATATTGGCTAAATTCTCAATTTTAACACCAGTATGAGGGTTTAGTCAGACCGCAGAGTGCACCTGTTTTTCTAAATGTTAATGTTATATTGTTTATTACATCCACACATCTGCTATCCTGTGTAGGATGTCTATTGTGGTACTTGTGGTCCGCTGTAGGCATCCCCCACTGCAATTTTGCTGTGGATCGCCATTAGCAGCGAACCATAAGCGCAGGATCTATAGATGCGCCACTGCATATGGGCTGGAGCACTTCCTGCCTTCTAATACCACGCCAGTTTATAGTTTTTATATACAACAGACCAACATTACACTTCTGAAGGTTATTTGAGTAGTTATCTCCTTTTGCGAAGTCTCGGGGTTTGATATTAATTGGTCTAGAACTATTCTTCTTCCCATAGATAGATTAGAACCTCTGAAGAGCTATTTAGGAATTTGACTATCTCAGATTCACTTGAATACTTAGGGATTACTATTTCTTCTAAGACTGAAGATTTTAGGCAGCTCAATTTGATCCCATTAATAACTAGACTGAGATTTAAAATAAAGACATGGCTCCCGCTATCTAGAGCTGATAGGATATCTTTGGTGAAGATTGTGATTTTGCCTCAATTACCATATATTCTTAGAAACTCCCCAGTATGGATCGAAGATAAACTTTTTAAGTTGATTGAGAAAATTATTAATGATTTACTTTGGGGGAGAAAGCGAGTAAGGCTCAAATTTGAATATTTTTATAAGCCGTTGGAACAGGGGGGACTAAATCCTCCCTATTTCAAGGGTTATTTTATCGCATCACAGTTATGGTTGTATTATGAATGGGAGAAGAGCCCATTTTCTAGAATGTTGGTTAAGAACTCTGCATATGATAATATCTTTGCTCTATTGGAATTTGGTCAATTAATTAGGCCCCAACAGGAATATAGAGCTGCTGTGAAGCTCGTCACAAAGTCCTGGAAAATTATTAGAAACTAGTTCAGAATAAAGGGATCCATCTGTGCCCTTTATCACAATTATTATTTACAGGCCTTAGATGAACTGGCTGGGGATCAATATTGGAAAAAGAATAATATTTGTTATCTTGCATAGGTTGTTGGAAATGGGCACATAATACAAAGGAAAAATATATCTAATATGTCTTGGATTCGGTATTTTCAGCTACGTTCGGCACTTTCTAGTATAAAAGATAAATCTTTCCCATAGATACTTCTACTTTTTTTGCATGAATTAATAGTAAAGTCACTACACAGAGTTAAGATTTCTCAATGTTATAAATATTTACTTAAAGCACGTTTTACTAATGTATACTCTCCTGGGCAAAAGGCCTGGAGATTGGAATGCCCAAGGGTACAATCGGATGAGTGGGATAACATACTGCTAAATGTAAGACTAGTTTCTTACAACTTCAATCACATATTGGTTCAATTTGATATTTTACACAAAATTTACGTTACTCCTTTATGGCTTAAAAAAACAGGGTCTTCGAAACACTTCCAATTGTCCCCACTGTGATTCTTTAGAGGCCGATTACTTACACATGTTTTAGACTTGTGTACAACTTAAAGGATACTGCAAGGCAATACATAATTATGTTACTCAAAAGCTGAAAGTGTTGATTCCATTCACGGCAGAGTCTTGGATCCTGAGTGATATCACTAAGGTGGGGTGTCATAAGCATAAATGATCCCTCTTGCTCAAAATATTGTTCTTTGCAAGGCTTCTGATTGCTCAGACTTGGTTTTGGTGGCCGGCTGGTGACCGTCAAAAACATTTGGAGCAAGGGCCTGCTAGTGACCCTGTAAAACATTATGGTTGAGGGCCTGCTGGTGAGCTAACCCTATAAAACATTATGGTTGAGGGCCTTCTGGTGAGCTGACCCTGTAAAACATTATGGTTGAGGGCCTGCTGGTGAGCTGTCCCTGTAAAACATTATGGTTGAGGGCCTGCTGGTGAGCTAACCCTATAAAACATTATGGTTGAGGGCCTGCTGGTGAGCTAACCCTGTAAAACATTATGGTTGAGGGCCTGCTGGTGAGCTAACCCTATAAAACATTATGGTTGAGGGCCTGCTGGTGAGCAGAACCTGTAAAACATTATGGTTAGGGGCCTGCTGGTGAGCTGTCCCTGTAAAATATTATGGTTGAGGGCCTGCTGGTGAGCTGACCCTATAAAACATTATGGTTGAGGGCCTGCTGGTAAGCTGACCCTCTTTAAAAATTGTAGTGGGGAGAATATATACAATCTGGAGGAGGAGGAGGAGTAGTAGAAAACAAGATTCAACCATATACACTTTTTTGTGGTGGAAAAGGTGCATGGGAATACACTACAGTAGACTGAGTATATTATAAACAATACATTGAAATTGCCTTTATGTTCATCATCAATCATCTCAGCTCTCCTCTGGTGGAGATTGAGAAGTCAGGGGCAATCCAGGCCTTGTTAATTTTTATCTGAGTCAACCTGTCAGCATTGTCAGTGGACAAGCAGATACGCTTATCAGTTATAATGCCACCAGCAGCACTAAATACACGCTCAGACAAAACGCAGGCAGCAGGGAAGGCCAGCACCTCCAAGGCGTAGAGCGCATTTTCGTGCCACATGTCCAGCTTGGACACCTAGTAGTTGTAAGGCACTGAGGGATCATTAAGGACGCTGACACGGTCATCATCTTCCAAAACTTTTCCTTCCTTGTAGCACTAGGCCATGCTTCAGGGTGAGGTTGCTAGCGGGGTGTCATGAAAGTGTCCCATGACTTGGAGAGTGTTGCCCTGCTTTTGTTGGAACTGCTGTATGTTCCCCTTGTCTCCCTTCCTCAGTTGCCTAAGGAAGTATGGACTCTGGAGGCCGCGTTGTCGGATGAAAAATTTTGGAGCAATCTCTCAACAAGTACCTTCTGGTATTGCACCATTTTACTCGTCCTCTCCACCACAGGAATGAGAGATGAGAAGTTCTCTTTGTAGCAGGGGTCGAGAAGGGTGAACACCCGGTAATCTGTGTTATCTAAAATGCGTATAACGCGAGGGTCACGGGAAAGGCAGCCTAACATGAAGTCAGCCATGTGTGCCAGAGTACCAACAGGCAAGAAGTTGATGTCAACATCAAGATGACTCTCCATCCCCTCATCCTCCTCCTTTTCTGCCCATCTACACTGAACAGATAGAATGAAAGTTCCATGGGTACTACCCTCTGTAGCAGAGGTAACTGTCTCCAGCTCCTCCTCCTCCACTTCATGGCCCAATTCGCACTGAGAAGACGAACTGTGGGTGGTCTGGCTATCACCCTGTGTAATGTTCTCCCCATTTGCTCGTCTGCCACATTCAGAGCATCCTCCTTAATTGAGAGCAGCGATCGTTTGAGTAGACACAGCACTGGGATGATTACGCTGATAATAGCGTTATCGCCACTAACCATTTGTTTGGATTCATCAAAGTTTTTTAAAACCTCACAGCGGTCTGACATCAATGCCCACTCCTCGCTTGTGAATAGTGGCAGTTGACTGGAAAGGAGACGATCATGTTGCAACTGGTATTCCACAACTGCACTCTGCTGCTCACAAAGCCTAGGTAACATGTAGAACGTAGAGTTCCAGCGTGTGCTCACGTCGCACAACAGTCGGTAAGCTGCTGCACCGTTGACAGGCCGGCTGAAGCAGTGGACGACTTGCTTAAATGGGCACACACGGTTTTATATAAACTGCTGAACCACTACGTTTAAGACGTGGGCTAGGCATGGGATGTGTGTCAGGTTGCCGAGCTCCAAAGCCATCACCAAGTTACGGCCATTGTCAGACACAACCATGCCTGGTTGTAGGTTGAGTGGCAAGAGCCACAGCTCGGTCTAGTCCCTTATACTCTGCTACAGCTCTGTGGCGGTGTGCTGTTTGTCCCCTAAGCAGATCAGCTTCAGCACAGCCTGTTGATGCTTACCCACAGCAGTGCTATACTGCTTCCAGCTAGCGGCTGATGGCTGACTGCTGTTGGAGGTGGAAATGGAGGCGGCGGAGAAGTGGGGGTTGGAGCCAGTAACATAACTGCTAGTGGAGACCCAGATGGACATAGGGCTCGCAATACTGGGCGTGGGTAGCACCTGTACCATCCCAGGGTGCGACTCACTCCCGGCCTCCACAACATTCACTCAGTGTGCGGTCAAGGAAATATATCGTCCCTGGCTACCAGCACTTGTCCATGTGTCCGTGGTGAGGTGGACCTTCACAGTAAGTGCATTGGTCAGGGCACGGGTAATGTTCTGGGACTCATGCTGGTGTAAGGCGGGCACTGCACACCATGAAAAATAGTGGCGGCTGGGGACTGCGTACCTAGACACGAGTGCCAACATCAGGCTGCGAAAGGCCTCAGTGTCCACAAGCCTAAATAGCAACAGGGAAGTGGATGTTGTTGCTGACGGTTCATGCGAAGGTCCAGGTGCAGGGCGAGGGGCATCCGGGTCTGAGCCTTCGACAGGGGATTGGCCAGCAGTGCATAACGCAGGGGAAGAGGAGGCAGTGGTGTGAACCGCAGACCCAGATAGTGGACCCAGGTGTTCGGCCCACTTATTAGGGTGCTTTGATGCCATGTGGCGGATCATGCTGGTGGTCGTGAGGTTGCTAGTGTTCATTTTGGTACGGCACAGCTTGCAAATTACCAGTCTTTTATTGTCTGCACTTTCCTCAAAAAAGCGCCATACTGCGGAACACCTACCTCTTGGCAACGTAGATTTACGCATGGGGGTGCTCGGTGTAACGGTTGCGGGCCTGTTTGGTGTGGGCAGACTTCTCCATTTTGCAACCCCTCTGCCTCTTCCAGACTGTTGCGGTGCTGCGGATCCCTCCACCTCTGTACTGCTGTCCTTGCTTGGCTTTTGACCTTTCCATGTTGGGTCAGTGACCTCATCGTCCACCACCTCCCCTTCCACTTCGTCACTCTGCACATCCTCCTGACTTGACCTAACCACAACCTTAGTGATTGACAACTGTGTCTCATCATCATCCACCTCGTGAACGAATGATTGCCGTTCACCACGGTCATCTTCTTGAGACTGTGAAGGCTCAAAAGGTTTGGAATTAGGGCACAATATCTCAGGTACCTCTTCAAGCATGCTTGGCGAGAGAGCCAAACCAAGTACTGGCGATGAAAAGAGGTCATGTGAATATCCGAGCGTGGGATCACTTGTTTGGCCAGACGCAATATGGTGGGAGGAAGGAGGATAAGAGTGAGGATTCGGTTGACCAGACTGTTGGCTACAGAGACTGGACTTAGTGAAAGAGACGGTGGTGCTTAACCGGCTGGAAGCATTATCTTCTGCAATCCAACCGACCACCTGCTCGCACTGGTCCGATTTGGACAGTGTTGTCCTGCACCGCCCAGCTAAGTTGGACATGAACCTGGTTAAGGTGGATTTTTTTGTTTTTTCTGGTGCACTGGCAGCAGGCACAGTTTCATTGCACCCAGGGCCACGGCCTCTTCTTGCACTATCACGCCCACTTCCCCATCCCTTTGTGCTCGCCTTCTTCATATTAATGGTTTTGTCTGTGGCGCAAATTGTTTTACTGTCCGCTAAAGACACAGTTTTCTGATGCAGGACAGTATTGGTTACACAAAACACCACAGATTTTAGACACTACACTAGGCCCAGATTAATAGACGTTGTAATATACACCGTGTTTTCAGATTCAGTTCAGTATGGAATACAAAAACCCAGATTTTGGACACTTTACTAGGCCCAGATGAATGGAAATTGCAATATACACACTTTTTTCAAACTCAGTTCAGTATGAAATACAAAACCCACAGATTGTGGACACTTTATTAGGCCCAGATTAATGGAAGTTGTAATATACACAGTGTTTTCAGATTCAGTTCAGTATGGGATACAAAAAGCCACAGATTTTGGACACTTTACTAGGCCCATATTAATGGAAGTTGTAATATACAGCGTTTTCAGATTCAGTTCAGTATGGGATACAAAAAGCTAAAGATTTTGGACACTTTACTAGGCCGGATTAATGGAAGTTGTAATATACACAGTGTTTTCAGATTCATTTCAGTATTGGATACAAAAACCAACACATTTTGGACACTTTACTAGGCCCAGTTTAACCACATCAGCCCCCCTAGCTTAAACACCCTTAATGACCAGGCCACTTTTTACAATTCCGCACTACACTACTTTCACCGTTTATTGCTCGGTCATACAACTTACCACCCAAATGAATTTTACCTCCTTTTCTTCTCACTAATAGAGCTTTCATTTGGTGGTATTTCATTGCTGCTGACATTTTTACTTTTTTTGCTATTAATCAAAAATTACCGAAATTTTTGCAAAAAAATGACATTTTTCACTTTCTGTTGTAAAATTTTTCAAAAAACTACATTTCTATATAAATTTTTCTCTAAATTTATTGTTCTACATGTCTTTGATAAAAAAATCCAATAAGTGTATATTTATTGGTTTGGGTAAAAGTTATAGCGTTTACAAACTATGGTGCAAAAAGTGAATTTCGGCATTTTGAAGCAGCTCTGACTTTCTGAGCACCTGTCATGTTTCTTCAGGTGCTAGAATGCCAGGAAAGTATAAATACCCCCCAAATCACACCATTTTAGAAAGAAGACACCCCAAAGTATTCGCGGAGGGGCTTGGTGAGTTCATGTATCATTTCATTTTTTTCACAAGTTAGCGGAAAATGACACTTTCTGAGAAAAAAAAAAAAAAAAGTTTCAATTTCTGATAACTTCTGGCAAAAAAAAAAAATCTCAGACGGACTCACTATGCCCCTCAGTGAATACCTTGGGGTGTCTACTTTCCGAAATGGGGTCATTTGTGGGGTGTGTTTACTGTTCTGGCATTTTGGGCGGGGCTAAATTGTGAGCCGCCATGTAAAACCTAAAGGTACTCGTTGAATTTGGGCCCTTTGCGCACCCAGGCTGCAAAAAGTGTCACTCATGTGGTATCGCCGCACTCAGGAGAAGTAGGGCAATGTGTTTTGGGGTGTATTTTTACATACACCCATGCTGGGTGAGAGAAATATCGCTGTAAATTGTCAACTTTGTATAAAAATTTTTAAAAGTTGTCGTTACAGAGATATTTTTCACACAAAGTATGGGTATATGTAAAAATACACCCTAAAACACATTGCCCTACTTCTCCTAAGTACGGCGATACCACATGTGTGCCACTTTTTGCAGCTTGAGCGCAAAGGGCCCTAAAACCAATGAGTACCTTTTAGGATTTCACAGGGCATTTTTACGCATTTGGATTCCAGACTTCTTCTCACGCTTTAGGGGCCTCTAAAATGCCAGGGCAGTATAAATACCCACATGTGACCCATTTTGGAAAGAAGACACCCCAAGGTATTCTGTGAGGGGTATGGTGAGTTCATGTAAAATTTTATTTTTGTCACAAGTTAGTGGAATATGAGACTTTGTAAAAACAAAATTAAAAAACAAAAAACAATTTCCGCTGACTTGTGCCAAAAATAAAAATTCTGTGGACTCACCATGCCCTCACAGAATACCTAGGGGTGTCTTCTTTCCAAAATGGGGTCACATGTGGGGTATTTATACTCACCTGGCATTTTAGGGGCCCCTAAAGTGTGAGAATCCAAATGCAAAAAATGGCCTGTGAAATCTAAAGGTACTCATTGGTTTAGGGCCCTTTGCGCATCTTGGCTGCAAAATGTCACACATGTGGTATCGCCGTACTCAGGAGAAGTAGGGCAATCTGTTTTGGGGTGTATTTTTATATATACCCATACTGTGTGTGAGAAATATCGCTGTAAACGACAACTTTTTAAATTTTTTTATTCAAAGTTGTCAATTTACAGAGATATTTCTCTCACCCAGTATGGGTATATGTAAAAATACACCCCAAAACACATCGCCCTACTTCTCCTGAGTACGGCGATACCACATGTGTGACACTTTTTGCAGCCAAGATGCGCAAAGGGCCCTAATTCCAATGAGTACCTTTAGGAGGGCATTTTTACGCATTTTTCTTCTCACGCTTTAGGGCCCCTAAATGCCAGGGCAGTATAAATACCCCACATGTGACCCCATTTTGGAAAGAAGACACCCCAAGGTAATCCGTGAGGGGCATGGTGAGTTCATAGAAGATTTTTTTTGGCACAAGTTAGTGGAAATTGATTTTTCATTGTTTTTCTCACAAAGTCTCCCTTTCCGCTAACTTTTGACAAAAAGTTTAATTTTTCATGGACTCATTATGCCCCTCAGCGAATACCTTGAGGTGTCTTCTTTCCAAAATGGGGTCACATGTGGGTATTTATACTGCCCTGGCATTTTAGGGGCCCTAAAGCGTGAGAAGAAAAATGCGTAAAATGCTCCTCTAGAAGTACTCATTGGTTTTAGGCCTTTGCATTTGGCTGCAAAGTCACTATGGGATCGCCGTACTCAGAAGAAGTAGGGCGATGTGTTGGGTGTATTTTTACATATACCCATGCTGGGTGAGAGAAATATCTCTGTAAATTGACAACTTTGAATAAAAAAATTAAAAAGTTGTCGCTTACAGCGATATTTCTCACACAAAGTATGGTTATATGTAAAAATACACCCTAAAACACATTGCCCTACTTCTCCTGAGTACGGCGATACCACATGAGTGACACTTTTTGCAGCCAAGATGCGCAAAGGGCCCTAAAACCAATGAGTACCTTTAGGATTTCACAGGACATTTTTACGCATTTGGATTCTCACGCTTTAGGACCCCTAAAATGCCAGGGCAGTATAAATACCCCACATGTGACCCCATTGTGGAAAGAAGACACCCCAAGGTATTCCGTGAGGGGTATGGCGAGTTTACAGAAAAAAAAATTTGGCACAAGTTAGCGGAAATGGTATTTTTATTTTTTTTTTTTTACAGTCTCACATTCCACTAACTTGTGACAAAAAATAAAATTTTGCATGAACTCGCCATGCCCCTCACGGAATACCTTGGGGTGTCTTCTTTCTAAAATGGGGTCACATGTGGGGTTTTTGTACTGCCCTGGCATTTTAGGGGTCTTCGCAATCATTACACGTATGGCCAGAATTAGGAGTTTTTGCGATTCTCCTTATATTGACCATACGGGTAATGAGAATTTTTTTTCCGTTCAGCCTCTGCGCTGAAAGAAAAAATGAACGTCACAGATTTTTCCATTCACATTGATCAATGTGGATGAAAAAATCTCTAAAAAATGTGCAAAAAAAGAGGGAAAAGCTATAAAGCTGCGATCGCTAAGGGACCCTAAGGCCTCATTCAAGCGTCCGCAATTCTGTTCCGCAAAATTTTGCGGAACAGAATTGTGGATACATTCAATTCTATGGGGACAGACTTTGTCCCGCTCGGATCCATAATTGCGGATCCGTAATTGGAGATCCGCAAAAGTATAGAACATGTCCTATTCTTGTCCGCAATTGCGGATAAGAAAAGGCATTTTCTATATAGTTCTGGCAATGTGCGGATCCGCAAAATGCGGAAAGCACATTGCTGGTGTCCGTGTTTTATGGATCCGCGGATTTGCGGATCCGTGGATCCGCAAAACACATGCGGACATCTGAATGAGCCTTACAGGGGTGATCAGTGACAGGGGGTGACAGGGGGTGATCAGGGGGTGACATGGGAGATCAGGGGTTAATCAGTGACAGTGGGGGTGGTGGGTGGGTGGGGGCGGTGGGGTTGTGTGGTGATTGGTGCACTTTGATATTTTTTCTCTGGTGGTCCCAAGCAAAGGGACCACCAGAGAAGTGGGTAGCAAGCAGATCAGACGCTGTTCACAGAACAACGCCTGATCTGCGATTTTTCTGCCATATACAGCCTGCCAGCGCACGATCGGCGCTGGCAGGCTGTAGTATAACTACATGCGAGCGCGCCGATGGCGCGCATTGCGCGTGTGCGGGCGCGTGCTCGCGTCATCTCGCGTCTCGCGAGATGACGCGCCGATGCGTCGGATCAGAAGAGCCCGGCCGCCGCGAGAACGCGATCCTGCGTGCGGCGGTCCGGGAGTGGTTAATGGAAGTTGTAATATACACAGTGTTTTCAGATTCAGTTCAGTATGGGATACAAATTTGTCCCAAATAAAATGTATTCTCTGTTGAAATACTGTATATACGGTTGTGGCCTAAAGGCACACACAGATGTGCCCAAAACAAGTTAAATTTTCCCAAAATATAAATAATTCTCTGCTGGAGTAATGAATATAACTGCTACGGATTAAACACACACACAGATGTGCCTAAACTAGTTAAATTTGTCCCAAAAAATGTATTCTCTGCTGGAACACTGTATATACGGTTGTGGCCTAAACGTACACACAGATGTGCCCAAAACAAGTTAAATTTTTCCAAAATATAAATAATTCTCTGCTGGAGTAATGAATATAACTGCTACGGATTAAACACACACACAGATGTGCCTAAACTAGTTAAATTTGTCCCAAATAAATTTTATTCTTTGCTGGAATACTGTATATACTGTTGAGGCCTAAACACACTCACAGATGTGCTCAAAACTAGTTACATTTGTCCAAAATATAAATAATTCTCTGCTGGAGTAATGAACGCACACACAGATGTGGCACAAATTAGGTTAATTTCCCCCGGAAAAACAAATTTCTCTGATGGCGCTGTGGATATCTCACTAGCAGGCACACTCTAGTAAATAAGCCCCTTTTTATAATGTCTGCAAAACACACTGCTTTGTGATGGCGTACTGTGGATCTCACTTGCAGACACACTCTAGTGAATAAGCCCCTTTTTATAATGTCTGCTAAACACACTGTTTTCTGATGGCGTACTGTAGATCTCACTAATATCAAATCTTTTAGTCTTTTAAAAGCTATTGGGTACTTAAAAAAGCGATTTTCCAGCCCTGTACTATC
The DNA here is from genome assembly GCA_033119425.1 of Bufotes viridis. NCBI lineage: Eukaryota > Metazoa > Chordata > Amphibia > Anura > Bufonidae > Bufotes > Bufotes viridis. Next base: position 38,299,243 of record CM065599.1, read on the forward strand.
TGTCCCTTCCTGAAGATGCCTGTCCCTGATACTGCTGAATTAAACCCCTGGTAAAAAATAAAATGAAAATGGTGCTGCACTGCTGTCAAACACACACTGAGATCACACTGAGCCGCAGTTATACGCGGTAAAGCCTTTAGTTGCGTATTTCAGTAGAAAACGATAAATGTATGCTTATAAAAATGTATCCTTATTAAGGAGCGGTCCACAGGTTCACGGAAGCAGCTGCGGTAGCAGTCAGTCAGTGCGTAGTGTTGGGGGTAAAATCACCTATTCTGTAGTGTGGCAGTTCTTTGTACAGCCTCCGAAGGAGGTAAACATGGCTATATGTAGAATCTGTGGGCAAAAGGTAAAGCGTGCTTAGTGAAATATTTTTAAATTAATGAAGAAATCAGTTTTAAACAATTTTCAATTGGACAAAGTAGAGCTTGCAGATGGTAATAGTTTGGTATATGCAGGCACACTGGAGAGAATGGGTTCTTGGGTAGAATTTAAAAAAAAAAAAAAATTATAGTGAGGTCAAGGACAATGTTCATAAATTTTTGAAAACAATATAATTTGGAACAATAAAGCTGAAGTCAAGGAAATCACAGAACATTTTCATCATTTATTTTAAAAACAAGATCATTTTAAACAATGCTAAGGAAGACAAGAAAAGCAAAGACAATTTTCATCTATTTTTTGGAAGACCAGACAATTTTAAGCACTGTGGATGAGAACTAGGAAACAGAGTTGAGCGAACACCTGGAAGTTCGGGTTCGCCGGGTTCGGCCGAACTTCGCAAAAAAGTTCAAGCTCGGGACCCGAACTGAACCCCGAACCCATTTGGGGACCCAAACTTTTGGGCACTAAAATGGCTCTGAATATGTCATGGAAATGGCTAGAGGGCTAAAAAAGGCAGCAAAATGTGGATAGGAAAATAAAATAAAATAAATAAAAATTTAAAATAACAATCTTGAACTAGGAGGAGGAGGGGGATGTGGAGTAGGAAGTTGAGGAGGCGGTGAACACGGCGGTGTAGGTGGAAGCGAGGGTGGAGGAGGTAGCCAAAACAGTTTTTTTTTTGTTTATTTTTTTTATTGGGGGTAGCCTCCAAAATATTGGGACGTATAAAAAAATAAAACAAAGAATAAGTGCACTTGAGTACAAGAATGGATGGTTGAGGCCGGTATAAATGTCTATTCTGCACAAGGTACAGACAAGTCCTATGGGATCCATGCCTGGTTCATTTTTATGAACGTGAGCTTTTCCACATTAGCATTGGACAGGCGGCTGCGCTTGTCTGTGATAACACCCCCTGCCGTTCTAAATACACGTTCAGATAATACACTGGCTGCAGGGCAGGCCAGCACTTCCAAGGCGTAAAGGGCAAGCTCAGGCAATGTGCCCAATCTGGAGACCCAGAAGTTGAATGGGGAAGACCCATCAGTCAGTACGTGTAGGTGTGTGCACACATACTGCTCCACCATGTTGCTGAAAAGCTGCCTCCTGCTAAGACGTTGCATATCAGCTGGTGGTGCTGGTTGTTGTGGCATGGTGACAAAGCTTTTCCACATTTCGGCCATGCTAACGCTGCCTTCTGAGGTGCTGGTGGTGCGTTGGCAACCTCGTCCTCCTCCTCTGCCTTCTTTGTGCTTCCACTGAGGCCCTGGTGTCAGGTGGGAATGCCATCAGCAGTGTGTCTACCAGCGTGCGCTTGTACTCGCGCAACTTCTGATCACGCTCCAGTGAGGGAATTAAGGACTGCACATTGTCCTTGTAACGGGGATCCAGCAGGGTGGCCATCCAGTAATCAGCACAAGTTAGAATGTGGGCAACACGGCGGTCGTTGCGCAGGCACTGCAGCATGCAGTTGCTCATGTTTGCCAGGCTTCCCAGAGGCAACGACAAGCTGTCCTCTGTGGGAGGTGTATCGTCTGTGTCCTCGGTATCCCCCAGGCACTCTGCAGTGATGGCCCTAAGCTGCTTTGGGTGCCAACCTGCTGTGAACACGGTTCCTCCTCATCCTCCTTATCCTCCAGAACTGTGCACTGGCTGGACAAATGTGTACCTGGCCTATGTTGGTGCAGGAACCCACCCTCTGAGCCACTTGTGAATGACTGGCCTGATAACCATGGAAGTGATCCCTCTTCCTCTTCCTCCTGTGCCACATCCTCTTCCATCATCGCCCGAAGCGTTTTTTCAAGGAGACATAGAAGTGGGAAAGTAACGCAGAGAACGGCGTCATTGGCACTGGCCATGTTGGTGGAGTAGTCGAAAAGCACAACAAGGCACACAGGTTCGCATGGAGGCCAACTCAGTGGCGGTGAAGTGGCGCTGTTCCACAGAGCGACTCAACTGTGCATGCTGCAGCTATAACTCCACAATTGCCTGCTGCTGCTCGCAGCATGTGCAAAGTGGAGTTCCACCTTGTGGGCACGTCGCATATGAGGCGGTGAGTGAGAAAGCCGAAGTTACACTGCAGCGCAGACAGGCGAACAGCAGCAGGGTGAGAAAGCCAAAAGCGCGCACAGACGGCCCACACTTTCTGCAGCAGCTCTGACATATCGGGGTAGTTTTTCAGGAATTTCTGCACCACCAAATTCAGAACATGCGCCAAGCAAGGGATGTGCGTCAAACCGGCTAGGCCCAGAGCTGCTACGAGATTTTGCCAATTATTGCACACCACCTTGAGGCTCAGTGGCCCCAACCACTCATCGGTCTGTTGTTCCACGCCCGTCCATAGCTCCTGTGCGGTGTGGGGTTTGTCCCCCAAACAGATGAGTTTCAAAGCTGCCTGCTGTCGTTTTCCACTGGCTCTGCTGAAGTTGGTGGTGAAGGTGTTACACTGACCGGATGAGGAGGTGTTAGAGGAGGAGGAAGCGGAGTAGGAGGAGGCAACAGGAGGCAAAGAGAATTGCCCTGCAATCCTCGGTGGCGGAAGGTTATGCGCCAAACAGCTATCCACCTCAGGCCCAGCTGCCACTGCATTTACCCAGTGTGCTGTTAGGGAGATATAACGTCCCTGCCCGTGCTTACTGGTCCACGTATCGGGAGTTATGTGGACCTTGCCACAGATGGCGTTGCGCTGTGCACACCTGATTTTGTCCCCCACTTGTTTGTGCAGGTAAGGGATGGCTAGCCTGGAAAAGTAGTGGCGGCTGGGAACGACGTACTGTGGGACAGCCAAGGCCATAAGGTTTTAAAACTCTCAGTCTCCACGAGACGGAATGACAGCATTTCAAAGGCCAGGAATTTTGAAATGCTGGCATTCAGGGCAAGGGATCGCGGGTGGGTAGGGGGTACTTCCTCTTTCGCTCCATTGTGCTTTGCACTTAGATGCCTGGTCATGCAGTTTGTGCTCAGGTTTAGAATGTTTATGCCTAGCTTCAGACTCTGATTGCACAGCGTGCAGACCACTAGTGTCTTGTTGTCTGCACATTGTCTGAAGAACTGCCACGCCAGGGAACTCCTTGGAGCTGGCTTTGTTGTGCTTGATCCCTGGGTGCGGTAGGCACAGGAGTACTGTCTAGGGGACGGCCGCTCTGCTTTTGCACCCTGCTCCCTCTTTTGCTGTGCTGGTGGCTCTGTGTGACCACCGTCTCTCCCTCCAAACTGCAGAGGTCACTCGCATGACCTTGATTCCATGTGGGGTCTAGGACCTCATTGTCCTTCACATCATCTTCCACCCAGTCTTCACCCCTGGCCTCCTTTTCGGTTTGCACACAGCGGAAAGCCGCAGCAGTTGGCACTTGTGTTTTGTCATCATCAGGCTGCAGTGGTCTTCCCATGTCCTCATCCTCAAACATAAGTGGTTGGGCGTCGGTGCACTTAATCTCTTCCACTTCTGGGGCAGGACTAGGTGGATGGCCCTGGAAAACCCTGCCAGCAGAGTCATCAAAAAGCATAAAAGAGAATGCTGCATGACTTGGGGCTCAGACTGCTTGGCTGATTTGCAAGGGGGTGAGGTGCTAGATAGATGCCCATGGCCTGCAGGTGCCAACTCTGACCTTTCAGCAGCGGACTGGATGGGAGAGAATCTGAAAGTACTGGAGGCACTGTCAGCCACCCAGTCCACTATCGCCTGTACTTGTTCTGGCCTCACCATTCGTAGAGAGGCATTCGGGCCTACTAAATAACGCTGAAGGGTCTGTCGTGTACGCGCACCTGAGGCAGGTGTTTCATTTGGACGTGTAGCTGGCACAGATCAACACGTCCTCTTCCTGCAACAGGAGCTTCACCAACACTAGCAGCACCACAACCAGGGCCACGTCCCTTATTTGATGCTCACCTCATTTATTGCGGTCATCAACCAAAGTAACAGAAGTTTTCCCTGTCACCTATGCAGGGCAGGGGTTTGTATACGGCAAAACTGGCAAAATGTCACCGAATAATGTAAGAGACGATTTTAACTAATTTACGTCCCTGTCACCTACTCAGAGCAGGGTTTGTATACGGCAAAACTGGCAAAATGTCACTAAATAATGTAACAGATGATTTTTAGAGATTTACCTCACTGTCACCTATACAGAGCAGAGGTTTGTATACAGCAAAACTGGCAAAATGTCACCCACCAATGTAACAGATGATTTTTTGAAATTTAGAAATTTACCTCCCTGTCGCCTATGCAGAGCAGGGGTTTGTACACGGCAAAACTGGCAAAATGTCACCCACCAATGTAACAGATGATTTTTAGAAATTTACCTCCCTGTCACCTATGCAAAGCAGAGGTTTGTATACAGCAAAACTGGCAAAATGTCACCCAATAATGTAACAGATGATTTTTAGAAATTTACCTCCCTGTTACCTATGCAGAGCAGGGGTATGTATATGGCAAAACTGGCAAAATGTCACCCACCAATGTAACAGTTGACTTTGCAGTGTTCCACTAGTGATCGTAGGCACAGCAAACTTGTTTTATTATGTTTTATAGCCATGTATTATGTCTGAATGTCATACTTTATCTCATGTCATATTCTCCCATTTCACTAAGTGATTCTGTGGGGGATCCTTTCATTTAGGCCAATTAGAATTGCACCACACTAGTCTGACCACTAGATGGGGGCAGTGTGACAGTGTATAAATAGCTTAGCTCGGGCCTAGTTAGTCTAAGACCTCTCTCCTGAAGTTTAGTCAGTGTGCAGTCAAGATGTAGCTGCTAGCTGGAGGGAGGCCTCCTGTCTCCCTGCTCTCTCCCTGATGGCTCTACAGTCCAGGGTTAAAGCCTACAAGATTCAGCCTAGAGGTGAGAAAACTACTTCTATAGCTTGCCCTTCGGGGGCAACCAGTGACAAAGCTGCAAACAAAGTTTCAAGGGGATTAATATAAATTTACAAGTATTCAAGTCAAAGGATACTCAAAGGCTTCCTAGGCACCTTTAGCAACTAGGTGTAGGACTTAGCTTCCGGCATCCACACCTCCAGGTTAAATCCTGAGGACAGTCAGGCCAACTGTCAGAAAAGCACTGGAAATAGAGGTTCAAGGAATCTGAAAACCACCTCTAATAAGGCGAGAGTTGTTACCAGCTGTGGCAAAACCAACCTCGAGTCGCCACTGGGTGCTGGAGAAGCCTAGTTGCCTGCCTGCTGCCCCAGGATTATGGCCCCTCTCATCAGCCCTTGCTAAGGTTAAACCCCATGGCGATTTGACTGTGTTTGTGGCATGTGAGCACTGTTCGGATATATTGAGCTCTCGGATCCAAGCCATCTGGGGATAGACTGAATGTGGGGGTTCTGTTCAGTATAATAGGAGTTATGAGTTTTTGTGTCTTTTTACTAACATGTGCTCAATAGAGTTTTGCCTCTGTCCTGGGAGATAATTGGATTACTTCCCAATTGTCTCCAGGATAGAGGTCTCTGTGGAACTGGTTTGGGCTAGAAAGCCATGCTGGCAGTAGGTCACAAAGACACTTTTTACAAATTTCTGAACCCCTGGTCTAATTCGTACCATTTTTGGATATGTTGTTCCCCTGAATGGATTGATGATGAATATGTAATTTGTATTGAAATTCCATGCATAGTTTTGAAGTTATGAATGTTGTATAAAACTGTATATTTTCATGCCGGTGATAATAAGTTAGCCCATTGTGTTTAGTAATTATATCACAGGCAGAGGGGAGGGAATGTGTATTGTGTGCGGGAGGGTCATTCCCTTATGTTATTTTATGATAGGTTAATGTAGAAGTCAAGGGGGTGTTCCTCTGGACTGAACATGGAAATAAAAGAGGCTGTATGGGCCAGTACATAGTGGTCTGCTTAACCCTCAAGCGAAGTGTTGTCTCGTTCTTGGGGGGAATTGGAGTGTATGCTGTTACAGTGCGACTGCCAGGAGTGTAAACTGTTCGTAGGGTTTTCCTGTTCGGCTGTATACAGCATTCATGTGTTTCCTGTTCGGGAGTATGGAGCATTCATGTGTTTGCAGTTAGGGTAATTGGTGCTTGCCGTAACCACTGGTGTGTCTGAAAGGGGTATATCGTCTAAACGGAGTTGTGTGCTTAACGGTCCGTTACAATTGGTGGCAAGCGACAGGATCATTCCCACGGTCCAGAAGGACAGCTACTAGGCAACACCAGTTCCTGGATTACAACCTGGGGGCAACACTAGTGCCCATACAGCGCCCCTATGTACCAAAGAACTAAATTCAGCAGAGCAAGCATGGCGCCCAGCTACACTCAGGAGGAGTTTGACAGAGAGGTTAATGCAGTGCTGGCTGCATATGGACCCAACCCCTTGGAGAGAGCCGTGCAGCTTGTGAAGAGAGAATTGGGAGAGTACCTGCAGTTCAAAGCAGGGTGGGCCATGGGGGAGAGATCTCAGTGGCCAAGCGAGTCCCAGGGAGCTGAAAGTGTCATCCTTCCTCCCCAGCAGCAGAGTATTATATTGGGAGCAGAAACAACCAGTCTTTCTCCCCAGCGCCAGTGTGTGCCCTTAGGAGAGAAGACAGTCGGTCCCTCTTCCCAGCAGCCAAGTGGGGTACAAGGGGCTCAAGGTGCCGTCCTTCCTCCGCAGAAGCAGTGTGTGTACGTAGGAGAGGAGACAGTCGGTCCCTTTCCCCAACAGCCAAGTGAGTTACAGGGAGCGGAAAGTGTCATCCTTCCTCCCCAGCAGCAGAGTATTATATTGGGAGCAGAAACAACCAGTCTTTCTCCCCAGCGCCAGTGTGTGCCCTTAGGAGAGAAGACAGTCAGTCCCTCTTCCCAGCAGCCAAGTGGGGTACAAGGAGCTCAAGGTGCCATTCTTCCTCCCCAGAGGCAGTGTGTCCTGCAGGGAACAGAGACAGTTGGTCTCACGCCCCAACAGTGGGACAATGTATCAAAAAGGGAGATAGTCGGTCCCCCTTTCCAACAGCAGAGAGTATATCAGGGAGAGGCACTTCTTACCACCTCTCCCCAGCAGCAGCTTGTTTCCCAAAGGGGAGACCTTATTCTCCTAGATGGGGCAGAGGGGGCCACGGTCTCTGCACCTAGTCTACAGGGGGTAGGGACAGTCGGTCCTGTCACCCAGCAGCAGGGATGTTTATCCAAAGGAGAGACAGTCGGTCTCCCCCTCCAGCAGCAGCACCAAGTCCATGGAGAGGAGTCTACTATCCCCTCTTCCCAGCTAGGCTCCAACCAGGCAACTCCAGCTGAAGCACGGGCACCAGGGCAGAGTACCACTGGTCTCTGCCCACTCAGCAACCCCCAGATCCAGAAGACTAGTACCCAACACAGCCATGGTGGAGCCATTGGACAGAAACAGGCTACAAAGTTTCCCAGGTGCAGTAACCAAGAGTTTTGGGGGGGCTGCACTGCTGATTGTGTTTTGTAGGTGCATGCCTGCCCAGGGACGACATAACCGTAAGTAACCAAAACTGTACTCACCTCAGCCTACCTAATTGTTCTCACCGTGACCTCACATACAATTCTCCTGTCAGTCTGGCTCACTGCAATTTTTTAAAATTTACCTCTCTGTCACCTATGCAAAGCAGACAAAAAGTCGCGCGACAAATCGGGAACCACTACACTGCAACATTTGTAGCGCGACATTGACAATTTTTATAATGGGAGTCTATAGTGGTGTCTCACATGCAACATGCGACATGTTGCGACTGTGACACAACAGTAGCCAAAAATCCTTCCCGGATGGATTTTTTCTGACTGTGGTGTCGCAGTAGCAGCATGTCGCAATGCGACACCATAGACTCCCATTATAAAAATTGTCGCGCGACAATTGTCGTCGTGTGAACGTAGCCTTATAGCAGCAATGTAACTGCAGTATGTAACGTTTTAATTGGACTGTCAGAAATGCAGCATAGCCCGTAAATTTACTATCTTGCAAAAAAAGTGTGCTGCTTTATATCAGCAAGGTACAGTAACTGCAGTATTTAGCTTTTTTATTGGACTGTCAGATATGCAGTGCCTGTTGCAGACAGATAAAAAAATCGCTTTAGGTCACAAAAAAATGTCACAGACTAATGTAATTGAATAATTTTCACTACCAGGTATGCACTGCAGGCCGCAGGGGTACTTGAATGGCCAAAAAAGGGAATTTGTCCTCCACTGTGCTACCAGAACAGAATTAAAGTAATGTCCCTGGCACACATGTAGTTCACATGCAGTTGGAAGGGCACTGCACTTGTAAAAATGGCCGTTGACGCCCAGCAAACAAGCAGATTAAAACTGATTTTTCAGTGTCACTGGGCTCAGGGCTGGGTACAAAAATGTAACATAGCACCCTCAATAATCGCTGTAGTTTGAAGATTGAACACCACTAAGTTCAACAGAACTGGCTGGGCTGGGTCACATGCTGCTCTTGGCCAATCACAGCCATGTCATTAGTAGGCATGGCTGTGATGGCTTCTAAGGGCAGACTAGTGAAACGCTTGTTGATTGGCTGCCCTGCAGCCTTTCAAAAAGAGCCAAGAAATTGCTGAACACTGAACTCGAACTTTTGCGAAAATGTCCGGGTTAAGGTCCAGGTACCAAAAACCCTAAAGTTCGGTACGAACCCGAACTTTACAGTTCGGGTATGCTCAACCCTATTAGGAAATCAAAGGCAACGTTCATCAATTTATAATTTTTTTAGGGAAGAAACATTGCTGGTGAAGACTAGAAAAACAAAGGCAATTTACATAAATTTTACTTTGAAGGCAAAGCAATTTTCATTATTTTTTTTTTTTTTAGAAAAAAATTGCAATTGAACATTGAATATACCCACAAAGAGACCTCAGCCAGCAATAATCACATAATTTCTGTCACCAACCCTCCCACCAACTAACCTTGCCTCTGTGGTCTGACACAGACTGCATCAACAGATTTCACTACTTAGATATACATCAAATGTGACGCAGACCAATAGGTTAGGTTATGTACACTAGTTTGCGCTAAATTGAATTTTTGCAATAACAGTTGTTTTAAAAAAAATAGCTGGACCCCTGCTGAATGCGCCAGCATCAATGAATGCCAGCGCATTAACCCTAGATGTGCAATGGTCAGCGATGACCGCGACACGAGCGATGTGTGGAGAGGGAGGGAGCACTCATCCGGTCCCCGCGCTGCTGTGACGGGGACCCGATGGCAGGGTAGGCAGCCCGATTCCTTCCTTAGGCATCATGGCTGCCTTCCATGATGGCCTGTGAGATCCAGCCCTGTGGATCTCACAGGCAGGAAGCTATGAGTGTATTACAGTGTGTAATACACTTACAGCCAATGCATTACAATACAGAATGATCTGTTTTGGATCCTGTTCACATTACATGCGTTTTTACTACCTCAATGTGGTTTGATGCAGGATTCTGCATCATCAAAGTATCCTATCCTGACCTACACATCACCCTCTGTTGTGTTTATCCGGCCGAGCATGTACAAGAGTATTGATAGTGACTGGATGATTGGGAGATCGCCGTTATGTCACTCCTTAAGGCCTCTTTCACACGGGCGTCATGATAAGAGGCAGGTGCGTTGTAGAAATATGTGCGTTTTTCCCGCGCGGGTGCAAACGTTTGTAACGCGTTTTGCACGCACGTGAGAAAAATCGCCACGTTTGGTACCCAACCCGAACTTCATCACTGAAGACCGGTTTTGGGTCCTCTGGAGAATTGATTATTTTCCCTTATAACATGGTTATAAGGGGAAATAATAGCATTCTTAATAAAGAATGCATTGTAAAATGAAGTGGAAGGGGTTAAAAATAATAAAAGTTAACTTGCCTTAGCCACTTGATCGCGTAGTTGCGATCTCTCCTCTCTTTCACTGCATCAGCTAAGATCTAAAGGACCTGTGATGATGTCACATCACATGGTCCAATCACATGGTCCATCACCATGGTAAGATGGACCATGTGATTGGACCATGTGATGTGACGTCATCACAGGTCCTGTAGATCTTAGCTGATGCAGGGAAAGAGAGGAGAGATCGCGACTATGCGATCAAGTGGCTAAGGTAAGTTAACTTTTATTATTTTTCCACTTCATTGTACAATGCATTCTTTATTAAGAATGCTATTATTTCCCCTTATAACCATGTTATAAGGGAAAATAATAGAGATCGGGTCCCGTTGCTAAGCAACCATGCGGGAAAATCGCAACGCATCCGCACTTGCTTGCGATTTTACTGCAGCCCCATTCACTTCTATGGGGCCTGCGTTGCGTGAAAAACGCACAATATAGAGCATGCTGCGATTTTCAAGCAACGCAGAAGTGATGCGTGAAAATCACCGCTCATGTGCACAGCCCCACAGAAATGAATGGGTCCGGATTCAGTGCGGGTGCAATGCGTCCTCCTCACGCATTGCACCCACGCGGAAAACTCGCCCGTGTGAAAGGGGCCTAAGAGTTATTCTGTGGGCTGCTGCTAGCTATGGACAGAGGCGGGTCAGGGGTGTGTCTGTCTGTTGGCGGCGCTGCTCTTTCATTGGTTCCTGCTGTGCTGCAGCCGGCCCAGGAGGTGGGGCATTCTCCATTTAAGCAGCGATGCTGGGCGTGCAGCACATTGTATGTGTGTTTGTCCTAATAGCTCCTGATGAATTGACTGTTCCATAAGTCACAGAAACGCGGCGAGCTTATAGGCAAGTCACCCTGAGAGTGTAAGGGGACAGCCTGGTATGTAGGGACATCAAAAGTAGCCATACTAATTACAGGACAGGAGTGTGGGGAATAGTGTGGAAGGCTAGGTGGAATAGCTATACAGGCCAATACTACACCACTCACATTGCCTGACACTGCCCTGGAGCATTAACTAGGTCCCAGTGTGTGGTTGGTGTTGTTACAGACACACATACCCTGTATCACTGAGCTTGGGACCATTTACATGTGTGTATGTTTGTTTAGAAACAGTGGAGATATCCCACTATTTTAGAATATGTATTAAAAGTTACATTTTAGCGACTTTTCTCTTTAGTTAATTACATCCGGACCACTTCACACAGAATCGTGTGATCTCGGCGGCCCGGCTATTCCTCCTTGACGCAACGGCGCATCATCTCGCGAGAGGTGAGATTTCCTGTGAGCGCGCGCTCACAGGATCGCGTCGGGGAGAAGTTTAACTACAGCCTGCCTGTCACGGCCGCTGTCTTCAGCCGTGATCTTCCGTACATTCGTGTGCTGCAGCTCCCCGCTGCAGCTTCGTTCCAGTGTGTGTGTATGTGGTATTGTATGGGTTAACTCCCATGTGTCTTTCAGAAGTTAATCCTCTGTCTGCTCCATGGGTGTGGCCTCTTTGCTACACCCATGGAATCTGTATTTAAGGCTGAGGTTTCCTCAGTTCTGGGTCAGCTCTCCTGGTGTGTGTTTGTCCTGTCCTGCTCCGGGTGTGTACTGTCTCCCATGCTGCTGACCCATGGGATCCGTGTCCGTCTGTTCTCTGTAGGTTCCCCTACTTGTTCATTGTTGTTGCACTGCCTGTTGTCCATTGCTTGATGTTGTCCGTACTCCTGTGTCTCTGCTTTTAGTTCGCCTGTTATGTCATGTCTTGCCTTGCTATGTTTCCGGTCCCCTCCGAAAGGGGGTCTGTCGTTCCTCGGAGGGGGAGCATTCGTCTCTGTCCATGTTCTGTGTTCAGCAAGCTCTTGCAGCTTCCTTGCTGCAGAGTGCTTGGGCAAGGCCACGCAGTTCCCACTGGTGGAGCAAGTCCTTGCCTGAACTCCCGCTCGTGTTCCCTGTCTATGTCATGTTGCTCTGTACTAAAGGTACTTGTTGGACTTTTGGCCCCTTTACGAGCCTAGGCTGCAAAAAAGTGTCACATGTGGTATCGCTGTACGCAGAAGAAGTAGGGCAATGTTTTTTGCTGCAGAGTGCTTGGGCAAGGCCACTCAGTTCCCACTGGTGGAGCAAGACCTTCTCTGTCCATTGCCACTCCTGTGTCCTTGCCTGAACTCCCGCTCGTGTTCCCTGTCTATGTCATGTTGCTCTGTACTAAAGGTACTTGTTGGACTTTTGGCCCCTTTACGCACCTAGGCTGCAAAAAAGTGTCACATGTGGTATCGCTGTACGCAGAAGAAGTAGGGCAATGTTTTTTGCTGCAGAGTGCTTGGGCAAGGCCACGCAGTTCCCACTGGTGGAGCAAGACCTTCTCTGTCCATTGCCACTCCTGTGTCCTTGCCTGAACTCCCGCTCGTGTTCCCTGTCTATGTCATGTTGCTCTGTACCGTCGGTACATTCTTGTACCAGTTGTCTCTCGCTCCTGTGGTCACTGTCTAGTTCACGCTCCAGAGTAGACCCTGGCAACTTCCTGCGGCAAAGCCTATCCCTAGCATCTGGGGCCCTAGTGAACACCAGGAGTTGCTTAGTCACGCCCCTCTGGAGTATTACTAGACAGTGGCACAGTGGGGGTTCCTCCCACTGAATTGACGGTACGTAGAGCTTATGTTTCTCAATTGTTTTCCATTTGTACATTAAACACTGTTTAGACCGTACCTTTGTATCTCGTTTATTGTGAAACGACGCGGAGGTCTTTTGCGGGACCTCCAACTCGTGACACTGCCAGCGCTGATCGTGCGCTGGCAGGCTGTAGTAGTTAAAAAAAAATCGCATATCAGACGCTGTTTTGTTAACAGCGTCTGATATGCCTGCTGCCTGCTCCTCTGGTGGTCCCTTTTCCTTGGGTCCACCAGAGGAAACATATGTTAGTGCACCAATCACCACACAGAGTCTCCCTTTCCGCTAACTTGTGACAAAAAATAAAATTTTACATGAACTCACCATACCCCTCATGGAATACCTTGGGGGTGTCTTCTTTGTAAAATGGGGTCACTTGTGGGGTATTTATGCTGCCCTGGCATTTTGGGGGCCTCTAATGCATGAGAAGTCATTTGGAATCCAAATGCGTAAAAATGCCCTGTGAAATCCTAAAGGTACTCATTGGAATTAGGGCCCCTTTGCGCATCTTGGCTGCAAAAAAGTGTCACTCATGTGGTATCACCGTACTCAGGAGAAGTAGGGCAATGTGTTTTGGGGTGTATTTTTACATATACCCATGCTGGGTGAGAGAAATATCTCTGTAAATGACAACTTATTCAATTTTTTTTATACAAAGTTGTCAATTTACAGAGATATTTCTCTCACCCAGCATGGATATATGTAAAAATCCACCCCAAAAAACATTGCCCTACTTCTTCTGCGTACGGCAATACCACATGTGACACTTTTTTGCAGCCTAGGTGCGTAAAGGGGCCAAAAGTCCAACAAGTACCTTTAGGTTTCACTGGGTTGCTCACAATTTAGCCCCGCCCAAAATGCCAGAACAGTAAACACACCCCACATGTGACCCCATTTTGGAAAGAAGACACCCTAAGGTATTCGCTGAGGGGCATATTGAGTCCATGAAAGATTGAACTTTTTGTCACAAGTTAGCGGAAAGGGAGACTTTGTGAGAAAAAAACAATTAAAAATCAATTTCCGCTAACTTGTGCCAAAAAAAAAAATCTTCTATGAACTTTCCATGCCCCTCACGGAATACCCTGGGGTGTCTTCTTTCCAAAATGGGGTCACATGTGGGGTATTGATACTACCCTGGCATTTTAGGGGCCCTAAAGCGTGAGAAGAAGTCTGGAATCCAAATGTGTAAAAATGCCCTCCTAAAAGGTACTCATTGGAATTTGGGCCCCTTTGCACACCTAGGCTGCAAAAAAGTGTCACACATGTGGTATCTCCATACTCAGGAGAAGTAGGGCAATGTGTTTTGGGGGTGTATTTTTACATATACCCCTGCTGGGTGAGAGAAATATCTCTAAATTGACAACTTTGTATAATTCTTTTTTAAAAAGTTGTCATTTACAGAGATATTTCTCACACACAGTATGAGTAAATGTAAAAATACACCTCAAAACACATTGCCCTACTTCTTCTGAGTACGGGGATACCACAAGAGTGACACTTTTTTGCAGCCAAGATGCGCAAAGGGGCCCTAATTCCAATGAGTGCCTTTAGGATTTCACAGGGCATTTTTACGCATTTGGATTCCAGAATTCATCTCACGCATTAGGGGCCCCTAAAATGCCAGGGCAGTATAAATACCCCACAAGTGACCCCATTTTAGAAAGAAGACACCCCAGGGTATTCCGTAAGGGGCATGGCGAGTTCATAGAAGATTTTTTTTTTTTGGCCCAAGTTAGCGGACATTTTTTTTTTTTTCTTACAAAGTCTCATATTCCACTAACTTGTGACAAAAAAATAAAATTTGACATGAACTCACCATACCCCTCACGGAATACCTTGGGGTGTCTACTTTCTAAAATGGGGTCACTTGTGGGGTATTTATACTGCCCATTTTAGGGGTCTCTAAAGATTGAGAAGAAGTCTGGAATCCAAATGCGTAAAAATGCCCTGTGAAATCCTAAAGGTACTCATTGGAATTAGGGCCCCTTTGCCCATCTTGGCTGCAAAAAAGTGTCACTCGTGGTATCGCCGTACTCAGGAGAAGTAGGGCAATATGTTTTTGGGTGTATTTTTACATATACCCATGCTGGGTGTGAGAAATATCTCTGTAAATGACAACTTTTTAAAAAATTTTATACAAAGTTGTCAGTTTACAGAGATATTTCTCTTACCTAGCATGGGTATATGTAAAAATACACCCCAAAACACATTGCCCTACTTCTTCTGAGTACGGCGATACCACGTGTGCCACTTTTATGCAGCCTAGGTGCGTAAAGGGGCGTAAAGTCCAACGAGTACCTTTAGGCTTTACAGGGCTGCTCACAAGTTAGCCCCACCCAAAATGCCAGAACAGTAAACTCACCCCACAAATGACCCCATTTCGGAAAGTAGACACCCCAAGGTATTCACTGAGGGGCATAGTGAGTCCGTGGGAGATTTATTTATTTTTTTTGCCAGAAGTTAACAGAAATGGAAACTTTATAATTTTTCGTTTTCCTCAGAAAGTGTCATTTTCCGCTAACTTGTGAAAAAAAAATGAAATGATACATGAACTCACCATGCCCCTCCGCGAATTCTTTGAGGTGAATTTCTAAAATGGTGTCATTTGGTGGGTATTTATACTATCCTGACATTCTAGCACCTGAAGAAACATGACAGGTGCTCAGAAAGTCAGAGCTGCTTCAAAATGCGGAAATTCACTTTTTTGCACCATAGTTTGTAAACGCTATAACTTTTACCCAAACCAATAAATATACACTTATTGCATTTTTTTTATCAAAGACATGTAGAACAATAAATTTAGAGAATTTTTTTTATAGAAATGTAGTTCCTTTTTTAAAATTTTACAACAGAAAGCGAAAAATGTCATTTTTTTCCAAAAATGTTAAATTTTTATTAATAGCAAAAAAAAGAAAAAATGTCAGCATCAATGAAATACCACCAAATGAAAGCTCTATTACTGAGAAGAAAAGGAGGTAAAATTCATTTGGGTGGTAAGTTGCATGACGGAGCAATAAACGGTGAAAGTTGTGTGGTCATTAAGGGTGTTTAAGCTAGGGGGGCTGATGTGGTTAAACAATGCATTGTACAGGGGATCAGACCCCCAAAAGTTGAAGTCCCAGAGTGGGACAAAAATAAAGTGAAAAAAATAATAAATAAAGTCTTATAAAAAAAAATTAAAAGTTTCAAGTAAAAAAAGGGACATTTTCCCCAAAAAAAGTAAAAATTATTTAAAAAAAAAGAAAAGAAAAGTAGACATATTAGATATCGCCGCATCCGTATCAACCGGCTCTATAAAAATATCACATGATCCACCATGTCAGGTGAACATCGTAAAAATAAAATTAATAAAAACAGTGCCAGAAAAGGCATTTTCTGGACACCTTGCCTCGCAAAAAGTGTAATACCAAGCGATCAAATGATCTCATGTACCCCAAAATGGTACCAATGAAAAAGTCACCTCATCCCGCAAAAAATGAGCCCCCACATAAGACAATCACTTAAAAAATGAAAACCAATGGCACCCATAAACCAATCCATCAAAATCTGCCTGCAAAAGCCATATGACTCTCCTCCTATTCTGAATCCTGTCATAAGCCCCCACAGAAGTTTACCATTACATATGGTATGTTGCCGTATTCAAGAGAAAATGGGTAACAAATGATGGGGTGCTTTTTCTCCTGTTACACCTTGTGAAAATGAAAAAAGTTGGGACTAAGGCAACATTTTATTGGAAGAAATGAAACTCTTCATTTTCACAGTCAAGTGTTTTTAAATTCTGTAAAAAGCTTAGGGGGTCAAAGTGCTCATTAGCCCCCCCCCCCCCCCAATATATTCTTTAAGGGGTGTAGTTTCCAAAATGGGGTTACTTTTTGAGGGTTTCCACTGTAGGGGTACATCAGAGTTTCTTCAAATACTAAATGGTGCCTAAAAAACATTTTAGCAAAATCTGCCTCCAAAATCCATATGGCGCTGCTTTCCTTCTGACCACTGGCACATGCCCATAGATCAGTTTACCGCCACATATAGGGTAATTCTGTAATACCCTTTAGTATATATAGCTCAGGCCTAGTCAGTGAGAACAGGACAGTTGTTAAAGTCAGTCATGAGTTATCCCTAGAAGGGGCATGGTCGAGAGGGAGTTGAAGAAGAGGAAGGAGGACCAACACAAAAGATAATAGCTGCTATTCCAGGCATCAAGGACCTTAGGAGTCAAGGTGAAGGACTTATTAGCCACCGGCAATCTCAACAACCTACACTGGGTTAAAAGGGACTAGAAGCAAAGTCACCTACCAGTAAGAACAAAATATATAGCATAGCCTGAGATATAGCCACATATGGCCTAATTTGCAGTGGATCTACAGCAGTCTGCCTCCATCTGCTTAAAGGCTGTGTTACTGTTGGATGGAACTGTTACTAACAGCCAACGTTCAGTAAAAGTTGGGAGTTGGATTGCTGTTTTGCTCCTCAATCACTATTACCATTCCTACCATTGTTGTACCACACCGGTACTGGCGTCACAACTAAAGGGACCTAGCCATAAGCACATAAAGCCAAGTTACCAACAAGGGCACCTCAGCCACCATCTGGCCTGTGTCCCTTACAACAGAGTGTGCCCCGTACAATTCCTGTGCTGTTCTCCTCTTCACTTATGCAGGCCTGCCCAGGGACTGTAGCATTATTAAATTATCCAGCTCACCTTTGTACGCATGTAAAATTGCATTATCCCATGAAGGTCAGTGCACGGACTGATGAGATGAGATCCCAAGCATATCCAAGACAATAAACACATCCAGAACTTTTGGGTTACAAAATTTTTTTCTTGGTTCCTTTATTGAGTACGGTACAAAAAATTCATTTGTGCAACAAGAAAATCCAAACCTCCTAACGTGGGTCTGCAGAGGATCGTCTAGGCGTTTCGAGCACACCTGCTCTTAATCATGACGCCATATTGGACATTGACTGACTGTTTTAAATGCTCCCAGAGTTCGGACTCCACCCTCAAAGGAGGAGAGAGAACTCAGGTGTAAAATAATTAGGTAGTACTATTGAGCTCAGCCAGGGACCAACATATTATCTTCAGTGTTCAATAGACCATGCGCCACCCAAGTGAAAAATACATGTGTAAATGTATACAATAGACTAGTGTTGAGCGAACAGTTCGAGCATAGTTCGTACCGAATTTTGGGGTGTCCGGGACACGGACCCGAACCCGGACATTTTCAAAAAAGTTCGGGTTCGTTGTTCGGCAATTACTTCCCGCTTTCTGAAGGGCTGCACAGCAGCCAATCAGCTAGCGTTTTACTTCTTGCCCTAAGAGCCCATCACAGCCATGCCTACTAATGGCATGGCTGTGATTGGCCAAGTGCAGCATGTGACCCAGCCTCTATTTAAGCTGGAGTCACGTAGCGCTGCACGTCACACTGCTCTGATTAGTGTAGGGAGAGGACGCAGCTTCTGTGAGGGCGAAATTAGGCAGGGAAAAGTCAGCAACAGCACCTAATGAAGTGATCGATCTACAGCTGTGAATGATTGAACTTCTGCTAGTTACTTGCTCACTGGTTTTTAGGCTGCACAGAGCGTTTTTCTGTCACTTATTTTCTGGGGTGATCGGCGGCCATTTTGTGACTTGTGGTGCACCAAAACAAGCTGCCACCAAGTCCATCAATACTATTTTTTTTTTGCTATATCCTACATCAAGGGCTTGGCTGTGCTACTTGTCACACCTAGAAACTCAGGATAGCAATTTCTATATTTTATTAAGGGGTTAAATACAATTGCCCAAATACCAATCCCCTAAATCTGGTGTTCCAGCTTTGGCTAGCCAAGTATAATACTGTCTGCTGTCTGGCAAAGGATAAATTATTTTCTGTGGTGAAATTCAATTGCCAAAATAGCAATACCATAAATCAGTGGTTTCAGCTGTGGCTGGCAAAGTATAATAGTGTCCGCCAAAACATATATTTTGTTCTGGGGTGAAATTTAATTGCCAAAATAGCAATACCCTGAATCTGGTGTCCCAGCTGTTGCAGGCCAAGTTTCATAGTGTCCGCAAAAATATATATTTTGTTGTGGGGTGAAATTCAATTGCCAAAATAGCAATACCCTGAATCTGGTGTCCCAGCTGTTGCAGGCCAAGTTTCATAGTGTCCGCAAAAACATATATTTTGTTGTGGGATGAAATTAAATTGCCGAAATAGCAATACCCTGAATCTGGTGTCCCAGCTGTTGCAGGCCAAGTTTCATAGTCTCCGCAAAAACATATATTTTGTTCTGGGGTGAAATTCAATTGCCAAAATAGCAATACCATAAATCAGTGGTTTCAGCTGTGGCTGGCCAAAATTCATAGTGTCCACCAAAACATATATTTTGTTCTGGGGTGAAATTCAATTGCCAAAATAGCAATACCCTGAATCTGGTGTCCCAGCTGTTGCAGGCCAAGTTGCATAGTGACCGCAAAAACATATATTTTGTTCTGGGGTGAAATTCAATTGCCAAAATAGCAATACCATAAATCAGTGGTTTCAGATGTGGCTGGCCAAGATTCATAGTGTCCGCAAAAACATATATTTTGTTCTGGGGTGAAATTCAATTGCCAAAATAGCAATACCATAAATCAGTGATTTCAGCTGTGGCTGGCCAAGATTCATAGTGTCCACCAAAACATATATTTTGTTCTGGGGTGAAATTCAATTGCCAAAATAGCAATACCCTGAATCTGGTGTCCCAGCTGTTGCAGGCCAAGTTGCATATTGTCCGCAAAAACATATATTTTGTTCTGGGGTGAAATTCAATTGCCAAAATAGCAATACCATAAATCAGTGGTTTCAGCTGTGGCTGGCCAAGATTCATAGTGTCCGCAAAAACATATATTTTGTTCTGGGGTGAAATTCAATTGCCAAAATAGCAATACCCTGAATCTGGTGTCCCAGCTGTTGCAGGCCAAGTTGCATAGTGACCGCAAAAACATATATTTTGTTCTGGGGTGAAATTCAATTGCCAAAATAGCAATACCATAAATCAGTGGTTTCAGCTGTGGCTGGCCAAGATTCATAGTGTCCGCAAAAACATATATTTTGTTCTGGGGTGAAATTCAATTGCCAAAATAGCAATACCATAAATCAGTGATTTCAGCTGTGGCTGGCCAAGATTCATAGTGTCCACCAAAACATATATTTTGTTCTGGGGTGAAATTCAATTGCCAAAATAGCAATACCCTGAATCTGGTGTCCCAGCTGTTGCAGGCCAAGTTGCATAGTGACCGCAAAACATATATTTTGTTCTGGGGTGAAATTCAATTGCCAAAATAGCAATACCATAAATCAGTGGTTTCAGCTGTGGCTGGCCAAGATTCATAGTGTCCGCAAAACATATATTTTGTTCTGGGGTGAAATTCACTGCCAAAATAGCAATACCATAAATCAGTGATTTCAGCTGTGGCTGTGCCAAGATTCATAGTGTCCAGCCAAAATAGCAATACCCATAAATCAGTGGTTTCAGCTGTGGCTGGCCAAGATTCATAGTGTCCGCAAAAACATATATTTTGTTCTGGGGTGAAATTCAATTGCCAAAATAGCAATACCATAAATCAGTGATTTCAGCTGTGGCTGGCCAAGATTCATAGTGTCCACCAAAACATATATTTTGTTCTGGGGTGAAATTCAATTGCCAAAATAGCAATACCCTGAATCTGGTGTCCCAGCTGTTGCAGGCCAAGTTGCATAGTGTCCGCAAAAACATATATTTTGTTCTGGGGTGAAATTCAATTGCCAAAATAGCAATACCATAAATCAGTGGTTTCAGCTGTGGCTGGCCAAGATTCATAGTGTCCGCAAAAACATATATTTTGTTCTGGGGTGAAATTCAATTGCCAAAATAGCAATACCCTGAATCTGGTGTCCCAGCTGTTGCAGGCCAAGTTTCATAGTGTCCGCAAAAACATATTTTGTTGTGGGGAGAAATTCAATTGCCAAAATAGCAATACCCTGAATCTGGTGTCTCAGCTGTTGCAGGCCAAGTTTCATAGTGTCTTCAAAAACATATATTTTGTTCTGGGGTGAAACTCAATTGCCAAAATAGCAATACCATAAATCAGTGGTTTCAGCTGTGGCTGGCAAAGTATAATAGTGTCCGCCAAAACATATATTTTGTTCTGGGGTTAAATTCAATTGCCAAAATAGCAATACCCTGAATCTGGTGTTTGAGCTGTTGCAGGCCAATTGTAAATCTGTCCATAAAAGGATACCTTTCATCCAGGGCCTAAATACTAGCCCTAAAAGAGATATTCCCCTAAATCAGTGGTTACTGCTGTGCCTGGATTAGTGTAATACGCTACATAAATAAATAGGCAGATAGTGTTAGGTGCCTGTAAAAAAAAAGGCCTGAATTTGAAATCAATACATTGGGCCAAATATTTTTTTTCTTATTGTGGTGCTTGGTGAACGGTAACAATGAGGAAAACATCTAGTAAGGAACGCGGTCGTGGTGGTGTTAGTGTACCCTCTTGTGCTGGGAGAGGACGTGGCCATTCTTCCACAGCCACAGGTCCTAGTGAACCAACTACCTCAGGTTCCAGTACCCGCCAGAATTTACAGCGATATTTGGTGGGGCCCAATGCCGTTCTAAGGATGGTCTGAGCAGGTACAGGCGCTAGTCAATTGGGTGGCCGACAGTGGATCCAGCATGTTCACAACATTATCTCCCACCCAGTCTTCTGCAGAAAGCGCACAGATGGCACCTGAAAACCAAGCCCATCAGTCTGTCACATCACCCCCATGCATATCAGGGAAACTGGCTGAGCCTCAAGCTATTCAGCAGTCTCTTATGCTGTTTGAAGACTCTGCTGGCAGGGTTTCCCAAGGGAATCCACCTAGCCCTTCCCCAGTGGTGGAAGACATAGAATGCACAGATGCACAACCACTGATGTTTCCTGATGATGAGGACATGGGAATACCACCTCATCGGAGTCCACACGTCTCTGATGATGACGAAACACAGGTGCCAACTGCTGCGTCTTTCTGTAGTGTGCAGACCGAACAGGAGGTCAGGGAGGAAGACTGTGTGGAAGACGATGCAGGGGACAATGAGGTCCTAGACCCCACATGGAATGAAGGTCGTGCCACTGACTTTCATAGTTCAGAGGAAGAGGCAGTGGTGAGACCGAGCCAACAGCGTAGCAAATAAGAGAGCGGGGGGCAAAAGCAGAACAGCCGCCTCCAAGTGAGTTCGCCTGCTATTGGCCTCCGCCACCAGGGACCGAGCACTCCAAAGGCAGCTTCAAGGAGTTCCCTGGCATGGCACTTCTTTAAACAATGTGCTGACGACAAGACCCGAGTGGTTTGCACGCTGTGCCATCAGAGCCTGAAGCGAGGCATTAACGTTCTGAACCTTAGCACAACCTGCATGACCAGGCATCTACATGCAAAGCATGAACTACAGTGGAGTAAACACTTTAAAAGCAAGGAACTCACTCTGGCTCCCCCTGCTCCCTCTTCTGCTGCTGCCTCGGCCTCTTCCTCCGCCTCGGGAGGAACGTTGGCACCTGCCGCCCACCAAACAGAGGATGTGCCACCGACAACACCACCTGCGTCACCAAGCATCTCCACCATGTCACACCGCAGCGTTCAGCTCTCCATCTCACAAACCTTGGAGAGAAAGCGTAAATTCCCACCTAGCCACCCTCGAGCCCTGGGCCTGAATGCCAGCATTTCTAAACTACTGGCCTTTGAAATGCTGTCATTCAGGCTGGTGGACACAGACAGCTTCAAACAGCTGATGTCCATGGATGTCCCACAGTATGTTGTTCCCAGCCGCCACTACTTCTCCAAGACAGCCGTGCCTTCCCTGCACAACCAAGTATCCGATAAAATCAAGTGTGCACTGCGCAACGCCATCTGTGGCAAGGTCCACCTAACCACAGATACGTGGACCAGTAAGCACGGCCAGGGACGCTATATCTCCCTAACTGCACACTGGGTAAATGTAGTGGCGGCTGGGCCGCAGGCGGAGAGTTCCTTGGCGCACGTCCTTCCGCCGCCAAGGATCGCAGGGCATCATTCTTTGCCTCCTGTAGCCTCCTCCTCCTACTCTGCTTCCTCCTCCTCTGCTTCCACCAGCTCATCCAGTCAGCCACACACCTTTACCACCAACTTCAGCACAGCCCGGGGTAAACGTCAGCAGGCCATTCTGAAACTCATATGTTTGGGGGACCCACACCGCGCAGGAGTTGTGGCGGGGTATTGAACAACAGACCGACGAGTGGTGTCTGCCGGTGGGCCTCAAGCCCGGCCTGGTGGTGTGCGATAATGGGCGAAAACGCGTCGCAGCTCTGGACGCACATCTCGACGCACATCCCTTGCCTGGCGCATGTGCTGAATTTGGTGGTGCAGAAGTTCATTCACAACTACCCCGACATTTCAGAGCTGCTGCATAAAGTGAGAGCCATCTGTGCGCGCTTCCGGCGTTCACATCCTGCCGCTGCTCGCCTGTCTGCACTACAGCGGAACTTCGGCCTTCCCGCTCACCGCCTCATATGCGACGTGCCCACCAGGTGGAACTCCACCTTGCACATGCTGGAGAGACTGTGCGAGCAGCAGCAGGCCATAGTGTGCCCTGTTGCGCTGTTTCGAGTACTCCCCCAACATGGCCAGTGGCGATGACACCGTTATCAGCGTTACAATACCACTTCTATGTCTCCTTGAGAAAACGCTTAGGGCGATGATTGAAGAGGAGGTGGCCCAGGAGGAGGAGGAGAAGGAGGATGAGGGGTCATTTTTAGCACTTTCAGGCCAGTCTGTTAGAAGTGGCTCAGAGGGAGGTTTTTTGCAACAGCAGAGGCCAGGTACAAATGTGGCCAGCCAGGGCCCACTACTGGAGGACGAGGAGGAGGTGGAGAAGGATGAGGATGAAGCAGGTTCACAGTGGGGTGGCACCGGACACAGCTCAGGCCCATCACTGGTGCGTGGCTGGGGGGATATGGAGGACGATGACGATACGCCTCCCACAGAGGACAGCTTGTCCTTACCTCTGGGGAGCCTGGCACACATGAGTGACTACATGCTGCAGTGCCTGTGCAACGACAGCAGAGTTGCCCACATTTTAACGTGTGCGGACTACTGGGTTGCCACCCTGCTGGATCCCCGGTACAAAGACAATGTGCCCACCTTACTTCCTGCACTGAAGTGTGATAGGAAGATGCGCGAGTACAAGCGCACGCTGGTAGATGCGCTCCTGAGAGCATTCCCAAATGTCACAGGGGAACAGTTGGAAGCCCAAGGCGAAGGCAGAGGAGGAGCAAGAGGTCGCCAACGCAGCTGTGTCACGTCCAGCTCCTCTGAGGGCAGGGTTAGCATGGCAGAAATGTGGAAAAGTTTTGTCTCCACGCCACAGCTAACTGCACCACCACCTGATACGTAACGTGTTAGCAGGAGGCAGCATTTCACTAACATCGTTGAACAGTACAACTGCACACCCCTCCACGTACTGACTGATGGTTCGGCCCCATTCAACTTCTGAGTCTCCAAATTGTCCACGTGGCCAGAGTTAGCATTTTATGCCTTGGAGGTGCTGGCCTGCCCGGCGGCCAGCGTTTTGTCTGAATGTGTATTCAGCACGGCAGGGGGAGTCATTACTGACAAACGCAGCCGCCTATCCACAGCCAACGTGGACAAGTTGACGTTCATAAAAATGAACCATGCATGGATCCCACAGGACCTGTCCCTCCCTTGTGCAGAATAGACATTTATAACTGCCTCCCCCTCAACCATGTATTCTTGTACTCCAGGGCACTTCTTTATTGAATCCTCATTTTTTTAACTTTACCATGATCTTGCGGTGCAACCCAAAGTTGAATGAACCTTTCCTCTGTCTGGGTGGTGGGGCAGAAATAACTGAAAGTGGCCTTCTCCAGTGGTGGGTGATATGACGCATGATTCCTTGCTGTGGGACCTCTCTCCTCTGTCTGGGTGCTGGGGCCGAAATAACTGAAAGTGGCCTTCTCCGGTGGTGGGTGATATGATGCATGATTTCTTGCTGTGGGACCTCTCTCCTCTGTCTGGGTGGTGGGGCATAAATAACTGAAAGTGGCCTTCTCCCGTGGTGGGTGATATGACGCATGATTCCTTGCTGTGGGACCTCTCTCCTCTGTCTGGGTGCTGGGCCGAAATAACTGAAAGTGGCCTTCTCCAGTGGTGGATGATATGACGCATGATTCCTTGCAGTGGGACCTCTCTTCAATTGATATTGGTTAAATTTTATTTATTTTATTTTATTTTAATTAATTTCCCTATCCACATTTGTTTGCAGGGGATATACCTACATTTTGCTGCCTTTGGCAGCCCTCTAGCCCGTTCCTGGACTATTTTACAGCCTTTTTAGTGCCTAAAAGTTCGGGTCCCCATTGACTTCAATGGGGTTCAGGTTCGGGATAAAGTTCGGGTCGAGTTCGGATCCCGAACCCGAACATTTTCGGGAAGTTCGGCCGAACTTCTCGAACCCGAACTTCCAGGTGTTCGCTCATCTCTACAATAGACTAACAAAAGTCTTACTGATAACATTTTTAACATAAACAGAAACATTCAAATAAAAACTGCAATGTGTGAACACACATTTATTTCCA
This sequence comes from Bufotes viridis, assembly GCA_033119425.1. Taxonomy (NCBI): domain Eukaryota; kingdom Metazoa; phylum Chordata; class Amphibia; order Anura; family Bufonidae; genus Bufotes; species Bufotes viridis. Next base: position 38,324,687 of record CM065599.1, read on the forward strand.
TGCTGAACATGGCCAGATGCACCGACTTCAGGAGAGTGTGGAGATCGTTGCAGAGCAAAAACCTTTGTTTTAATATAAATTCCGCTACTAAAAATAAGGAAGCTCTTTTTTATATTTCATCCCTTTTGGGAAACGTGTTTTTAGGCAGAAAGTCCAATAAGCTTCGCTTTGTCGGACTTTTCGTTCTATATCTCCCCTTCTGGGTGGAGTTTTCACCCTTTCAATACCAAAAGCTTGGAACATACTAACATTTCTATTATGCTTTTCTATAAAATATTTAGCCGCTCCTGATACATTTAAGCGGGACTCATTACTGACATAGTTAAGGTGTTCTAAATTCTTTTTTTCAGTTTTCTAGTCGTGCTTCCTACGTATAATAAATCACATTGCTTGCACTTGATAATATAGACTACATTTGTACTATTACAGTTAATATAAGATTTGACAGCATAACTAGAACTATGGTCAGTATCCTGAAAAACCTTAGTGGGAATGACATACTTACATGTCTTAGATGGATGTCCCCCACAGCGAACAAAGCCCACATGGTTTAACCATGTGCGGCTATTGTTCGCTGACTTTGAGCTGAACAGGGAAGGGGACATAACAGTCAACAATGTAAATGCTTTCCTTGGGACTATTCTTATCCCTCCATTCAATATCTTATACATCTGTTCATTTTCATATAAGGTAGGAATACTCTGCATAACAATTTGTTTGATTCTATCATATTGCCGGCTGTATGTCGAAATCATGGTAGGAATATTTTCAGCCTTTTTGGACTCTTTCTTTTTCCAGAGCAGATCTTTGCGGTATTTTCTGAGCGCTATATTTTTACCACGTGAGATCATCCACCTAGGGTAACCCCAATCCCATAATCTAGAAGAAATAGTATCTCATTCTTGGGCAAAAGTGCTTTCAATACTGCAGTTCCTTCTAGCCCTAGTAAATTATCCTACTGGAATTGATTTAATTACATGGGCTGGATGATGACTATTAGCCCTTAAAATTGTATTACCTGCCCAGGGACTACCAAAAATTGTGAGTAACCAGAACTGTGTTTGCCCTAGGTTTACCTACACTGACACAGTGACCTCACAGAGACATTCCTGAAAAGACAGAGGAGGAGATTTATTAAACTGGTATAAAGTAGAACTGACTTAGTTGCCCATAGCAACCAATCAGATTCCACCTTTCAGTTTCCAAAGAAGCTTTAAAAAATGAAAGGTGGAATCTGATTGGTTGCTGTGGGCAACTAAGCCAATGGCCCCATTGACTATAATGGGGCCCAGCGGAGTGGCTGAACGAAAACAGCTGCACCCGGCAAGGACGGATTAGACAGGCTGTTCCCGGACGGAACAGGCGGCCCGATCTGTTTTACTGTTAGTGTGAACAGCCTTAGTCCAGTCCAGTGACTAGTTACGGTTAATAACCAGGTACAAAAAAATAGCACAAAAGTGAGAAGAGGATGGGAGAAAATGGAGAAAAAGAATTGTACTCCTAGTGAGTGCTCATAACCAAGAGACAGCATACTGTATGAAAAGTCTCACTATCAAACAGTAAATCATTTAGTTGTGCCATTAGAGCACAGACCAGGTCACCTGCTGGGGTGAGTTAGAAGGCGAGGAATTTTTTGAGGAGCATAAGCTCCTTCTTTTAACCCGTTCGCTACCAGGACCGTACATGTACATGTCAGCGAAATGGCGTGGTAACAAAATTTTTTTACTGCTTCTCACTACATTTTATTCCATAATTAATGGTGGCATTAAAAGGTACAACTTGTCCCGCCAAAAATAATCCCTCATAGCTATGTGAACGGAAATATAAAAAAGTTAGGGCCCAAGAATGATGGGGAAGAAAAATTTAAACCCAAAAGCGAAAAAAAACTACGGTATCCTAAGGGCTCTTGCAGACGAGTGTATCTCCTGCGTGTTATCCGCAGCGAGAATGAGAGCCAAGCTACGCGGTGGACATCAGAGGCACGAAGCAGTGGCATGATAGATACTGCTCCGTGCCTCTCTGTGATCCTTTCACTACAAAATCACTGTGACAACTTTATCTCACAGTGATTTTGTAGTGAAAGGGTCACAGAGGCATGGAGCAGTATCTATCATGTTACTGCTTCGTGCCTCTGATGTCCACCGCGCAGCTTGGCTCTCATTCTCGCTGCGGATAACACTTACTTGTCAGAAGTATTTAACATGTCACTCACAGAATATCTGGGAAACTGTAAAAAAGTATGGTCGACTGGTCATTGACAAATAAGGGTAAAAGGCCACCGAAAAGTATGGGTCTCATACTGCTGATCAGCTGTTCACTGTGTAGTGGACAGTTCTGGTTACCACACCACTACTCGCATTCACGAGGTCTAAAGTCCTGCTAATAGCACAGTGATACAATGGAAAGATGTATAAAGTGTGATTAATAATTATGCATTCTTTAACTGCTATCTCCTATAAAAGGCCAGTTTGTGCATATTCACTATGTAGATGTAGAGATCATGTAGACTAATAATACATGTGCATGAGGTGCTCATTGGGTCTTTCAAATTCAAAGATTATGCACTTACAGATACATTAAATGCAACATTCTTAAAATAGCAGGAAGCCTAAAAGGACGTGATAAAGGTTACATCATGTGGGCAGCTCAGAGCCGCTGCTATGCAACAAATCAGGGTAACAGTTTATGGCATAGCTTTATTTTACACTAGCATTTTCTGTACCCAAGACAACCAGTTCTTATTCTCCTGGAACCTAAAATAGCAAATGCAAGAAGACAGTTGTAGAGAAGAAGTTTAATGAAGGTAACATTTATACAGTCACACAACTCAAGTTACATGAAAGTCTCTGCAGTATAAAAATCTGACCTTACCTCTTATTCAAAGCAGAAGGAATCCTAATATATGGTATACAGTAACTATACTAGTTCCCTACTTACATAGTTAATGAATACACTGATCAATCTCTCTTAAAAGAAATTAAACAACATGTCCAGCAAGTCCCCGAGGAGCCGCTGCACAGGATGGGAGTGGTAGTGGGTATTCCATCCCACTCTGGTACAACTACTTCCTCTAGCCCGAGGCAAACCCAGGTGTAGCTACTGGGATCATTATTGGGAGAATAAATACAGGGCTGAGAGCCTCATTCAGTGTCAGTGCTTGGAGCTACAAGGCCTGTGGTGACTGTACAAAGCCTGACCACCCCAGTGTTGGATTTGGAGTACCTAGATAAGGTAACATGATGTATAGTTAGCGCCCAGATGGGCAAAGTGGTTTATTTTGTTTATGTCACATACATGTGGATGCTTAAAAATGACTAATAAACTTAGATGTCCCATGTTGTTTGTACGAAAATAAAAGTGTGTGGACTTTTAACCCCCAAAATATCCGAGTCTGCCATTGCAGACCACACCACAAACATACAAATCCAAAACAACAATATGCAAACAAACTTTGGTGTCTCTTTTTTATTACATATTTGGTTATTATTCACTGTTGTTGCACTTTTCTTCAATGATATAAGTTTGGCTCCTATTTGTGGTTATCCCATGTAACCCTGGAGTGGCTGCCATTTGATAACTAACCTGATCTAAGAACAGGATTGGGGACTTAGGAACCCCTGTAAGCCAGCCCTGGGAATCTAGAAAAGACCCAATGGCTGTGTTCCCACTCAGGTTTTTGTTATGGCACAGCAAGTGTTGACCTAGCAACAACCTATGGCATTAAAAAAATCCTAATATATTAGACAATGTATATGTAGCTACATATGGTCATTTATTTCACATATAACCAGGTCTTATATAGGCACATCACCGAAAAAATTAAAGGTCTTGTGTAGTGTCATGATAGACCACCTACGCTCAAGATAGGTCATCAATATCTGATCAGCAGGGGTCTGACTCCCAGAACCCCCACCTATCAGCTGTGTGAAGAGGCTATGGTTCCTATATTGCAACTGCCACTACGATCTAGATGTCGTGCAGGAAAACAGAAAAAATGATGCAGCACCTTCTTAACAATAAGTCATCAGTATCATGACACTGCACAAGCCTTTTAATTAAACATTTCCAACATGCCCCTAAATGTCATAAAATATATAATCATCCAATACTCATCTGTTTTTACCTCGCTGTTTCTAGTGGTGCAACTCCAGTCCTCCTCCAAGTGTTTGTATACAAGGCTCCAGAGGTGTCATAAAGGTATATGGCCATAAGGCATCTGGCCATAAGGCATAAGACAACTGGAGGCCTGTGTACAGTTTTGGGCTCCCATGAACAAGGCAGACATAGCAGAGCTGGTGAGGGTTCAGAGGAGGGCAACTAAAGTAATAACTGGAATGGGGCAACTACAGTACCCTGAAAGGTTATCAAAATTAGGGTTACTTACTTTAGAAAAAAAGACGACTGAGGGGAGATCTAATAACTATGTTCTGTTTCAGTATCTTGCATTGTGTATTGTTATGCTCCTCTCTTCTCCTCCCCCCTCTGTTTCTGTTTCTTGTTGGTTCAGTCTAGCCACTTCCTGTTTACCCTGTCATGCATTGCTGTTTGTGTGTGCTGTAATTCTGAGGAGAATCTGAGGAAAATCTGAGGAGAATCTTTGTAGCATATCATCTTCTTATCAAGGAGATTATTAGAGGCATAATTATTTTCCCCGGCGCCTCCCCAACGGCAGTTAACTGGAGGGTGTCCCCACCCCTGGACAGGAAACAACACTGGAGATCCATAATAAAAGGTCCGCCTCTCCTTACCAAAGCCAGTGTTGTTTCCTGTCCCCGGACGGTGTGGACGCACTTCAGTGAAGCGTTTTCCTGTAGGAGTTCCATTGGAGCGCACGGCCTAGCATTCCTTTGCTTCCCCTGCTGGGAGGGCCGTTGCAGGGGACGGAGGGTCCGGGGATGCGGCGGCTCCCTTCTCCTCCCTTGGCATAAGTCCTGAATCTCAGGCAGCCCCGGGCTTCCTTACCCTGATTAGGGTATCCGGATCGGACGCTCTGCATCCCGGCAGGCGGGGCCTTCTCTGCGGCAGGAGAAGGTCCCCGTGTGATGACGTCAGTGGCGCGGCGTGCGTCATGACGTCACACGCAGCCTCAGCTAATGGAGGGGATTTTAAATGACCGGAAGTAACTGAATCAGGCGTGGAGCGAGTCTGACGGCGTGGTGAAAGAATGTCGGCCCCCCATGACACGGCGACTAGCAAGCCTGCGGATCCTGGAAGTGCCTGCAGCCCGGTAAGCCTCCTCTCCTAAAGCTAGTATGGGGTAATTGTGCACCTTGGTGTTGATGGTGGAGGTCATATATTATTATTTCTGAGCCTGCCCCTTGGATTATTTTAGGGCAGGAGAACCTCCACTACCAAGACCAAAGGGGACCCTGGGAAAAAGAAATGCCCATTGTGCAGAAAATCTCTCAGTCCCAAAAGCAAAAAGCCTTTGTGTATGGCCTGTACCGAGAAATTGGTGTCGGAGGAATCCCCGTCTTTTCTTGATTCAATGCGGAATATGATAAGGGAAGAGGTGAATGCGGCGGTGGAATCAAAGCTAACCCCCACATCCCCTCAAGCCTCCACCTCCCAAAGAGCCCGTAGTCCCCCTCTGGGTAATATTGACCTGGACGAGGGTGAAGTTTCTGAGTTAAGCCCCTTTCACACGGGCGAGTTTTCCGTGCGGGTGCAATGCGTGAGGAGGACGCATTGCACCCGCACTGAATCCGGACGCATTCATTTCTATGGGGCTGTGCACATGAGCGTTGATTTTCACGCATCACTTCTGCGTTGCGTGAAAATCGCAGCATGTTCTATATTCTGCGTTTTTCACGCAACGCAGGCCCCATAGAAGTGAATGGGGATGCGGGAAAATCGCAAGCATCCGCAACTGCGCGGATGCGTTGCGATTTTCCCGCATTGTTGCTTAGCAACGGGACTCAATCTCTATTATTTCCCTTATAACATGGTTATAAGGGGAAATAATAGCATTCTTAATAAAGAATGCATTGTTAAATGATGAGGAAGGGGTTAAAAATAATAAAAGTTAACTTACCTTAGCCACTTGATCGCGTAGTCGCGATCTGTCCTCTCTTTCCCTGCAGCATCTATGATCTAAGGACCTGTGATGACGTCACATCACATGGCCTATCACATGCCCATCACTATGGTGATGGAGCATGTGATTGGTCCATGTGACCATGTGACATCATCCAAGGTCCTTAAACACTATCCTCAGGCTGTGGATAGTGGTTAAGTGACCTGGATGATGTCACATGGTCACATGGACCATCACATGCTCCATCACCATAGTGATGGAGCAGGTGATTGGGCCATGTGATGCTGTGACATCATCACAGGTCCTTTACATCTTTCAAGCTAACGGAGAGGAGGCCGGGCTTCGCGATCAAATGGAACAGGTAAGTAATTATTAGTTTATTATTTTAACTCATTCTGCACCAGTTTAAACATTAGGGAGATGGCCAAGGGTATTATTTTACATTATAACTATGTTATAATGTGAAATAATACCAGCGGGACAATTTCTGACCCAAACATGCACTTCTGTGAAGAAGTGCAGGTTCGGGTCTGGGTACCAAAAGTGCCGATTTTTCTCCCGCGCGTGCAAAACGCATGACAGCGCTTTGCACTCGCAGGGAAAAATCGCGGCGATTCCCGCAACGCACCCGCACTGTTTGACGGAGTGCACCCGCAACGCCCGTCTGAAAGAGGCCTTAGAGTCCTTATCCTCTGAGGATGGGTGTCGTAAACCATTATTCCTCCCAGAAAACTCCCAACCCCTCTTAAGGTCCATCAGGTCCACTATGTGTATTGAAGATCTTAAGGAAAGCATCTAGAACAGGTAAAGCGGTTTTCCTTTCCCTAGGATGGTTCATAAACACGAAAATCAGACTTCGTCCCGCTCAAGCAGAAGATTTTCCTAGGCATTCTACTGGACTCACCAACAAATGTCCTTTCTTCCGCAAAAGCAAAGCAGCGGTAATAATCCAAAAGATATCTCACTTCTGCTCCCAGAAGTCCTCTACAATCAGAAACATCATGTCGGTGCTGGGCCTTCTAACCGCCATACCGGGCGGTAAGATGGGCGCACCTCATACAAGGGTGCTAAGCAATCCTTCCTCTTACGGGTGTGGGATGGCACAAACCAGGACTGGACAAAAAGTGTCTTTGCCACCCAATGTAAAAAAAGTCGCTAGCCTGGTGGAGACTAGAGAAAAACTCAAGGTTAGGGGGTCCACTGGCACTATCAAAATCTCGTAGGTCACCACGACGCCAGCAGCACGGGTTGGGGAGGTCATGCAGCAGGCCAGATGGTTCAGGTCTATGTGGACGGTCCATGGTGTCTGCTTCATCCAACCAGAAAGAGCTGATGGCAGTGTGCAGTGAGTACTGACAGCTCTGCACGAGAAAATGCCTTTACAGCAGGTAAAAATCCCATCGGACAATTCAGCCACTGTGGCCTACGCCAATCGACAGGGGGGTACCCAACAAGAGGGGTTTCAGTCATTTCAAGGAAGATCTTCTATGGGCGGAAAGCACCTAACCTCCTTGTAGCGGTCCATTTAAAAGGAAGGAAAATCAGGTAGCGGACTACCTACAGGCAGTCAGTGACAGAAGGAAGCTGGGCCCAAAGTTGGGGAAATCTTTCAAATCTCAACAAAATGGGGCAGGCCAGGCATGGATTTATTTTGTGCAAAGACAACAGAAAAGTCAGGAAGGTTCGCTCCTTATCCCTCTGGATCAACCAGACATTCTGATGCCCTATCAGCCAAGTGGCCAGTGGGCCTTCTTTTACGCATTCCCTCCCTTCAGCCTAATACCCAGAGTGGTGAGGAAAATAATAGAAGAGCGTGGGCTTGTGTCATCTTGGTGGCCCCTTACTGGCCGGGAAGAGAACGCGTCTCTCTCTACTTCTCCAGTCTCTCTCAGGGAGACTACTGGATCCTCCTGTCACTTCCAGATCTTCTATTCCAGGGCCCAATATGTCACCTCAGCATCAATCAACTAAAGTTGGCGGCCTGGAATTTGAACGCCAAAATCTCTCCGACGTAAAGGGCTCTCTGAACCAGTAATATCAACTATTTTACGTAGCCGTAAGCTAGTCACCTCTAGAATATATGAGAGATCCTGGAAAGCTTTTCTGGCCTTGGCTGATGGGAAAGGAAGTCTGCAAACTCTCCACAGTATCCCAGTCATTCTGGACTTTGCAAGCGAGGCTTGGCAAGGGTCTTAGACCATCTACCCTTAAAGTACAGATGTCTGCTCTTAACGTATACTTAAATGTTAATCTCTCAAACCATCCTTTAGTCAAAGATTTCTTAAAGGGCAGCCCAGGATTTCTCCATCAGTTCGGTCCATAGTACCCACATGGGATCTGAGCCTAGTGCTCTCTGTCTTGATGGACCCCCCTTGAGCCTCTTCAGTCTATTCCATTAAGCTCCTGTCCCTCAAAACAGCCTTGTTGGCGATAACAACGGCAAAAGCAATTGGAGAAATTCAAGCCTTCTCTTGTCGGGCGCTCATTTAAAAATCCTCGAGGATCGGATAGTCCTGGGCGACATCCTGCTCTTTTGCTACTCGAGAGTTGTGTCTCCAGGCTCGTTGCAATCTGCAGGAGGTGGTGCTTTACCATTCTTCTGTGATCCTCCATCTACAGACCAGGAAAGAAAATATCATAATTTAGGCATTAAGGACGTTGCCTGCTATCCTACCTAGACAGATCAAAGGAGTTTAGGCGCTCTGACCACCTGTTCCTCCAGTTCCAAGGTCCCAATAAAGGTTGCCCGGCCGGGAAGGCCACAATTGCTCGGTGGCTAAGAGATACCATCTCTCTGTCTTACATCAGCGGAACATTGTCCCTCCTTCTGGGCTAAGGGCCCACTCAACTAGAGCGATGGCGGCATCTTGGCGGAAAAATCTGCCATATCAATCGATCAGATTTGCAGGGCGGCAGCATGGGCAAGCCAGATGACGTTCTTCAGGCATTATAGACTGGATATATCACGGAATCAGGACTTGTCCTTCGGACGTGGAGTCCTTTTCTGCAGTGGCCCCCTAAGGGTCATACTATTCTCTGTTATTCCTCCAGTTAACTGCCGTTGGGGAGGCGCCGGGAAAAGGGTTACTTACTCTTACCGGTAATGGATTTTCCAATAGCCTCCCCAACGGCAACTGGGATTCCCTCCTTTTTTCTTCTGCTTATTATGTTTTTCTCTCGCTATTGTTGGTAAGAATATAATTACCCTGTACGGTTGTACTTTTGTGTTGAATATAATAACAATTTTGTTTTTCTGGCATCATGTCCGTGTCCTTGGTTATTCACTGGCTTTGGTAAGAGAGGCGGACCTTTTATTATGGATCTCAGTGTTGTTTCCTGTCCAGGGGTGGGGACACCCTCCAGTTAACTGCCGTTAGTGGCTATTGGAAAATCCAATTACCGGTAAGAGTAGTTAACCCTTTTACCGTCTGGATTCCCTGTTTTTTCTGCATATGTTGCAATACAACTTCCAGATTAAAAGGCTACTTGATTGACTCCTGGAGTTGTCTGATGCGTAAACTGTAAGTGAGTGATGTCTGATTCAACAAGTCACCTCACAGATGCGTGATTTGTATATGGGCTGACATTTCGGACAGCCACATTACCATGTATAACACTATCGAGGGGTCAGTACAGAGATCTCTCCCCATCATCTATTTATCCCGACGACTGTGGCGAGGGGACATCCTCATGCGTCTGGAGGTAAGAAGGTTTGTACACAAACATAAAAGAGGATTCTTTACGGTAAGAGCAGTGAGACTATGGAACTCTCTGCCTGAGGAGGTGGTGATGGTGAGTAGACCAAAGGAATTCAAGAGGGGCCTGATGTATATCTGGAGTGTAATAATATTACAGGCTATAGCTACTAGAGATGGAGTCGTTGATCCAGGGAGTTATTCTGATTGCCTGATTGGAGTCAGAGATAGCGTTCTTTACTCCCCTTAAGTGGGAAAATTGACTTAGCTTCCCAGTTTTTTTGGCTTCTTCTGGACTCAGCAACTAGCAGGATTGACGGAGCTTCGAACTGGATGGACAGATGTCTTTTTCGGCCTTATGTACTACGTTACCATTGCATTGCTAGTCAACAAAGGCTGAAAGAAATCTAACCTTAAGGGCTCTTGCAGACGAGCGGATGCACTCCGTGTTATTCCGCAGCGAGGAATGAGCCCAAGCTGCTGGCGGTGGACATCAGGAGCGCGAGAAGCGGCCAACGTGATAGATACTGCAGCGGACTACCTAAGCAGGCAGTCAGTGACAGAAGGAAGCTGGGCCCTAAAGTTAGAAATCTTTCAACAAATCTCAACAAAATGGGGCAGGCCAGGCATGGATTTATTTGCAAGCAAAGACAACAGAAAAGTCAGAAGGTTCGGCTCCTTATCCCCTCTGGATCAACCAGACATTCTGGATGCCCTATCAGCCAAGTGGCCAGTGGGCCTTCTTTACGCATTCCCTCCCTTCAGCCTAATACCCAGAGTGGTGAGGAAAATAATAGAAGAGCGGGCTTGTGTCATCTTAGTGGCCCCTTACTGGCCGAAGAGAACGTGGTTCCCTCTACTTCTCAGTCTCTCTCAGGGAGACTACTGGATCCTCCCGTCACTTCCAGATCTTCTATTCCAGGGCCCAATATGTCACCCCAGCATCAATCAACTAAAGTTGACGGCCTGGAATTTGAACGCCAAAATCTCCGACGTAAAGGGCTCTCTGAACCAGTAATATCAACTATTTTACGTAGCCGTAAGCTAGTCACCTCTAGAATATATGAGAGATCCTGGAAAGCTTTTTTGGCCTTGGCTGAGGGGAAAGGAAGTCTTCAAACTCTCCACAGTATCCCAGTCATTCTGGACTTTTTGCAAGCAGGCTTGGCAAAGGGTCTTAGACCATCTACCCTTAAAGTACAGATGTCTGCTCTTAACGTATACTTAAATGTTAATCTCTCAAACCATCCTTTAGTCAAAAGATTTCTTAAAGGGGCAGCCAGGATTTCTCCATCAGTTCGGTCCATAGTACCCACATGGGATCTGAGCCTAGTGCTCTCTGTCTTGATGGACCCCCCCTTTGAGCCTCTTCAGTCTATTCCGATTAAGCTCCTGTCCCTCAAAACAGCCTTCTTGTTGGCGATAACAACGGCAAAACAATTGGAGAAATTCAAGCCTTCTCTTGTCGGGAGCCTCATTTAAAAATCCTCGAGGATCGGATAGTCCTTAAGCATTGTCCTGCCTTTCTACCGAAGGTTGTGTCTCAATTTCATTGCAATCTAGAGGTGGTGCTACCATTCTTCTGTGATCCTCCATCTACAGACCAGGAAAGAAAATATCATAATTTAGACGTAAGACGTTGCCTGCTATCCTACCTAGACAGATCAAAGGAGTTTAGGCGCTCTGACCACCTGTTCCTCCAGTTCCAAGGTCCCAATAAAGGTTGCCCGGCCGGGAAGGCCACAATTGCTCGGTGGCTAAGAGATACCATCTCTCTGTCTTACACTCAGCGGAACATTGTCCCTCCTTCTGGGCTAAGGGCCCACTCAACTAGAGCGATGGCGGCATCTTGGGCGGAAAAATCTGCCATATCAATCGATCAGATTTGCAGGGCGGCAGCATGGGCAAGCCAGATGACGTTCTTCAGGCATTATAGACTGGATATATCACGGAATCAGGACTTGTCCTTCGGACGTGGAGTCCTTTCTGCAGTGGCCCCCCCCTAAGGGTCATACTATTCTCTGTTATTCCTCCAGTTAACTGCCGTTGGGGAGGCGCCGGGGAAAAGGGTTACTTACTCTTACCGGAAATTGGATTTTCCAATAGCCTCCCCAACGGCACTGGGATTCCCTCCCTTTTTTTCTGCTTATTATGTTTTTTCTCTCGCTATTGTTGGTAAGAATATAATTACCCTGTACGGTTGTACTTTTGTGTTGAATATAATAACAATTTTGTTTTTTCTGGCATCATGTCCGTGTCCTTGGTTATTCACTGGCTTTGGTAAGGAGAGGCGGACCTTTTATTATGGATCTCCAGTGTTGTTTCCTGTCCAGGGGTGGGGACACCCTCCAGTTAACTGCCGTTGGGGTGGCTATTGGAAAATCCAATTACCGGTAAGAGTAATTAACCCTTTTACCGTCTGGATTCCCTGCATATGTTGTAATACAATTTCCAGATTAAAAGACTACTTGATTAACTCCTGGGTGTCTGATGCGTAAACTGTAAGTGGAGGATGTCTGATTCAACAAGTCACCTCACAGATGCGTGATTTGTATAAGGCTGACATTTCGAAACGCCACAAACCATGTATAAATATATCAGGGGTCAGTACAGAGATCTCTCCCATCATCTATTTATCCCCACGACTGTGACGAGGGGACATCCTCTGCGTCTGGAGGAAAGAAGGTTTGTACACAAACATAAAAGAGGATTCTTTACGGTAAGAGCAGTGAGACTATGGAACTCTCTGCCTGAGGAGGTGGTGATGGTGAGTAGACTAAAGGAATTCAAGAGGGGCCTGGATGTATATCTGGAGTGTAATAATATTACAGGCTATAGCTACTAGAGATGGGTCGTTGATCCAGGGAGTTATTCTGATTGCCTGATTGGAGTCAGGAAATAATTTTTTACTCCCCTTAAGTGGGGAAAATTGGCTTCTACTTCACAGTTTTTTTTTTGGCTTCTTCTGGATCAACTAGCAGGATGACAGGCCGAACTGGATGGACAGATGTCTTTTTTCGGCCTTATGTACTACGTTACCATTGCATTGCTAGTCAACAAAGGCTGAAAGAAATCTAACCTTAAGGGCTCTTGCAGACGAGCGGATGCACTCCGTGTTATCCGCAGCGAGAATGAGAGCCAAGCTGCGCGGTGGACATCAGAGGCACGAAGCAGTAACATGATAGATACTGCTCCGTGCCTCTCTGTGACCCTTTCACTACAAAATCACTGTGACAACTTTATCTCACAGTGATTTTGTAGTGAAAGGATCACAGAGAGGCACAGAGCAGTATCCATCACGTTACTGCTTCGTGCCTCTGATGTCCACTGCGCAGCTTGGCTCTCATTCTCGTTGCGGATAACACGCAGGAGATCCGCTCGTCTGCAAGAGCCCTAACAGATGATTTTTTGAACACAACAGTCTGCCGTCAGCCATCAAAAACAATTGTTTGCATGTAATTTCAAAATGATTTTCCACCAAAGTGGTAAAATTATCTATTTTGGCTGACAGTTATCTTATATTTATGGGCAGCTTTAGTAATGGTTTCTTCCACCACTTCCTGAATTAGTATATAGCCAATAGAGAGTGGTCATGGTGTATGCATGGTCATCTTGTGGCAGTCATTGGGTATTTTGTGTGGCCACCAAGGTTGTTTAATGTCGGAAGAGTAAGACATGATAATACAGAGCTGGAAGAACCATAAGAAATCGGAGCAACTGCAAATATTGCTTGTTTGATATCCACCTACAGTATATTGCAGACAATTTTCAAACACTGAATAGTAAGCAGCATAATTCACATGCCTAGCAAAAGGTAAAGATCCGATGTCCTCGTTATAGATGAGCAAACTTCTTAAAATTAAATTCTGTTACAATTCATCCAAATCACCCATCTGATTAGACTTCATGCAAATAAATTTTACTCTGTCTTGGATTTTCCTTATATCACAGAAAATTGAATACAATCAGAAATGTATTTTTTAAATTCAGATTGATTTTTTTTCTTTACATTCTACTTTTAAGATTGTAATAATCTGTAACATTACCAAATTTCACAGAGTAGAAATGACGCTCTTAGCATATGTCTGATGTTTGTAGCATTTACCGCAGTTCTGTTTTAAGAAATAATTGTATACTCTATATGTAGGAATGATAAAAGGTACCAGAGGACCACAGGTCAGTATTATGTAAGCCTACAAAAAAACAACACTACAAAGGGAACATGCTCATATTTTTTGACTGCATTGTTCTTCTTCAGTATGACAGCTTTATTAAACCAGCATAATAACTAGTACTATTCACTTTCCACATGCTGCTTTTCTAGACCCTTTAATGTATCATAAATTACTCATCAGCATCAATAGGCCAGTACACCATTGCTCAAGATCCTAGAATTGGCAGCCAGTAACCTTTTTACATTTACTACATTGCTGTAGATGGAAGAGCAAGGGATGGTATTGGGGGTGATGAGCAGTGCCTGGTTTCTACCAGACATGATGCTTAGAATTGAGGTCAAAAAGTTTCTCAGTCAGAGTGCTTTAGGCTCTCCAGACGAGGACAGCCTTCTTTCTGGCCACCCTGTCATGAAGCTCAGATTAGTTAAGTACTGCAGTGATCATTGACCTTCTGGAAATATGTATACATGATCTTTGGAGATCAGCCAGAGTGACCATTTGGCTCTTGGTCTCCTCTCTTACCAAGGCCCTTCTTCACCAATTATTTAGTTTGGAAGGGTTGGCCAGCTCTGGTTGTCCTGATTGTTCTAAACTTCTTCTATTTAAGAATTGCAGAGGCCACTTTGATCTTGGGAACTTTCGGTGCAACAGAAATATTTTTGTACCCTTCTCCAGATCTGTGCCTTCACACAACCCTGTCTCTGATCTGTACAAGCAAATCTTTTCTCCTCATGGCTTGGATTTTTGTTTTGTTTTATCAGATATGTATTGTCAGCTGTGAGACCTTATATAAAAACAAGGGAGTGTCTTTCTAAATCATATCCAATCAATTAAATTTACCAAAGATGTGAAAACATCTTAAAGATTAAGTGGGAAGCCCTAGAGCTACATTTCAAGTGTCAAAGCAAAAGACCTGAATACTTATGTCCATGCAAAATTTTAGTTTTTCCTTTTTAATACATTTTGCTAAAATTTTTCTCATCATAGCGTACCGAGTGCAGACTGAATAGGGAAAACTAGAATTTTGTTTTATTTTAGCAAAGGGCCACAATTAGAGATGAGCGAATCAAAGTTGACGAAGTGGAATGCGAGAATTCGCGAATATTTAGAATATCGTGAAATATATTCGCAATCACGAATATTCATTTTTTTTAAAATACCAGTTTATGCAAATTTAACGCAAATGTTTTATATGCAAATTTTCACAATCAAGAAAATAATGTAATTATTTTCTTGATTGCGAAAATTCGCATATAAAAAAATAGCATAAAATTTGCATAAGAATTTTTATATGCGAATTTTCTCAAATCAAGAAAACAATGACTGGAGATTACGAATGTGTGAATTTTCGAATATACGGCAAAAATTCGCGAAATATCGCAAATTCGAATATTGCCCCTGCCGCTTATCACTAATTAGCAGTTCTGCAGTGAATTGTGATTGTTATATTTATATTTTTGAAAATGAATTAATAGGAAAAAAAAAAAAGGAAAAATTAATGGGTGCTTGTAGACTTTCTTCTATATGAACAGAATTACATAGATTAGCCATTCATTGGTGAAATTTTTTTGTGAAACAGCCTTTTTTTGGGAAAATTGATGGGTGATTGTAGACTTTCTTCTGTATGAACCGAATTACATCGATTATCGATTCAGTGGTGAAATTTGTTTGTTGTACAGCCTTTTTTGGGGAAATTGGTCAGTTGCTCTAACTATGGTCAAGGACAATATATGTCCTTTATAGCCCACTGGGTAAATGTGGTTCCTGCCCAGCCACACCAGCAACATGGCCAGGTGAAGCCGCTTCAGCCTCCACGTTTTTACATTGTTGGTCCTGCGACAATGTCCGCTTCTCCTCATTCTCCAACGTGTCCTCAGCCTCCACTGCAGGGACAATTCACAGTGCTCCTCCAGCATACCACATGTACAGGGCATGGCAGCATCATGATGTTCTGCACCTCGTTTGCCTGGGCGAATGGAGTCACAGGGGAGGAACTGCTCAGTGTCCTTCATCAAGAAATTGAATCCTGGCTTTCTCCTCGACAACTCAAAATCGGAACCGTGGTGACCGACAACAGGTAGAACGGTGTCGGCGCTGCATCAAGGAGGGCTGAGCCATGCGCCCTGCATGGCACATGTGTTCAATCTGATTGTCAAGTGGTTACTGAAGTCTTCCACCCATCTGCAAGACATCATTAAAATGGCGTAAGAAAACTTTGCATGCACTTCAGCCACTTTTACACCACAAAGCACACCCTCCTTGAGCTGCAGCAGCAGAATGGCATCCCCCAACAAAGACTGATATGCGACGTTTCCACCCTCCTATATGCAACTATAAGAACAGAGAAAAGCCATAAACGATTTCTTGATGATCCAAGCGGACAGGAGTACTCCTCTGTGTAACTTAGATGTCAGACAGTGGCAGCTCATGCATGACACCTGCCGTTTGCTCAGGCCCTTTGAGGATGCCACATTATTTGTCAGTCGCCAGGACTACGGGATGAAAGCTGTCATTCCACTACTTCAAGTCCTGGAACAGATGCTGGTAAATCTGGCTGCTCAGGGGACTGGAGACGTGGCGCCTAAATCTCACGGCCACATGAGCCATGTGGGGGCTGAACTAAAGGAGTAGGAAGACATTGGAGCACAAGCAATATGTAGCGAAATGCGTGGTTTTTAAACACAGGTGACAGGAGAGGCGGAGCAGGAGCAGCCAGAGGAGCTTCAAGGGGATGAGGAAGACGAGGC
Organism: Bufotes viridis; assembly: GCA_033119425.1. NCBI lineage: Eukaryota > Metazoa > Chordata > Amphibia > Anura > Bufonidae > Bufotes > Bufotes viridis. The sequence continues at coordinate 38,341,341 of CM065599.1, forward strand.
AGAGGACCCAGACACACCATGGCAGTATGCAGTGGAGATGGCACGATGCATGCTCACTTGCTTGTGTAGTGACAGCCGAATTGTCATCATTCGGCAGAGGGATGACTTCTGGCTCTCCACCTTGTTGGACCCTCGCTACCGGTCCAAAATGCACCCGTAGAGAGGTTGGACAAACTGAACTACTATAGAGACATCTTATGTAATCAGTTGGCCACTGCCTATCTACGCCATCATCTATCCTTCTCAAAGGTCTAACCAGGGGGCCCTCTGTGCTCACGTTCCTCCGCCATGGCTGCTGTGGCAGGGTGGGCAGTTTCAGCTCCATCAGCAGCAACTTCAGCTCCATCAGTGGCATACTTGGACAGTACCCTGCCACCCCACATTAAAGATCCACTGGAATACTGGGCAACCAAACTAGTTTTGTGGCCGCAACCAGCAGAGTTTGCCCTGGAAAAGCTGTCCTGCCCGGCCAGTAGTGTGGCATCAGAGTGGGTGTTTAGGGCGGCGGGGCCATAGTTACCCCAGGAAGAACTCAACTGTCCACCCAAAATGTGGAGAGACTGATCTTTGTCAAGATGAATCAGGCGTGGATCAGCCAGGATTTTCACACACCAATACCTTATGCATCAGACTAGATCTTCCATGATTTTCACACACCAATACCTTATGCATCAGACTAGATCTTCCATGGTGCCACACCAACACTCTGACAAAAGAAACCGGTTTCTTATGGCTACCTGCCTCAGCTTCTTTTCTGATACTGCCACCTGCCTGATGCCACACATCTGATGTCAAGTGCTCCTTTGACAATTTGACCATTTTCACTTAGGGGTGTACTCACTTTTGTTGCCAGAGGTTTAGACATTAATGGCTGTGTGTTGACTTATTTTGAGGTCACCCCAAATTTACACGGTTTTACTGTGTAGGCAGTAAAAATCCCATTGTCTGCAATAGTATACTATTGCAGTCTATGGTAAAAATGATCAAAAGGATTCCGTTAAGTCCAACAAGGGGATTAAAATTAACACTAGAACAAATTTCTCAATCTTATATAAAAATAAACAAAATATAAACATATTTGTTATTATAATATCTGAAAATGTCTAAATTATTAAAATATAAAATATTTATCCATGCCCCCCAAAAAGGTTGAAAAGACAGTGATAAAAAAATTAAATGTACCCCAAAATGGTGTCAATAAATAAACACAGCTTGCCCCATAAAAAACAAGCCCTCCCACAGCTCTGTCCGCAAGGAGTTAAGGGACATCTTGCACACGGACTAATATGTCCTCGTCCAATGACAGCCTTTCCGGGGGTATTGCTTCCACTATGGTAAGTTGCCTGAGCTTTAGGTTACTAGTTTGTGTATTCCTGCATAGGTGCGCTATTGTTCTGTCCTCTCATGCCCAACCTCTGCCTGTTTACCAGATTGATCCTATGCCGCTTGTCCTGACCACTTGTTGCCTACCGAATTGAATAAACATTGCCTGTCCTGACCTTAGCTTGCCCACTGACTGATTGGCCCTTTAGTGTCATGCTCTCTCCTGACCCACCTGGGTCAGCTGTCACTGAATGGAGATTATTCCAAGAGGTGGCCCTTGCTGGCTAGTCCAGATCCCTGTACAGAAATGAAAGGGTTAATATCAGGGGACCACTTAGACAACACCCATACGAGTAGCCCTAAGTTGAATCCATTCAGTGGCACAGTTGGTCTACACCAGCTGTGTTACTGTAAACTCAGGTCATGGACACTGTCATGGTTACAGGATCTGTTCAAGGAGCTGACTACTAAGCTAAGTCACCAGGAACAATTCCTGCAGTACATCAGTTCCCTACACATTGTGCCAAAGTTGCCTTTATAGTGTTCCTTCTATATGTTGAAGCCTTGTCTTGGGCCACACTTTTCTAGGAATGTGGGGATTCCCTGGCAATTAGTCTGTATGAATACCTGGCTATCTTCTATATGGTCTTTGAAGAGGCTGGTTGCATGGCTTCAGATGCATTATCCATGCTACTAGTGTTTGCTGCGAATATTCGAATCGCAAATTTTAATTGTTAATATCGCCACTTCGAGAATTCGTGAATATGTAGAATATAATGCTATATATTCGTATTTGCGAATATTCTAGATTTTTTTTCCCCTCTGAACCCATGTTCCCTTCCTGCTCCTTGCTTGTGGGCCACTGAGAAGGCTGCAATGTCTTTGTCTGAGCTTAGCAACATCCATAGCAACCAATAGGAAAGTTGTCTACCCCTTACTATACAAGAACCTCCCCAGCAGCCATTTTTTGCTGTTTATTACAGTTCTGAGAGAGACAGCAGTGTCATTGCTGTGCTCTGTGCTTTCCTGGGTCACATGACATTACATAGGTAGTTTGTTAGCTAGCTTATATATATATATATATATATATATATATATACACACACACACACCTAAAGAATTATTAGGAACACCATACTAATATGGTGTTGGACCCCCTTTTGCCTTTAGAACTGCCTTAATTCTACGTGGCATTGAATCCACAAGGTGCCAATAGCCTTCTTTAGAAATGTTGGCCCATATTGATAGGATAGCATCTTGCAGTTGATGGAGATTTAAGGGATGCACATATAGGGCATGAAGCTCCCGTTCCACCACATCCCAAAGATGCTCTATTGGGTTGAGATCTGGTGACTGTGGGGGCCATTTTAGTACAGTGAACTCATAGTCATGTTTAAGAAACCAATTTGAAATGATTCGAGCTTTGTGACATGGTGCATTATCCTGATGGAAGTAGCCATCAGAGGATGGGTACATGGTGGTCATGAAGGGATGGACATGGTCAGAAACAATGCTCAGGTAGCTCGTGGCATTTAAACGATGCCAAATTGGCACTAAAGGGCCTAAAGTGTGCCCAGAAAACATCCTCCACACCATTACACCACCACCACCAGCCTGCACAGTGGTAACAAGGCATGATGGATACATGTTCTCATTCTGTTTTACACCAAATTCAGACTCAGACTCATCAGACCAAGCAACATTTTTCCAGTCTTTAACAGTCCAATTTTGTCAAGCTCGTGCAAATTGTAGTCTCTTTTTCCTATTTGTAGTGGAGATGAGTGGTACCCGGTGCGGTCTTCTGCTGTTGTAGCCCATCTGCCTCAAGGTTGTGTGTGTTGTGGCTTCATAAATGCTTTGCTGCATACCTCGGTTGTAACGAGTGATTATTTCAGTCAACGTTGCTCTTCTATCAGCTTGAATCAGTCGGCCCATTCTCCTCTGACCTCCAGCAATAACAAGGCATTTTCGCCCACAGGACTGCCGCATACTGGATGTTTTTCCCTTTCACACCATTCTTTGTAAACCATAGAAATGGTTGTGCGTGAAAATCCCAGTAACTGAGCAGATTGTAAAATACTCAGTCCTGCCCGTCTGGCACCAACAACCATGCCACGCTCAAAATTACTTAAATCACCTTTCTTTTCCATTCTGACATTCAGTTTGGAGTTCAGGAGATTGTCTTGACCAGGACCACACCCCTAAATGCATTGAAGCAACTGCCATGTGATTGGTTGACTAGATAATTGCATTAATGAGAAATAGAACAGGTGTTCCTAATAATTCTTTAGGTGAGTGTTGTGGTAAGGTGCAGGGTGCCGTCGTGGATGGCAGGTATGTGTCACCGAGGTTCATAGCCTCGGTGAGGTGAGAGCCGTTTTTGTTGATGTCAGCAGCAGCTAGTGCTACTGACATAGTTTTAAATAGCATGGCTGCAAAGCCGATCCGGGCCGGCTCTTACCGGGAACAGCTAAAGTGTAGGGTGGGTGGCTGCTCCCCACGAACCAGTCCTGGTTTTGGGCTGGGTTTAAAAACTCAGCCAGCTTCAGCAGCTGGTGTGTGATTGTCCTGGAGCTGCTAACAGTTCTGTGGAGTTCTCTGACCTGGAGGAAAGAGCTCAGCAAGGTGGTGTTTTTCCCTGCAACCTGAAGGTGGAATCTCCTGCGGCTGGGCCGACTGCTAGGTGTGAACCCTCACCTAAACCTCCCAGGTGACTGAACCCTGTGTTGGCCTGTTTTGTTTTGCCACATTGTTTCTGCTGTGTGTGAATTATCACCAAGAGACTGTTTTCCATTTATGTTGTGCAAGTGTGAATAAAACACTGTTTATTGCACATTCTGGACTCCTTGTTTTGCCTCGGTACTGCACCCGCACCGCTATCTACCAGAGCGACTCCCCACAGTGTATATATATAATACAGAAATTTGTGGGAGATGATCAGTGTAGATTAGATAGTGATATACTGTAGGTTCTGCTGTCCATACATACATGCTACAGACATAGTGCTGTGATGTCACAAGTTCACAACAATACTTAGTGCACCAATCACTAATATGTAGTCAGACCTGCTAAAATGTGAAGTTGCACGTATTCGCATCTTTAGTGCCGATTTGCGCAATCAAGAATATATTGGAGCACGCTATCTGCATATAAAGCTATTGTAATGTTCTGCCGTGCCAACCATTTTCTCCAGTCTCAGGAAACTTCTATCAGTTTGAAAAAAGTAGCAAATGTGACCTACACATGTATTGTGCGCACATTACACGCATATTAAATTGACGATTTTCACAATCAAGAAAATAGTCGCAAATTCTCAAATTCGCAAATATATTCGCGAAATATCGCGAATTAGAATACTGCCCCTGCCGCTCATCACAGATCAGTTTGAGGTAAAGCGCATCCTTGATATCAAGAAGGTTGTGAAGAAAACTTTGTACTTAGTGGATTAGAAAGGAATAGTCCTGAGGAGAGATCTTGAAAGACTCCTGAAAATATTGATGCGCCAGCTCTTCGTAGAGAATTCTATCTTTGGTCTGGATTAAAGAGGAGCAGGAATAAGGAAGGAGTTACTGTGATGCTGGCAGTCTATGCCCTTCTGCATCTACCCTTCTTGATGTGCAAGGCCGCTGGAGTACTCACCATTTATGCCTGCAGCTAAACACTTGCTTCTTTTAAAAGCTGTCAATGCCAGATTCCTGCTGTTCTCTTGCATAGGGTGCACATGCTCTCTCCATAGCTCTTTAGGGGCCAGCAGGCACACGCACTAATACGTCTCCATTGAATAGCAGAATTCCCTTGTGTAGTCCTGTGAAGGTGTGCAATTATTTTGTTCTGTCCTCCCATGCCCGACCTCTGCCTGTTTACCAGATTGAACCTGTGCTGCTTGTCTTGACCATTGCCTGATATCTGTATTGACCCTGGGAAGCCTGCTCTGACCCATTGACTGACTTCTGTATTGACTGAAGTCTGCCACTTCTGAACTTAGCCTGCCCCTTGACCGCACATCTGCCTGTCCCTGTGGTGCAACACAACAGTGTCTATTAATCCTCATGGGTCAGCTGTCACTGAATGGAAACTACACAAAGAGGTTATGGCCCGGTGGTTCCCTGCATTTTAGTCCAGATCCCTGTACAGGATAGAGAGTAAATATCAGGAGACCACTTAGATAATGCTCTTAAGAGTAGCCCTAAGGCCTCATACACACGGCGGTGGTGCCGCCGTTCCGTGCATTGCAGACTGCAAGTTTCAGTCCACATTGCACGGGCAACGTCCGTGCGGCGGCTGGGACGGATTGAGACCCACTCAACTTGAACGGGTCCGTGACGTGATCCCTCCGCACCACAAAAAAATGTAACTTGTTCTATTTTTTTGCGGTGCGAAGGAACGGACAGAAACACCCCAGAAGCACTCCATAGTGCTTCCGTGCCTCCGTTCTGCACCACAGCTCCAGATTGCGGACCCATTGTCTGCGGGCCACCATACGGCCACGGCCGGGCTGCGTGTATTAGGCCTAAACCAAATCCGTGGTGGGTCCACACCCATTGCACTAATAAAAATAGCTTTAATTACATCAGCCGGTATGTATTGTACAGTGGACTAGATACCTACAAATATGACAGAATAACATTATCAATGTACCATTTTTGTAAAATGTGTTTAACAATGATAATGGCCACATTAACATTTTCCGTACAAGGACGAGATTGTGCAGCTTTCTCTAGTCACACTGTGGCTATGAGACATATACCCCAGTTGTTCATAGCTGAAGAACTACCATCACACAAGGAATAAGTTTCTGTATTGTAGCCAGTAAACCTCAGGTGTTCTGAGCCTGGAAATAACATGAGAACCTGGACACAATGCTTTTGCTGGAATAACTGCTGGAAATAGCAAATTTGCCTAAAGCTGGTAATTTTTCATGGCACGAAAACTGGCTTGTCAGAAGGTTTTTTACTGAGTGGATTTGATAAGTCCAGAGTGAGCAAAACCTTTCAGTGGATAATACAAGCTACGGACATCAGCAGGGGGTCACAGCTGCTTACAGCATCATTTATAGATTTATTAATATGAAGAGTGAAGATATCATTCTAAGAACTGCATCACAATTCCTTTGCTATGTCAAAGGAAAGGAGCTCACCAGCTTATATTCATGGATTTATGGGAATCCGATTGCCTGACCTCATGTACCAATAACATGCAGCTCTATTTTTGTTTTAATGAGTAAACAGAACTCTCAAAGGAGCTATCCAAAGCTCTCGCCCATGACGGCCAATCTGAAATCTTCTGGACTGCTGCTGCAGGACTGTGCTCTGTTTGTCGACATATGGTGTCTAAATGTTAGTCTACAGTATTTGGATGAGTGCCTTAGCATAAACTTCTTATAGAAGGCTTTGTTCACATATATGGCGGAAGCTCAGTTAGGACTCTCTATAGTAGGGTCCATCATCTATGGTAGGAAAAATAGCATTGCACTTAGCATTTATAAAAACATTGGACATGGTGAAACCCAGCAGACCCCATTTTAAGTCGACTGGATCAATCAGGCACAATTGGTGTGGTCATGATCTGGAACCAGCAATGTGTTATTGCTTTCTGATCATAAGTGGCACCACAACATAGATGTTTCAAACTATGTCCCCTTGCCACTCTGTGGTCTCCTGATGCTGCTGCCACCTCCACACTATGTCACCTTGCCACTCTGTGGTCTCCGGATGCTGCTGCTGCCACCTCCACACCGTCACTGTGCTATTCTGTGGCCTCCTCCTGATGCTGCTGCTGCCACCTCCACACACTTTCATTGTGCTACCCTGTGGCCTGCTCCTGATGCTGCTGCCACCTCCACACACTTTCATTGTGCTACCCTGTGGCCTGCTCCTGATGCTGCTGCTTCCACCTCCACACACTGTCATTGTGCTACCCTGTGGCCTGCTCCTGATGCTGCTGCCACCTCCACATACTGTCATTGTGCCACTCTGCGGCCTCCTGATGCTGCTGCCACCTCCACACTGTCATTGTGCCACCCTGTGGCCTCTGATGATGCTGCCACCTCCACACCATTATTGTGCCACTCTGTGGCATCCTCCTGATGCTGCTGCCACCTCCAGACTCTCTCATTGGGCCACTCTTTGGTCTCCTCATGCTGCTTCCACCTCACCACTATGTCAAAGGGCCACTCTGTGGACTTCTCATGCTGTTCCCACCCTCCCCACTTCATGACTGGGCCACTATTTTTCCTTTCGACCTGGCTGAAATTTATTTGACCCTTCTTCTGATCTGTCAGATGGAAGGAAAAATAAGATGCATAGCGTATCCTGTCTATGGAACAGCTATAAGGCCTGCATGACATGGTCCCTACTTTGCATTAGAATTGGCTTATGATTTGGTAGCCAAAAGCAGGAGTGGGTACAAAACACAGAAGACATGCAAATATTCCATTAACGTGTCATCTCTGTTTTGGATCCACTCCTGTTTTTTTTGGGCTTTAGCAATACTGATGGATTACTGACCAAATGTTGACCGAGTAAAAGGTGGATGCTCCACAGGCAGGATCCATTTTTTGGGGTTATTGTTCTGACGGATCAGAGGAATGGCAAAATAATCAGTGACGCCAACACAAACTTACTGCTGACACCCACTCCACTCTTAAAAAAGCAAAAAAAATAAAAATAAATTATATATATTATATAACAAAAACTGGAGACAGCATGCCCAAATCAGTGGGATTTATTCCAGATGCAATGATTCAGTCTGGATAGCCTTTGTCAAGCATGCACTAAAATATCCTGCAGGTTTTTGTTGCATCTAAAAAATTAATGGTTGTTGATTAGGAACTTTGGACAATGTGGGGTCATTCCCCACTACATGCCAGTTTTTTCTAATAGAAGCTCTAATAGCTTCAGACATTGTGCTATACTGTAAATAAAAAAGACAAAGCGTCTATTCTGTTTTTTCTTATTTGTAATAGTTTTTATTATAGATTCTCTATTTTTTGCTTGTGCGCTTTATAGAGAATGTTTTATTAAATTTCTGAGGGTAACCCCTCATTTTTAATTGTACGCTCAGGGATTCTGCCTGAATCTCAATTTGTTTGTCTTCACTATTAATCATGTGCAATCATAGAAATAGTGCATAAGGGAGAGACTCATATTCTGGGTAAAATGGTCATACCTCAGTAATGAGCTCATAGCTGAGGGTTTTCTGAATTCACTAGTATGAATATGTCCCTCTTTAATCACCACTTCCACATCCAGAAACTGTAAGGTGTTACCTCCAAATAGGGACGTGAATGACATATACATGTCGTTATCATTCAAAAATGTCTCAAACTCTTCAAATTCATGTTCTGTACTAGAGCACACAATGAATAGATTGTCGATATATCTGAGGTGTAGTGTAGTTAGATATATTGTATAAACGGGTTCTGTATGTTAAAGATCTCATCAAATTCCACCAGGAACAGGTTAGTGAAAGTTAAGATCCTTTCCTTGTGCCAGCAATCGATGTCTCACCGCCTCTACACCTGCATTGGAAGGGATGCGAGTGTACAGGCTTTTGACAACGATTCTGGCCGATAAATATCCCTCCTGCCAATGAACAAAAGACAGTCTCCAAAAACTGAGCGGTGCCTCGTAAATAAGATAGCACTTCTCCTAATAAAGGTTTTAGTACCCAATCCAATTAGTGCGAGAGGAGCTCAGTCACTGAGCCCTTCCCGGACACTATAGGGCGATCTGAGGGTGTGGGGGTATTCTCTACACTTGTGTATCTTAGGTATAATATACCAGTAAGATTTTTGGAGGTAATCATACATTAATTTGTACAAAAGCTGTTCTGAAGAAATATTCTATAATAATCTCAAAGAACAGCATACATACACATTTATAAGCAGTCATCTACGCAGCACCCTTTCCCAGATGTTCTGCAACTTTTCCAAAGTTACCATCACATTTGAGAAAGCAGAATGAACAGTCTAGGTTATGTTTTGCATATATATATATATATATATATATATATATATATATATTTTTTTTTTTTTTTTTTTATTTATTTATTTTTCTCAATTATGGTTATAGATAAAGGAAAATATAGAAATTCTAGATTCCTATAAAATCATGTTCAGAAATTACAACCAAGAAACGGTGATTGCCTCAAAAGGTTGTGCAACTAAATATTAGGTAAAGGGGGCCATCATTTGCCTCTAGCCCAGTTTCATAGTTTTTTTTTTTTTATTATTCCTGTTATACCGGAAAAATAATTGATCACCGGAGGATAGGTCATCAATATCAGATTGGTGGGGGGGTCCGGCACCTTTGACCCCCGTTTATCAGCTGTCCTGGCGCTCTGTGAGAGCCGTGGCCTTTTCCTAGGCCAGTGAAGTTACCATACATCGGTCACATGGCCTAGTTGCAGCTCAGTCCCATTCAAGACAATAGGGCTGAGCTGCAATACTACTGTAAGCAAAACCACTATGCAATGTACGGCACTGTGCTTGGAAAGCTGTCGGGAGCCTGCAGTGTTCACCAGAGCTCTGTACTGGTGAGAGCAGCGTCTTGTTCAGTATGCTCCAACATAGAGATATCCCCTGGTTTTAATAATCCAGTGTAATTCAGGTACAATTAATGTCATCATTTCATAGACATAGTCACTAAGCAAGGTAAGGTCGTTTATTAAAATTCCCAGAAAAAAAAAATCTGTACAATGTATGAGTTAGAGGTGACCGCCACATCCAGACAATTCTACATTAGTGGTTGCTATGGAGATTATATTAATTCTTCTTAGAAGTTAAATGTTCAGAAGAAAAAAAAATAGGAATTGTCATGTATGACTTACTAATGGTAGCTTTTGTGCTCTTTGGTTTTACAGGATGAAGAGGCTGTAAATCTTAGGAATATAGAGATTATTACACAAGTGGATTCTGCAGACTGCATATTTGTAGACCTGTTCACATTATTGACATCTAAGGAAAAAGTTATCTTCATTCCAAAAATACACTGTATGGACAGTAGAATGAATAAGTGCTTTATAAGAAGCACAAAAGGGACATGCACATTCATGATAATCTGTGAGATGATGCAATGTCCAGCAGAAAAGTGATAAATCTTCCATAGATGTCAATTTGGAACAAAGCAATTACCTTAGACAAGGCAGTCGCCGGTCCTTGTATGTAGCCGTGTTCATTTACTGAGTTGAAATGGATTTTCAGTCAATTGCTATGGGAAATATTCCACACGTGCTAACAAGCCCAATTTATTTTCTGCTGTCAATATGTCAGCAAACGGCAAAGCCATAAGTCAGTATTCACACTATTAGCAAAGGAGTTGTGTGTGAACTTAACAACTTGCAGGGTCTTCACTTCTGAGAACTCTGAGCACTAATGTGAAATGCATCAGTCGGTTCAACCGGATTCATAGTTACTATGGTCTAAATGATCTTCCCCGGGAAATATTCTGGCAATAGCACACTACATCTACTTCTACATAAAGAATGGTCACAATTATCATTCCTTATCTTTACAATCAGTCTATCGACATTATTTTAGACATAAGCAAAAAGAGAACAAAAAAGCCATCAAATCATAATTAATGAACCGGGACAAAAACTCTGCTACAAGAACATACTGTAAATTTTTGAAGTTGCAAATAAGGGACAGGTATTTGTGCTGTTCTGCACTCACAGCCAAAGTGCCCCCATAACATTTACAGTGCCCCATGACAGTGCCACCAAATCAAAGTGCCCCCAAACATCATTACTACTGATATTATGTTGTTATTATGAGAGACGAGCAAAGTTTAGAAAAATTCTATTTGGCAAGTTCGCCGAAGTTGCCCAAGAAATTTGATTTGTTACAAATTAATTTGCCAGTAATTGCTATAAATTTGGTATAACCTGTGCAGTTGCCTGGTTTGGGGTAGTCCCAACGCTACGCTGGGTCCCTTGGATGCCATTGAGGCGTCACCACATGTTGCTGCTCTCCGGAAGGGTTGGTAAGGCTTGGTGCACCCCAATGGGAAAGAAGTCAGAGAGTCAGGGTCTGCAGTAAACCAGTGTGCTCTTTTACTGGAGGAATTAAGGTGCAAAACAATACATAGACAGGATCCGCTGTGCGTCTTATTTTTCCTTCCTTCTGACAGATCAGAAGAAGTGTCAAATAAATTATGTCAGCCAGGCCGAAAGGCAAAATAGTGGCCCAGTCATGAAGTGGTGAGGGTGGCAACAGCATTAGAAGTCCACAGAGCGGCCTGTGACATAGTGGTGAGATAGAAGGAGTATGAGGAGACCACCGAGTGGCCCAATGACAGAGTCTGGAGGTGGCAGCATCATCCGGAAGTCACAGAGTGGCACAATGACAGAGTCTGGAGGTGGAGGCAGCATCAGGAGGTCACAGAGTGGCACAATGACAGAGTGGAGGTTGCAGTAGCATCTGGAGGCCACAGAGTGGGACGACGACAGAGTGTGGAAATGGCAGCAGCAGCGTCAGGAGGCGGCCACAGAGTGGCATGATGACAGAGTGTGGAGGTGGTGGCAGCATTAGAAGGAGGCCACAGAGTGGCACGACGACAGAGTGTGGAGGTGGGTGGCAAAAACAGTACCTGCTGACGATGGTGGGTGTAAAAAGGAGCACTTGGCATCAGATGTGTGGCATCAGGTGGGTGGCAGCATCAGAATAGTAGCTGAGGCAGGTAGCCAGAAGAAACTGGTCTCTTTTGTCAAGGTTTGGGTGAGGCAGCATGGATGATCTAATCTGATGCATCAGGCATTAGTAGGTGGAAATCCTGGCTGATCCACGTCTGATTCATCTTGACCAAGGTCAGTCTCTCCACATTTTAGGTGGACAGGAGAGTTCTTCTTGGAGTAACTATGGCCCCCGCCACACTAAGCAAGCCACACTACTGGCCGGGCAGGACAGCTTTTCCAGAATAAACTCTGCCAGTTGTGGCCACAAATCCAGTTTGGCTGCCCAGTAGTCCAGCGGCTCTTTAATGTGGGGTGGCAGGGTGCTGTCCAAGTATGCTAACACCTGCTGGTTCAGGTCCTGCTCCAGGTCTAGCTGCTGCTGCTTGTGAGTAGTTTCTTCACTATGCGGGTAAAGAAAGCTGCTCATCAGCAACTCTAGATTCCACCCCACCCCATCCCTCCCCAGAAGCCATGGCAGTGGAACGTGAGCGCAGAGGGCTCCCCCAGTCGGAACTGGGAGAGGATGGACGATGGCGCAGATAAGCAGCGGCCAACTAACTACATAGGATGTCTCTATAATAGTTCAATTTGTCCTCACTCTCTACGGGTGTAAAAAAGGCCCCCATTTTGGACCAGTAGCAAGGGTCCAACAAGGTGGAGAGCCAGAAGTCATCTCTCTGCTGAATGGTGACAATTAGACTGTCACTACGCAAACAAGTGAGCATGCATCGGGCCATTTGTGCCAGTGACTCGGAGGGACTCCCTCCCTCCATCTCCACTGCATACTGCCACGGTGTGCCTGGGTCCTCTGCCTCATCTTCCTCATCACCATGTAGCTCCTCTAGCTGCTCCTGCTCCTCCTCTCCTGTCACCTGTGTAGAAAAACCACCCGTTTTGCTACACATTGCTTGTGCTCCAATATCCTTCTCCTCAAGTTCAGCCCCCACATGGCTTATGTGGCCGTGAGATCTAAGTGTCATGTCTCCAGTCCCCTGACCAGCCAGATTTAACAGCATCTGTTCCAGGACATGAAACAGTGGAAGGACATTGTTCATCCTGGTGACTTACAAATAACGTAGCATCTTCAAAGGGCCTGAGCAGATGGCAGGTGTCACTCATGAGCTGCCACTGGCTGACATCGAAGTTACACGGGGGAGTACTCCTGTCCGCTTGCATCATTAAGAAATTGTTTATGACCTTTCTCTGTTCGTATAGTCGGTCTAACATATGGAGGGTAGAATTCCAACGGGTGGAAACGTCATATCAGCCTATGTTGGGGGATGCTGTTCTGCCTCTGCAGCTTAAGGAGGGTGTGTTTTGCGGTGTATGAGTGGCTGAAGTGCATGCCCAGCTTCCTGGCCATTTTTAGGATGTTTTGCAGATAGGTAGAAGACTTCAGGAACCGCTTGACAACCAGATTGAACACGTGTGCCATGCAGGGCGCATGGCTCAGCCTTCCTTGATGCAGCGCCGACACCATGTTCTTCTAATTGTCACCATGGTTCAGATTTTGAGTTGTCGCGGAGAAGGATTGGATTTCTTGACGCAGGACACAGAGCAGTTCCTTCCCTGTGTGACTTGCCCAGGGAAACGAGGTGCAGAACAGCATGACACTGCCATGCCCTGCACATGTGGTATGCTGGAGGGCCCCTATGAATTGTCCCTGCAGTGGAGGCTGAGGACAAGGTGAAAAATAAGGAGGCAGAGGCAGACATTGTTGCAGGACCAAGCGGCGTCACCTGGCCAAGTTGCTGGTGTGGCTGTGCAGGAACTACATTCACCCAGTGGGTTGTGAAGGACATGTATTGTTCCTGTCCATAGTTTTAGCTCCACATGGTGCATGGTGCTGCTGTGCACTTTGGCAGACACAGACAATCTCAAGGACTGGCCCACCTTCTGTTTTACATGTGTGTGCAGGGCTGGTACTGCCTTTTTGGCAAAGAAATCATGGCTTGGGACTCTCCACCTCAGCTTGGCATAAGTCATCAATTCTCGGAAAGGTGCAGAGTCCACCTCTTGGAAAGGGAGAGACTGCAGCAACAGCAACTTGGACAGGAGAACATTCAGCTTCTGCGCCGTTGGATGTGTGCATGCATACTGTTGTCTCTTGGCAATTGCTTCGTTGATCGATTGCTGACGCAAATACTAACAAGGCGTAGGAGGAGCAGGAGCATCAGGACCAGCAGATGATGGGAAGGACAGACAGCTACCTTCGCCTGAGGGGGTGAAGCCTTGACTGCCTGAAACCGGGTGCGTGCCACTGGGTGACGCAGCGGTTGCTGTGGCAGGCTGGACCACCACATCGGAGCCATGGTTCTCCCAGGCCCCTATATTGTGATGCTGCATATATTGACGCAGGGCTGTGGTGCCAGCATTGGCACCCTGGCCACGCTTCACCTTCTGCCCACATATTCTACATATGGCCATGTTCACCTCCTCCGGTGGCTTAACAAAATACTGCCACACTGCCATGTAGGTGATTTTACCTCCAACTCCGCACTGACTGACTGTTACTGCCGCTGCACCACTACTTCCCGGGCAGGTAGGCTCCTACAAAGCGGGTGGTCTATCCTGGGCATGTTTCACTCCCGACCTACCCACTGCTGCCTCCCTGCTAACTCCCGGCCATGCTAGCGACTTGCTGGCTCATGGGCAAGCTGTCACCCTCTTCTTCCGATGATGATGAAGTCCCTTCGTCACCCGGATCCCAAGTGTGATGAGCTACATCATCATCAAATACTGTCTGCATGTCACTGATGTCCTCCTCAACGGTCTCTGGGTCAGGAGCCTGACTGCTCGCAACACCAGCTCCCACGCCACTCTACTCATAAGTACTTGCCCGCCTAGTGGAGGAAGCGGCGGATGTCTCCTCCAGATCTTGGCTGGGCAGTAGCTGCTGACTGTCCTCTAGTAGTGCGTTCTCGCTGAAAAGTAGAGCCAAGCCCACAGCATATAATACTTCTCTGGCTGAGGGAACAGAAAAGGACAGAGGCAAGTTGAGGATAGGTGAAGACACAGGCGCACTCCCAGGCCATGCCAACTAAGCGTTGTGTCAGAGGAACCCAACGACTCTTGGCTGGGGGTGTCTGATGTCACTTGGGACGAAGTGGATGACCGAGTAAACAATTTAAGAACCGCTGGGTTGCTGGTCAAGACACAGCCGCTAGATGACAGTGGGAGCTCAGGCCGCTTGCTGCGAGCCCTGCTGCCACGCCCCCTTACTCTGCTGCAGCCTGCGCCAGAAACATTTACGCCTCTGACACTCCCCTGTGCAGGGCCTGGTATACTGTTAGATCAAATAATCCAATGTTAGATGAAATATTTTTTATTTTGCCACTAATACACGGCAAACTGGGCTTCACAATATATCACTGCACTGCAGAACCTCAATTAGGCCCAAATTTTGTTCTACTTTTACACAACAGACTTTTCAACAGAGAAGAACAACCCTGGATGGCAAATATATTTTTATTCCGCCACTAATACACAGCAAACAAGGCTTGCAAACATATATATTACTGCACCGCTGAGCGGCAAATATTTTTTTTCTTTTTCCACTAATACACAGAAAAAAAGGGCTTTAAAACAGATAACTGCAATGCTGAGCGGCAAATATATTTTACTTTTACAACTAATACACGACAAAAAGGGCTGTCATTTTCGCCCTTCACTACACAACGGCTAATAAATCCTTTTTTCCCCTCTAATACAAGCCAAAAAATGCTTTAGAACATAACTGCACCGCACAAGGGCAAATAAAATGTAGAAATATTTCCTTGTAATAAACCCTGTTAATGTCTGTATCAAACAGCACTTGCACCCTAATAAGACAAGCCGTCAGTTCTCTGAAAGGTGCAGAGTCTACCACATGGAAAGGGAAGGAACTGTAGTACCAGCAACTTGGCCAGGAGCATGTTCAGCTTCTGCACCATTGGACGAGTGAACGCATACTGTTGTCATTTTGAAATCGCCTCGGTTATTGATTGCTGACAAAATGAGTGACCAGGAGCATCAGGACCAGTAAATGATGGGAAGGAAACACAGCTTTCTTCTGCTTAGGTGTTGGAGCCTTCAGTGTTGAGATCCCCTGGACTACTGGGCAGCCAAACTTGATTTGTAGCCACAACTGGCTGAGTTTGTCCTGGACAAGCTTTCCTGCCCGGCCAGTAGTGTGGCATCATAGTAACATAGTATATAAGGCCGAAAAAAGACATTTGTCCATCCAGTTCGACCTGTTTCCTGCAAGTTGATCCAGAGGAAGGCAAAAAACCCCTGTGAGGTAGAGCCAATTTTCCCCACTTAAGGGGAAAAAATTCCTTCCCGACTCCAATCAGGCAGTCAGAACAACTCCCTGGATCAACGACCCATCTCTAGTAGCTATAGCCTGAAATATTATTACGCTCCAGAAATACATCCAGGCCCCTCTTGAATTCCTTTATTGTACTCACCATCACCACCTCCTCAGGCAGAGAGTTCCATAGTCTCACTGCTCTTACAGTGAAGAACCCTTTTGTGTACAAACCTTCATTCCTCCAGACGCAGAGGATGTCCCCTCGTCACAGTCACAGTCCTGGGGATAAATAGATGATGGGAGAGATCTCTGTACTGACCCCTGATATATTTATACATAATTATTAGATCTCCCCTCAGTCGTCTTTTTTCTAAAGTGAATAACCCTAATTTTCAGGGTACTGTAGTTGCCCCATTCCAGTTATTACTTTAGTTGCCCTCCTCTGAACCCTCTCTAGCTCTGCTATGTCTGCCTTGTTCACAGGAGCCCAGAACTGTACACAGTACTCCATGTGTGGTCTGACTAGTGATTTATAAAGTGGTAAGACTATATTTTCATCACGGGCATCTATGCCCCTTTTGATGCAACCCATTATCTTATTGGCCTTAGCAGCAGCTGCCTGACACTGGTTTTTACAGCTTAGTTAGTTATTTATTAAAATTCCTAGATCCTTTTCCATGTCAGTGTTACTGAGTGTTACTGAGTGTTTTACTATTTAGTATGTACGGGTGACTTGCATTATTCCTTCCCATGTGCATAACTTTACATTTGTCATCTGCCATTTCTCTGCCCAAGCCCCCAATCTATCCAGATCCCTCTGTAGCAGAAAACTGTCCTCTTCGGTGTTTATTACTTTACACAGTTTAGTGTCATCTGCAAAAATTGATATTTTACTGTGCAAGCCTTCTACAAGATCATTAATAAATATATTGAAGAGAATAGGGCCCAATCCTGACCCCTGAGGTACCCCACTAGTGACAGTGACCCAATCTGAGTGTGTACCGTTAATAACCACTCTCTGTTTTCTATTACTGAGCCAGTTACTTACCCACATACAGATATTTTCTCCTAGTCCAAGTGTTCTCATTTTATATACTAACCTTTTGTGTGGTACAATGTCAAATGCTTTGGAGAAGTCCAGATATATGACATCCACTGATTCACCCTGGTCAAGTCAAGAACTTACCTCCTCATAGAAACTGATTAAATTAGTTTGGCATGACCGATCCCTCATGAAGCCATGCTGATATGGTGTAATTTGCTTATTTTCATTGAGATACTCCAAGATAGCATCTCTTACAAAACCTTCAAACAGTTTACCCACAACAGATGTTAAACTTACCGGCCTATAATTTCCAGGCTCTGTTTTTGGACCCTTTTTGAATATTGGCACCACATTTGCTATACGCCAGTCTGGTGGAACGTTCCCTGTCAGTATGGAGTCCGTGAAAAAATAAGGGTCTGGCTAGGACATTACTTAACCCCTTAAGGACACGGCCCTATTTCACCTTAAGGACCAGGCCATTTTTTTCAAAATCTGACCACTGTCACTTTAAGTGTGGATAACTTTAAAACACTTTTACTTCTGAGATTGTTTTTTCATCACATATTGTATTTCACAACACTACTAAAATTGGGTCAAAAAAGTAAATTTTTTTGCATAAAAAAATAAAATTTTTACAAAAAATTGGGAAAATTTAGCAGATTTTAAAGTTTCAGTTTCTCTACTTCTAGAATACACAGTAATACCCCCCAAAAAGGGATTATGATGTTACATAGCTTAGAAGTTTAGAAGCAAATTTTGAAATTTTTCCGAAATTTCCCAAATTCCACTTTTTATGGACCAGTCCAGGTCTGGAGTCACTTTGTGAGGCTCACATAATAGAAACCACCCAAAAATGACCCCATTTTTGAAACTACACCCCTCAAGGTATTCAAAGCTGGGTTTACAAACGTTGTTAACCCTTTAGGTGTTCCACAACAGTTCGTGGAATATGGAGAAACAATTTAGAAATGTGGAATTTTTGGAAAAATTTCCATTATAATCCATTTTTTCCAGTCATAAAGTGAGGGTTACCTGCCAAACAAAACCCAATATGGGTTGCCCTGATTCTCTAGTTTACAGAAACACCCCATGTGTGGTCCTAAACTACTGTTTGGCCAAACGGGAGGACATTGAAGGAGGGGAACACCATATGGGTTTTGAATGGCAGATTTTACGAGGACTGTTTTTTACACCATGTCCTATTGCAAGCCCCTGATGCACCCTAGCATACAAATTCCAAAAAGTGACTCCATCTAAGAAAGTACACCCTCAAGGTATTCAAAGCTGGGTTTACAAACGTTGTTAACCCTTTAGGTGTTCCACAACAGTTCGTGGAAGATGGAGAAACAATTTTGAAATTTGGAATTTTGGAAAAATTTCCATTATAATCCATTTTTTCCAGTCATAAAGTGAGGGTTACCTGCCAAACAAAACTCAATATAGGTTGCCCTGATTCTCTAGTTTACAGAAACACCCCATGTGTGGTCCTAAACTACTGTTTGGCCAAACGGGAGGACATTGAAGGAGAAGAACGCCATATGGTTTTTGGAAGGCAGATTTTGCGGGACTGGTTTATTTACACCATGTACCCTTTCAAGCCCCCTGCTGCACCCCTAGAGTAGAAACTCCATAAAAGTGACCCCATCTAGGAAACTACAGGATATGGTGGTTGTTGTTTTGGGACTATTTTAGGGTAAATTTGTTTTTTGGTTGCTCTATATTATACTTTTTGAGGCAATATAACAAAAATTGAAATTCTAAAATTGTTAATACATTTGCCATTAATTTTTGTGGAACAGCCTAAAGGGTTAACAAAGTTTGTAAAGTAATTTTGAATACCTTGAGGGGTGTAGTTTTTTAGATGGGGTCACTTTTTGGAGTTTGTAGTCTAGCTACATCAGGGGACTTCTAATGGGCCATGGTGTAAATAAACCAGTCCATCAAAATCTGCCTTCCAGAAACCATATGGCGTTCCCTTCGTTCTGTGCCCTGCCTTGTGGCTATATAGCCATTTACGACCATATATGGGGTGTTTCTGCAAAGTACAGAATTGGGGCAATACATAATATTTTTTTTAATGTTAACCCTTGCTTTATTACTGGAAAATATGGATTAAAGCGGAAATTTTGCCAAAAATTGTTTTTTGCACAGTTTTTTTTTTTTTAACACCGCTCCTGTAAGGGGTTGGGTCTAATGTTATTTTTATAGGGAGATTATTACGGACGCGCCAATACCTAATATGTCTACTTTCTTTGAATTATTCAGATTTGACACTAGATTATCATTTTAGGAACAAAAATAGATAATTTTACTATCTCCATAGCCTGGCTGCTGCATTTTTTTTGGGGGGTGGTTACTATATAATGTAGGGGCTCATTTTTTGCAGGATGAGTTGGCGGTTTAATTGGCACTATTTGGGGGTGCATACGATTTTTGATCGCTCGCTATTACACTTTTGTAGTGTTAGGAGACATAAATGGCTTTTTTAACACTGTTTTTATTTTTTTACGCCGTTCATCCGAGGGGTTGGTTCTAATGTTATTTTTATAGGGCAGATTATTACGGACGCGCCGATACCTAATATGTCTACATTTTTTGATTTATTCAGATTTGACACTAGATTATCATTTTAGGAAAAAAAAAGATAATTTTACTATCTAAATAGCCTGGTAGCTGCATTTTTTTTGGGGGGGGCGGGGGGGGGGGGAATATATAATGTAGGGGCTCATTTTTTGCTGGATGAGATGGCGGTTTTATTGGCACTATTTGGGGGTGCATACAACTTTTTGATCGCTCGCTATTACAATTTTTGTAGTGTTAGGTAATAATACAAATGTCTTTTTGGACATTTTTTTTTTTAAGAAGTTTTTCAAAGGGGTTAGGTCAAATTTTATTTTTATAGATCAGATTTTTACGGACGCGGCGATGCCCAATATGTATGGCTCTCAGACTTAGGTGACACTAAAACAGGCATCCTCAAAAAGCGGCCCTCCAGATGTTGTAAAACTACAATTCCCACTATGCCCTGCTGATACCTGTAGCTGGGCATGCTGGGAGTTGTAGTTTTACAACATCTGGAAGGCCGCATTTTGAGGATGCCTGCACTAAAACTAATATTTTTGGGAAAAAAATGTTTATGTGCCTCCAAAGTCTTAGAGCCATACTTTTTATGTTTTCTAGGGGACTGTCGGGACTTATAAAAATTTAGTACTCCATGGAAGTGTGATACTCCCTGAAGCAATTGATGACGCAGAGGCCCGGATGATCGGGGCAAGTGTCACATTGAGTGGTGGTGTCCTTCCGAATCCCCCTCTTGTGACACACTCTGCACTTCTTTTGGGTTCGTCCCTTTTTCCAGTATGGGGGACCACACCTGGAAAATGTTGGCCAGGGACGACCCGGGCGCCTCCAATTCCCGAGGTACTCCGACCTGCTCTTTCCCGGTCAGAAAAGATCAGGTCCTTGAGGACTGCCTCATAGAACTGGAGGAAAGTCCCTGTGCTGCCAGCGCTTCGGCATAGTACAAAGCGTTGTACATGGCAACCTGCACCATGTTGACCGCAACCTTTTTGTACCATGCCCGGGTTTTCCGCATGGCATTATATGGTTGGAGAACTTGATCAGACAGATCAACTCCACCCATATACCGATTGTAGTCGACGATAGAATCGGGTTTGAGGACCGTTGCCGAGGATCCTCGCACAGAGACTGGGGTGGTGCCATTACCATGGATTGTGGTCAGCATAAGGACATCCCTCTTGTCCTTATACCTGACCAACTGCAGGTTTCCACAAGTAAGGGCACGGGTCTCACCCCTGGGGATTGGTACCTGGAGGGGGTGGGCAGGGAGGCCACGCTGATTTTTCCGCACGGTCCCACAAGCGAACGTGGATCTGGCGTAGAGGGCCTGGTACAAGGGTATACTGGTATAAAAGTTATCCACGTACAGGTGGTAACCCTTATCCAGTAGTGGGTACATAAGGTCCCACACGAGTTTCCCGCTAACACCCAGAGTGGGGGGACATTCTGGGGGTTCAATACGGGTATCTCGTCCCTCGTACACACGAAATTTGTAAGTGTACCCTGAGGCACTCTCACAAATTTTGTACATTTTGACGCCATACCTCGCCCGCTTAGTGGGAATGTATTGGCGGAAACTGAGTCTCCCCTGGTGGAAACTGAGTCTGTGGACCCCAACCACCACAGGCACTGAAAAAAAAAAAGTTTTTTTTTCTTTCCCTAAACTTACACTATCCCTTCCTAGCCCTGCCTAAATAGACCTTTCCCTCACTGACCCTAACCTACCTGGAGGGTGCAGGAGGGTTCTGGATGGAGCAGGGGGGTCGCAGGAGCAGAGCTGGAGCGGTGCGGGCACGTCGGCGGCAGCAGCAGAAAGAGGAGGGGAGAGAGGAGCGCTGGGTGTTTGAATCACCCGCCTCTCTCCCCGGACCAATCACCGGCCACTACCGCCACCAACGCACACAATTCAAGAACGTTCATTGGTGGTGTGATATCACACCACCGATCACCATTCTTTCTCGGTTCATCGGGTCACCGGAGACCCGAATGGACCGGAAACGCAGAAAACCGCAGGTCTGAATTGACCTGCGGTTTTCTGCGATCGCCGATACGGAGGGGTCACATGACCCCCCTCGGCGTTGTGATGGGATGCCCGCTGAATGATTTCAGCGGGCATCCCGTTTGTATTAACCCCTTCACCGCCGCAATCGCTGTTAAGAAACATGACGTACCGGTACGTCATGTGTTCTTAAGGGGTTAATTCCCTTAGGATACGGGGGTGTATGCCATCCGGTCCTGGCAATTTGTCTATTTTAATCTTTTTAAGTCGCTGCTGTACTTCTTCCTGGGTCAGACAGGGCACTTTTAAAGGGGAATTTACTTTTACATTTTGCATTTCATCTGACAGTTTATTTTCCTCAGTGAAAACTGTGGAGAAGAAAATATTTTATAGCTTAGCTTTATCCTCGTTGCTTTCTGCAACTCCCCCCTCATTGCTATGTAGAGGACCGACTCCTTCAGATTTATATTTTTTACCATTTATATAATTGAAAAACATTTTAGGGTTAGTTTTGCTCTCTTTGGCAATTAATCTCTCGGTCTCTAGTTTGGCAGTTTTTATTAGTTTTTTACATATTCTATTTTTTTCCTTATAGTTTATCAGTGCTTCCTCGCTCCCCTCCTGTTTTAGTGATTTATATGCTTTCTTTTTGTCATTTATTGCTTTTTTTACGGTTCTATTTATCCACATTGGTTTCTTCTTATTTCTTAGCCTTTTATTTCTATAAGGTATGCATCGATTACAATTAGATGTTACGATGCTTTTAAAAATCTCCCATTTTGTGGTTGTATTTTTATTTTTGAGGAATTTGTCCCAGTTAATTGGGCCTATGGCCTCTCTTAGTTGACTAAATTTAGCTTTTTTGAAGTCCGGTATTCTTGTTCCTCCCTGTAGAAACTCTTGTTTGAAGGATAATTGGAAGGTTATAACTTTATGGTCACTATTTCCCAGGTGTCCCCCGACCTGCACGTCTGCTGTTCTATCAGGTCTATTGGTTAATACTAAGTCCAGTATGGCCGTCCCTCTAGTTGGGTCCTGAACCATTTGGGAAAGGTAATTGTCTTTGGCTATTGCCAAGAACCTGTTTCCTTTATGGGATGTACAGGTTTCAGTTTCCCAGTCTATATCTGGGTAGTTGAAGTCCCCCATAATAACCACCTCATTATGGTTTGCCGCCTTGTTTATCTCGTTTAGTAATAGATTTTCTGCAGACTCTGGTATATTAGGTGGTTTATAGTAAACTCCTATTAGTAATTTATTATTGTTTTTGGCTCCATTTATCTCCACCCACAATGACTCCACATTTTTGTGTCCCTCACAGATGTCTTCCCGGAGTGTGGGCTTTAGACAGGACTTTATGTAAAGGCAGACCCCTCCCCCTCTCCGGTTTTGACGATCCTTTCTGAACAGATTGTAACCTTGTACATTAACAGCCCAGTCATAGCTATCGTCCAGCCATGTCTCAGTTATTCCCACTATGTCATAATCCTCCTCACACATCACTAATTCCAGTTCCCCAGTTTTATTAGTCAGGCTTCTGGCATTAGTATACATACATTTAAGAGGTTTATGCATATTTTTTGCCCTACACCTTTTCTTCTGAACTTTTCTAGTCCCTCCTTCCATTCCTCCCCCAGAGCAGGTGTTTAGTGCAGCAGGGTGCATAGTTACCCCAAAGAGAACTCGCCTTTCTACCCAAAATGTGGAGAGACTGATCTTTATAAAGATGAATCAGGTGTGGATCAGCCAGGATTTCCACACGCTAGTGCCTGATGCATCAGATTAGATCATTCTGTGTGCCATACCCAAACTTTGTCAAAAGTGACCCATTTTTTCTGGGCACCTGCTTCAGCCACTATTCTGATGCTGTCACCCGCCTGATGCCCCACACTTGCTGCCACTGCTGCTATGTTCTCCTACTGCCACCCACCATCTTGTGCTGTTACTGCCACTGCTGTTGCCCCCCACCTTCCCACTCTGTATCTGTGCCATTACGTTGACTCCTCATGAGGTTCCCACCCTACCCACAATGTAACTGGGCCACTACATTGACTCTTAATGCGGTTGCCACCTCACCATTCTGTGACTGACCACTACATTGACTCCTCATGCGGTTGCCACCCTTACTATACTGTAACTGGGCCACTGTGTTGACTCCTCATGCGGTTGCCACCTCACCTTTCTGTTACTGGGCCACTATTTGACTACTCATGTGGTTGCCACCGCACCAGTCTGTGACTGGGCGATTGTGTTGACTCTTCATGCAGTTGCCCGCCCCCACACTGTAACTGGGCCATTACGTTGACTCCTCATGCGGTTGCCACCTCACCACTCTGTAACTGGGCTACTATGTTGACTTGTCATGTGGTTGCCACCATCACCACACTGTAACTGGCCCACTGTGTTGACTCCTCATGCGGTTTCCATCCTCCCTATACTCTAACTGTATCACATGGTCCCTATTTTGCATCAGGATATGCTCATGATTTGGAACCCAAAACCAGGAGTGGGTACAAAACAATGAAGACATGCAAACATTCCAATCACATGTCACCTCTGTTTTGGATCCACAGGTTTTGTAGAAATGCATGTGGAATCAGGTGTAAAAGGAGTGCGTTCTTTCACTCTATAGTACAATCTTGGGTCAGTGCATGGTTCTTTATACCCAACTTTTACATTGTTCTTACACTTGACTTATTTGGTCAGTTTTGGCCCCATAACTGACCAAATAAGTGAAGTGTGAAGTGATTCTAACAGTGATGCCTGTCAACTGCCTGTCAGACTGACGCAAAGTAACTGTTTCACTACCACAGCAGACTCCCTATGCATGTTTCTGCAATGCATAGTGTTCTACACCAATATACAAGCTCTCTGCAGCCAGCAAAGACCTGATTTTTAATGTGATTCGTATTGAATCAATTTTTTTTTTTTTACATTTGTCAAACCGTTGAAATTCGCTCAACTCTACTTGGCATGAGCAGACATGGTGTTTTATATGATAGGTTGGCTGTTGGTAATTATACTGTTTAGCAGCCATCAGATCAGGACTAAGTAAACTGCCAAAAAAAATGGTGATCAAAGGACAGGCCTGAATATATAGCCTAGTTATAATACAGTGTACAAAAATGACTACATAAGTGGGCAGATTTACCATGTATGAGTCTGGGATGGCACTGGTTCAATAACACTTGGATAGAGGACAATGCTCAAGGACTTGGTGATGTCTCCTGCTCCTCATAACATACAGTATCTTGTTTGCATTCCAGTGTCACAGTTCAGATTAATATCTTTCTAAACTTAAAAGTAAACTGGCATTATGACCCTTCTTTCCCCTCCATAATCATCCATATTGCACTACAATTCTATAACATGAAGGAAAAAAAAGCGATTCCCTTGTGTCAGTTTTTTTTTTTAACCTTCTCCCTCTGATGCCATCTGTTTCCCCTTCTTTCAGAGTAGTTCAAATAATTTTACGGTGCATACAACCAAAATCATAGGGAGTGTCTGAATGAACTGTTCATGGTCCTTCCTTCTCTCCCTTATGTGGCCCTGTTAGAAAACAATATTGTTACATTAGAAAGCAGCACTTATGTAGGCCAGGCAGGATAAACCTCCTTTAATCCTTCCAGCCCATGAATGAAATGTAGACGGAATCAGATCACTTTCTCAACAGCATTATCAAGCCACTTCTGCTACTCTCTCAGCTGATAAGCTTGCTCTGGCTAGTGTTTTTAAGCCAAAGGTGACATTGGGAGCTTCAGAGAGGGTAAGGGCTACGTTCCCAGAATGCATTATTTCTATGGATGAGCGAACCCGAACTGGATAGTTCGGGTTCGTGCCGAATTTTGGGGTGCTCGGGACACGGACCCGGACCCTAACATTTTCAAAAAAATTCGGGTTCGGGTCCGTTGTTCGGCGATTTCTTCCCACTTTCTGAAGGGCTGCACAGCAGTCAATCAGCTAGCGTTTTACTTCTTGCCCTAAGAAGCCATCACAGCCAGGCCTACTAATGGCATGGCTGTGATTAGCCAAGTGCAGCATGTGACCCAGCCTCTATTTAAGCTGGAGTCAGGTAGCGCCGCACGACACTCTGCTCTGATTAGTGTAGGAATAGGACGCAGTTGCTGTGAGGGCGAGATTAGGCAGGGAAAAGTCAGCAAAAACACCTAATGAAGTGATCGATCTACAGCTGTGAAACATTCAACTTCTGCTAGTTAATTGCTCACTGGTTTTTAGGCTGCACAGAGCGTTTTTCTGTCACTTTTTCTGGGGTGATCGGCGGCCATTTTGTGTCTTGTGGTGCACCAGCACAAGCTGCCACCAAGTCCATCAATCCATCAATACTAGTTTTTTTTTTTTTTGCTATATCCTACATCAGGGGCTTGGCTGTGCTTATTGTTACCCCAAGAAACTCCGGATAGAAATTTCTATATTTTATTGAGGGGTTAAATTCAATTGCCAAAATAGCAATCCCCTAAATCTGTTGTTCCAGCTGTGGCTAGCCAAGTGTAATAGTGTCCGGCAAAGGATATATTTTGTTCTGGGGTGAAATTCAATTGCCAAAATAGCAATATTATAAATCAGTGGTTTCAGCTGTGGCTGGCCAAGTTTGATAGTGTCCGGCAAAGGATATATTTTTTTCTGGGGTGAAGTTTAATTTAAAAAATAGCAATACCGTAAATCTGGTGTTCCAGCTGTGACTGGACAAGTTTCATAGTGTCCGTCGTAGGATATTTTATTTTCTGCGGTGAAATTCAGTTTCACAAATATAAATACCGTAAATCTGGTGTTCCAGCTGTGGCTGGACAAGTTTAATAGTGTCCGGCAAATGATATATTTTTGTCTGGGGTGAAATTTTGTTGCAAAAATATAAATACCGTAAATCTGGTGTTCCAGCTGTGACTGGACAAGTTTAATAGTGTCCGTCATAGGATATATTATTTTCTGCGGTAAAATTCAGTTTAAAAAATAGAAATACCGTAAATCTGGTGTTCCACCTGTTGCAGGCCTAGTTTAAATCTGTCCGTAAAAGGGTATATTTTTTTGGGGTGAAGTTTAAATGCCAAAATAGCAGTACCCTGAATCTGGTGTTCCAGCCGAGACTGGACAATTTCCCTAGTGTCCGTCAAAGGATATATTTTGTTCTGTGGTGAAATACAGTTGCAAAAATAGAAATACAGTAAATCTGGTGTTCCAGCTGTGACTGAACAAGTTTAAAAGTATCCGTCAAAGGAAAGATTTTGTTCTGGGGTGAAATTCAAATGCCAAAATAGCAATACCCTGAATCTGGCGTTCCAGCTGTGACTGGACAATTTCCCTAGTGTCCGTCAAAGGATATATTATTTTTTGGGGTGAAAGTCAGTAGCAAAAATAGAAATACAGTAAATCTGGGGTTTCAGCTGTGACTGGACAAGTTTCATAGTGTCCGTCAAAGAATAGCTTTTGTTCTAGGGTCAAATTCAATTGCCAAAATAGCAAAACCGTAAATCATTGGTTTCAGCTGTGGCTGGACAAGTTTAATACTGTCCGGCAAAGGATAGAGTTTAAATTGTTGGGTAAAATATTACCATTTTTGCCAGGTACAATCCCCTGCATTGCATAACTGACAGGGAACTTACAATTGGCGGTTACATTCTTGCATGAAATGAAGTCTTTTTGGGCTGTGAAGCCAAAGGTAGTCTCCAATAACTGGTTTTTTATTTTTTATTTTACAACAATGGTTGGGTGAGGCTGGTATACATGTCTATTCTGCATAAGGTTCAAACATGTCCTGTGGGATCCATGTCTGGTTCTTTTTAATAAACGAAAGCTTAGTTGCCAACATTGTCTGCGAAGAGGCGGCTGCGCTTGTCTGTGATGATGCCCCCAGCCATGCTAAACACATGTTCAGACAATACAGTGGATGCAGGGTAGGCCAGCACCTCCAAGGCTTAAAGGGCAACCTCGGGACATGTGCCCAATTTGAAGACCCAGAAGTTGAATGGGCCAGACCCAGTGGCGTAGCTAGAAATGACTGGGCACCACATCAAATTTTTGAATGGGGCCCCCCTCCCCTAGTAATTTTTACTGCCACTGTATATAATTTAATTGTACAATACTGTTGAGGGGGCCCTGACAAAGTCCTTTACTCCTCCTCCTCCTCCTTTCTAGGTCACAGCCCCAAAGCAGTTGCTTCCCCTGCATCCCCTGTAGCTATTCCCTTAGGCAGACCCATCAGTCAGTACGTGTACAGTTCGACCATGTTGCTGAAATGCTGCCTCCTGCTAAGATGTTCCAGATCTGCTGGTGGTGCAGGTTGTGACCCAGCTGCATTGGCAAATTCTTCCTCCTCCTCCTCTGCCTTCACCTTGTGCTTCCACTGAGTCCACGGTGTCAGGTGTAAATGACATCAGCAGCGTGTCTACTAGCGGGCTCATCTTGCTATCACACTCCAGTGAGGGATCTAAGGACGGCACGTTGTCCTTGTAACAGGGATGCAGCAGGGTGGCCACCCAGTAATCAGCACAAGTTAGAATGTGGCAGTAACTGGGCGGTCATTGCGCAGGCACTGCAGCATGTTGTCGCTCATGTCTGCCAGGCTGCCCAGTGGCAAGGACAAGCTTTCCTCTTTGACGGAGGTATATCATCTGTGTCCTCTGTATCCCCCAGCGTTCCACCTACTCCTCCTCATCCTCCAGAACTGTGCCCTGGCTGGACAATTGTGTTCCAGGCCAGGGCCTATGTTGGTGCAGGAACCCACCCTCCGAGCCACTTGTAATTGGCTGGCCTTAAGTTAAGGATAAGGCGTGTATATAGTTTTGCTTGCTTGTATGGTTAGTTTAGCTGTATTATAGTTATTTTAATATGTATTTAAGTAAATTTGTAAATAGTTTGTTAATGGTTTGAGTGAAAAGGGGGGGGGGTGTTGTGTGTGTTCGATTAACTGAATTGATTTTCACTGTCTGGTGTTTAGGAATTTCTGCACCCCAAATTCAGCACATGTGGCAGACAGGGGATGTGCGTCAAAACGGCTTGGCCCAGAACTGCTATTACATTTTGCCCCTTTAGCGCACAACACCAGGCCGGGCTGAAGGCTCAATGGCACCAACCAATCATCCGTCTGTTGTTCCATGCCTGTCCACAGCTCCTGCCCGTTGTGGGGTTTTGTTCCACAAACACACAAGTTTTAAAACAGACTGCTGTCATTTCCCTCTGGCTGTGCTGCTGAGGGTGTTACACTGAGTGGATGAGGGGGTGGTAGAGGAGGAGGAGGAAGCAGAGTAGGAGGAGGAGGAGGACGAGGAGGAGGTAACAGGATACAAAGAAATGCCCAGCAATCCTCGGGGGTGGAAGGACATTTGCAAAAATGCTATCCGCCTCTGGGCCAGCTGCTACATTTACCCACTGTGTTATTGGTTATGTGGAAGTTGCCATAGATAGCGTTGCGCAGTGCACACCTGATTTTGTCCGCCACTTGGTTGTGCAGGGAAGGGATGGCTCACCTGCAAAAGTAGCGGTGGCTGGGATACACGTACTGTGGGACAGCCACCGCCATAAGGTTTTTAAAACTGTCCACCAGACAGAATGGCAGCATTTCAAAGGACCAGGAGGTTTGAAATAAGGCATTCAGAGCCATGGGTTAGGGGTGTACTTCCTCTTTCTATTTCTTTTTCTCTCCAGAGTTTGGGAGATGGACAGCTGATAGCTGAACACTTTCATGGGATTTGGTGGAGATGCTTGGTGATTAGAGATGGCCCGAACTATTCGCCGGCGAACAGTTCCCGGCGAACATCGCTTGTTCGCGTTCGCCTCTGCCGGGCGAACATATGCGATGTTCGGTCCGCCCCCTATACATCATCATTGAGCAAACGTTGACCCTGTACCTCACAGTCAGCAGACACATTGCAGCCAATCAGCAGCATACCCTCCCTCCCAGACCCTCCCACCTCCTGCACAGGATCCATTTTAGATTCATTCTGAAGCTGCAGTCTTAGTGAGAGGAGGGAGAGTGTAGTTGCTGCTGATTTAATTGGGAAATCGATAGCTAGGCTAGTGAATTCAGTGTCCACTCCAGTCCTGAAAGACTCATCTGATCTCTGCTGTAAGGACAGCGTCCTGACAGCACCCCAAAAAGCCTTTTTTAGGGCTGCAACATTAGTCTGCTTTTTTTTTTTCCTTTATATACATATTGCAGTTGCCTGGCCTGCCTGTGTGTGAGGAGCTGCAGGCCCACAGACTGTAGTGTGCCCACTGCCAGTGCCCACCACTCATACCGGCTGGCACAGGACTTTGCATAAAAAAGGCATTTAATTTTTACACTTTAGTGTAATTTCAGCTGCTTGCCTGCTGCTAGTGTGTGTCAGGCCGACTTCAACTGACTGTAGTGTGCCCACTGCCAGTGCCCACCCCTGTCATCCCGTGTGGCACAGGACTTTGCATAAAAAAGGCATTTAATTTTTACACTTTAGTGTAATTTCAGTTGCTTGCCTGCTGCTAGTGTGTGTCAGGCTGACTTCCACTGACTGTAGTGTGCCCACTGCCAGTGCCAACCACTGATACCGGGTGGCACAGTAGCTTGCCGATAAATAAGGCATTTCATTTTTAGACAGTAGTCTAAACTCAGTTGCTTGCCTGCTGCCAGTGTGTGTCAGGCCCTCTTCCACTGACTGTAGTGTGCCCACTGCCAGTGCCAACCACTGATACCGGGTGGCACAGTAGCTTGCCGATAAATAAGGCATTTAATTTTTAGACAGTAGTCTAAATTCAGTTGCTTGCCTGCTGCCAGTGTGTAGAAAACAAGGGTTAACCAGTCTTAGTATTACCGACGGACACGGATCTAATTGCGCTGCTGGTTCTCAATGGTGTGTTGGACCTTCACACTTCAAAACATGTAGATAAAATAAAGAGAACCGCGCTGCTTGAACACCAACTTTTTCAATAAGCAGGATACCAAATAGTGCTGCCCAGCTTCCAAGATATTAAATGGATCCACCGATCTCAAAAGTAGATAAAATATCAGCATATAACAATGTAGTCTCCAAATGATCAGTCACCGCGGTGACTGATCCTTTGGAGACTACATTGTTATATGCTGATATTTTATCTACTTTTGAGATCGGTGGATCCATTTAACATCTTGGAAGCTGGGCAGCACTATTTGGTATCCTGCTTATTGAAAAAGTCGGTGTTCAAGCAGCGCGGTTCTCTTTATTTTATCTACATGCTGCCAGTGTGTGTCAGGCCCTCTTCCACTGACTGTAGTGTGCCCACTGCCAGTGCCAACCACTCATACCGGGTGGCACAGTAGCTTGCCGATAAATTAGGCATTTAATTTTTAGACAGTAGTCTAAATTCAGTTGCTTGCCTGCTGCCAGTGTGTGTCAGGCCCGCTTCCACTGACTGTAGTGTGCCCACTGCCAGTGCCAACCACTCATACCGGGTGGCACAGTAGCTTGCCGATAAATAAGGCATTTAATTTTTAGACAGTAGTCTAAATTCAGTTGCTTGCCTGCTGCCAGTGTGTGTCAGGCCTGCTTCCACTGACTGTAGTGTGCCCACTGCCAGTGCCAACCACTCATATCGGGTGTGACAGTAAATTGCACGGCGCAGACGCAGTCACCGTGGTTTAAAACAGAGTGGAGGGAGCCAGCGTTTTTTTAACCATCTCCCCGTTCGAAAAATCTATTCAATAAATGGCCCACAGATTGGGGACGTTAGAGGGATTAAACTGATGAGAATAGTACTACAGAAAATACCACTCATATCGGGTGTGACAGTAAATTGCACGGCGCAGACGCAGTGACCGTGGATTAAAACAAAGTGGAGGGAGCCAGCGTTTTTTTAACCATCTCCCCGTTCGAAAAATATATTCAATAAATGGCACCCAGATTGGGGACGTTAGAGGGATTAAACTGATGAGAATAGTACTACAGAAAATACAACTCATATCGGGTGTGACAGTAAATTGCACGGCGCAGATGCAGTGACCGTGGTTTAAAACAGAGTGGAGGGAGCCAGTGTTTTTTTAACCATCTCCCCGTTCGAAAAATCTATTCAATAAATGGCCCCCAGATTGGGGACGTTAGAGGGATTAAACTGATGAGAATAGTACTACAGAAAATTATACTCATATCGGGTGTGACAGTAAATTGCACGGCGCAGACGCAGTCACCGTGGATAAAAACAAAGGGGAGGGAGCCAGCGTTTTTTTTAACCATCTCAACGTTCGAAAAATCAATTCAATTCATCTTTTGGGGACCCTTGGTGTTGTACGTGGCTGGGTGGAGGAAGAAACCTTCAATGACATCACCGGGACGTGGCTAGCTTGGTATCCAACCTTGTGCAAATGGGGAGTTTGCAGTTGTGCAAATGAACTGTTTGCGGTGCATTAAAAGGGGAGTTTGGTCTGTCAATGTCAGTGAAGCGTGCGTAACCCTTACACTACCTGATCGATACAACATCATACCTGATCGTATACACACACTGGATGTTTTAAAGCACGTTATTCCAAACAATTTAGGAATGTTAGTTGATTTATGCCCTTTATGGATTAAAACCCGACTCTGCGTCCACTACGTAATTTTCCATGGGAGCTTTGCCATAGATCCCCCTCCGGCATGCCACAGTCCAGGTGTTAGACCCCTTGAAACAACTTTCTCATCACTATTGTGGCCATAAAGAGTCCCTGTGGGTTTTAAAATTCGCCTGCCAATTGAAGTCTATGGCGGTTGGCCCGTTCGCGAACATTTGCGGAAGTTCGCGTTCGCTGTTCGCGAACTGAAAATTTTATGTTCGCGACATCACTATTGGTGATGATGACAGATGTGGTGGCGTTGCTGCCACATCCTCTGTTTGCTGGGTGACAGGTGCCACTGTCACTCACTTGGGCTCAAGTTTAGAATGTTTATTTATTATTTTTCTCTATTTTATGTTATTTTACCTACATTTTGCTGCCTTTTGCAGCCCTCTAGCCCTTTCCTGGGCTATTTTACAGCCTTTTTAGTGCCCAAAAGTTCAGGTCCCCATTGACTTCAATGGGGTTCGGGGTAAAGTTCGGGTCGAGTTCGGATCCCGCACCCGAACATTTTCGGGAAGTTCGGCCGAATGTCTCGAAACCCGAACATCCAGGTGTTCGCTCAACTCTAATTATTTCCCACCAGCCATCACACCCTTGGGATAGTGCTCTGCAACCAGAGCAAGTCATTAATAAGCTTCACATAGTCAATAGTGTAGTAACAGTATGATGTAGTAGCACTCCTTGTACTCTAGCACGTCAGAATGATTGATTTTGTGTACGTATTACTGTAGCCTTACATATATTTAAGAATGCATGGAATAAATAGTGAGACTACGTATCGGTGTAACAAGCTGGCTAATAGTAGAACATTAACCTTTGGCTATGTTCACATGCTGGGTTTTGAAAATCCGCCTACAAAATTCAGCACGGAATCCACAATTTTTTTTCAGCATTTTTTTAATGTATTTTTATGCAGTTTTTTTTTTTTTTTCAAATCAATGGGTGTTTAATTCAAAACAATACTCCATTTTCTGGTTGAGATTGTTTGTGCATGAACATGTACAGAGCGGTTATTTGATGCTTCCCATACATTTCAATGGGAGATTCAGGACTGATTACTCCCCAAGATACGGCATGCCACTTCTTTTTTTCCATGTGTGTATTGCTCCCTATTGAGATGGAAATGCTCCAAAATCAGCACAAAAAAAAATATGTGAACCTACTCCTGAGCAGCATTCGCACGGCTGTAAGTATTTTGCGGTCCTCATACTGCAAGATCCGCTAAACAGGATACCGCCTGTGTGCAGGTTACATCACAATGCAGAACCATTGACTTCTGCATGCTTCGCATCTGTGAGACTACATGACATGCCCTATAGTTTGACGAATCATGCGGACCCCCATATGCGGGTTGCACAAGATTTTGTGGACTGCAAAATATTTACGGCCTTGTGACCATATTCCTGTAAATGTACAAACTTGGTATTTGCTCATTGATGTTCTATCGAGTGTATGACCAAGTGTGGCAGGTTCACTGCAGGAAAATGCAAGGTATCTGCCAGCATTTCCCAGTACCAAAATCTGCACCAAATGGTATGAAATTTGTTGCAGAATTTATTGCCGAAATGCTGTGGTTTTTTTTAGCAGATTTCACCATCTGCATATTAAAGTGTGAAATCTGTGGTGGAAATCCACAATAGACATAGATTGATATGCTGCAGACTAAAAAGCCACAGCACATGTCAAGTTTAACATAAGAAGCCTTTCAAAACCAATCAATGCACATTTCATGTTGCTTTCTAATATAAAATAATTCTATCTTTATTATGGTTAGTTCCTGCTAATGCTGGCTTGGAGGTGGATATGCTGCAAATTTCTATCCGGATTTTGGAGGCAGAAAAATAGCATTTTATGAGATTTCCACTAAAATGGATGAGATGTTATCACATGTCATTCACAAAGCAAGGAAAAAACACAAACAAAATCCACATTGAAATTACCAAATTCTCCTGTTTGCCAAACTCTTTCTGCCAGTGCAGGGTATAACACACCACTACTGAATGACAGCTATCATTTCCAATCTCTCCATACGCAGGCATGCTCAACTCGGCCAAGCATGCATGTTTTCTCAGTAGCAAGTGGGGAGGAAACCATCAAGCAGCATCTTATCTCCTTGAGACCAGAAGAATTGGGCAATTAAAATACAACATGCCTGATCCTTTTCTCGCCCAACATCTGCTCTCCTCTGTCAAAGGAGAGTCAGAAGGGCCAAATGCACCTTAGATGTGTAATACCCCAGAGTGGTATTAACATTTGTTCACCCTGCTACTATCTTTAACTCCTAACCACAATGTCATCTTGTATTTATTCCAGGTCTTTTGTCATTGTGTATTGATAACATTTCTCTGAAACCATTATGTTTATGTAATGTTCCTGGTTATCCAGCAGATGACGGTGTATATCTGACAGAGAGAGAGATCTTTAGATAGAATGGAACTTACCATTCCATTCTCCCCCTTTTGGGCAGAAGTGGGCTAGTCTGCTTCCTGCAGCAGGAGTCTCTTCAGAGGGAAGCAGCTCACAGAGCACCCTGACTCCTTAAGGATTTTCAGGCAGAATATTCCGAGGGGTTAACGGCCGAAGGCACCCCACTCAGGCATACCAGAACAGTCCTAAAGTCCAGCTGCCAGAATAGAGCAGAGTTTAGCACAGCAGAGAGAGAAAGCAGAGTAATCAAGTTTGCCTGTGAGTTTATGCCAAAGCCTGCTCGAACCAAGAGAAAGCCTGCATACAAGTTGATGCAAGTAAAGCTGTTGCACTTTTTAGAAGTCTGGACTCAACTTATTCTACACCACCACTATTATTCATCCCTTTTATTGCTTCGGAGCCAAGCCCTGGGGATCTTGGGGGACATGGGTGCCGGCAAGCAGGTAAATATGTCCTAGGGGAGGGACCCAGGCATTCATGGGGGCATTATAGGGATTGGATAACCCCTTTAACAACCCCATGGAAGTCTATGGGAAAAACTACTATAGATAAGGTGCAAAATCACACAAATAATTGATGTCCTGCTAATTTTGAAATCTGC
Organism: Bufotes viridis; assembly: GCA_033119425.1. Classification (NCBI taxonomy): domain Eukaryota; kingdom Metazoa; phylum Chordata; class Amphibia; order Anura; family Bufonidae; genus Bufotes; species Bufotes viridis. Next base: position 38,376,836 of record CM065599.1, read on the forward strand.
ACAGCAAGTCACCCTCATTCACTTTGTTGGTACTGTATTGTGCTGCGATTTTACTGCATAAAAATCTGAACAGAAAAACTGCACATAATTCACATCGTCTGCAAGTACCCCAAGGATGCTTGCACACAATGCAGATTACGTGTTTTTTCTGCATGTATTTTCATGTGAAAAAACTGCAGCATAAGGCTACATACACACGAACGTTGTTTGTTTCCATGTCTGTTCTGTTTTATTTGCGGATAGGATGCGGACCAATTCATTTCAATGGGTCCGCAAAAAATGCGGACAGCACACCGTGTGATTTTCTCATCAGTATGTCCATTCTGTAGCCCCGCAAAAAAAATAGAACATGTCCTATTCTTTTCCGTTTTAGGCACTCTTACAATGGATCCGCCCCAAAAAATATTTTTTTGCGGACCGCAAAACACACGTTCATGTGCATGTAGCCTAATACAGACAAGTCTCATGAACACTTCCTTTTTTCTTAGGTGTGGAAACTGGGCTGCTGTGCAGATTTTGAAATCTGTAGCATGTCAATTGTGTTTTTCTTGTGGGGATTTCATCCTTTTCAATGGAAGGGTGAGATCTGTGGAAAAATCCACGTCAAATTTGCACCAAATACCTTATAACTACCACACAAAAAAAACACACCAAAAACACAATAAATAATGTGGATTTATGCGCCTTCTCACCGCATGCCAAGCACAGTAATAATTGGGAATTAATTACCGTATTTGTTTCCAGTCCTTGCATACTAGTTCAGCTGCATCACTATGCAGCAACCATCCTCACTGTAAAAAGATGAACCATCATTACTTTTAATATTGAGCAAATCGAAGTCAAATGATTTGACTTTGATCTGAATTTCAGGAAAATTCAATTCGCCACAAAGCCGAATTACCTTGCGGTTGTGGTAACAAATCTATTTATTCTAAAATGACGGTAAAAAAATAAATAAAATAAAAATAAATAAAAGAGATACATACTCACCTCATCCATTTGTGTCCCCTTCGTGTGTGGGAGGGAAACACCACACCAAACATAGGAGGGAAAGGGATAAGGGAATTTGGCCTGGAAACTAGGGAAAGGAGATGCACAGTAAAATATCTATTTTTGCAGATGACACTAAACTGTGTAAAGTAATTAACACTGAAGAGGACAGTTTTCTGCTACAGAGGGATCTGGATAGATTGGAGGCTTGGGCAGAGAAATGGCAGATGAGGTTTAACACTGGCAAATGTAAAGTTATGCACATGGGAAGGAATAATGCAAGTCACCCGTACATATTAAATGGTAAAACACTCGGTAACACTGACATGGAAAAGGATCTAGGAATTTTAATAAACAGCTAATTAAGCTGCAAAAACCAGTTTCAGGCAGCTACTGGCAAGGCCAATAAGATAATGGGTTGCATCAAAAGGGGCATAGATGCCCGTGATGAGAAGAATAGTCCTACCACTTTACAAATCACTAGTCAGACCACACATGGAGTACTGTGTACAGTTCTGGGCTCCTGTGAACAAGGCAGACAGAGCTGGAGAGGGTTCAGAGGAGGGCAACTAAAGTAATAACTGGAATGAGGGATCTACAGTACCCTGAAAGGTTATGAAAGGTTATCAAAATTAGGGTTATTCACTTTAGAAAAAAGACGACTGAGGGGAGATCTAATAACTATGTATAAATATATCAGGGGTCAGTACAGAGATCTGTCCCATCATCTATTTATCCCCAGGACTGTGACGAGGGGACATCCTCTGCGTCTGGAGGAAAGACTGGATGTATTTCTGGAATGTAATAATATTACAGGCTACAGCTACTGGAGATGGGTCGTTGATCCAGGGAGTTATTCTGATTGCCTGATTGGAGTCGGGAAGGAATTTTTTTCCCCTTAAGTGGGGTTCATAGAATTATTTGTTCCTTATAATTTGCCCAATGCTTGTGCAATGTAGAAGGCCCTTTATACTGCAAGGTAGCACAGTTGTAGTGTATGGTTTTTTTCAGGGTAAAAAATCTCCCACACTTTCCTCATGCTAGGCAATACTTAAAATGTAGGCTGACAAAAGTTAAATTGACAAGCCATTTGGAGGCCAGGCATGTTAAGGTCTTGCTTATCAGTGTTCTCACTTTACACACCTTATACAGACTTCCAAATGCTTCCTTAGAGATTAAGAAGAAAAAAAGCGAAGGCTTCTTGTTTATTTATCACGGTGGATTTATGGCTCATAAACACCATTGTGTTACAGGTCTAAACAAGCTGTAAATGGTAATGGAGTGCCATATGTAAGCATTGTGTTACTGCTCCATCCACAATCCAAGCCGTTTCTCAAAGATGATGTTATGGTTGACAAATTTAAATCCACTTCCTGGTCTGCCGACTTTGTGTCAGTGTGGGTTTTACTGTATGCTAGTCCTGTGGACCCTAGCCGTTTTCTGATCTACATACTGTTCTACACATTGCAGACTTCACTCTGACCTGTTTATTGCTTTGTTCCTTGGATTGCTAAACCCTGTGGTCTCAATGCATTGACTCTGCCTTGTTTAGGAATTTGTTACTCTCTTTCCCCGGTAGTTTTGCTGACCACTTGTTTCTGATCTCCACCGGTCACTGGACTTTGAGCTACTTTGGGTGAGTGCAACCTGTGGATTTACTGGGGAATATCCGTACCTCCTTGTATGGCAGGGAGTGTACAATGCATAATCCCTTAGACCAGGGATCAGCAACCTCCGGCACTCCAGCTGTGGTGAAACTAACACTCCTAGCATGCACACTCGGTAGGCTGTCAGAACTCCTGAAGTGAATTGAGCATGCTAGGAGTTATAATTTCACCATAGCCAGAGTGCCGGAGGTTGCTGACCACTGCCTTAGACTCTACCCCAGTTTTGGTTATGCCAATCGAATTATGTCTTACAGGACCCGCCTCTGCACCAACATTGCAAGACCGTCAAATGGTTCGTAAAATTCCTATGGCTCTGTAGTACAGAGTTGAAAGTAACGTGTGCAAGTACCAGCATCAATAGAAATTTCAGATTTCCAATAAATCTCAGCTTTCTTCTCTGTACATATCATAAATAGTGTTGAATGAATTGAAGCATCCGAAGTGGAATTGGATCCAAAGTTTAGCAAAAAGTTGACTCCCCTCGAATACAAATTTCCTCACGCATTGTGGTAACAAATAGTTTTTTTCCCCCTAAAATGGCGGATGTACGTGTTACACAGTGAACGTAAGAAGCCCGGGAACGTGAGATCACCCATAATGTCATGCATCCAGCCAATCTGCTGTTATTCATCCCCTTCTGATGTCACAGCCCTATAAAACCCTCATCCTGTATAGTCTCCTTTATTTCACTTTGTCACTCCCTAAGCTCAGCTCAAACGCTTATGCACTAAGGGACAGTGTTGCTGTTCTGCCCCCAGAAGAGGTTCAGAATAATTTCAGATCACGTCAATTTAATTTATAATTCATTCTGCTGCAATTCCCGTATTTCTGTAGTTATTAGTTAGGTTACAGCACCATCTAGTGGTGTTAAAAATGTACTTTGTTTTCTTGTTAATAAAGCTTATCGTATTGTGGGAAGTGAAGGCATTGTGGGTAGGGCTAGGCATCCTGGGAAGGAGAAGCCCAATCTCCAGTCATCAAGGACACACCAGAAGAGCTGGCCTTTTGCATATCTTCTTCATAAACTCCACCATCCTTTTGCAAGCATATCTGGCATATTGTCACTCAGGGAGTTATTTCTGTTAGCTAGCCATGCAATCTCTGTATAGGCAGCCATTTTGGACATGTGCCCAGTGTTAATGTAATGTTATATACATGCTGTTCTATGTTTCTGCTGATACATGTTATGCTTTATATTTATACTTACTATATGTATTCCTATATTTTTACCACAATTGATCACACATCAATACTCCTGTTTTGCCAATAAACACGTTAGACTACAAAGAACAGTCCTCTTTGGAAGACAGGAACGGTTTATACTGAATGTCAGACTGCACACTGTGTGAACGTGTATGAAGACAGAACAGTTGCTGAAAATAGTTTAAAAAATAATATTGGAGAGGGAGAGTGCAGGGAGAGTAGGTAGAGTTTTTTTGAGACTGTAGGTAGAGCATAGGGAGACAGCAGGGAGACTCCAGGTTGAGTGCAATCGCCACGTGCATCCTGTTCAACTGCTGCCACATTCATAGTTAATCCGTTGCTTTATAGATAGATTTACTATGCCTCAGTATTGAAAGGCTGTCTAATATATTGCCGAATGCATCTTATTCAACTGTTGCCACATTCATAGTAGGAACTAAAATACCAATCTTCAAAAAAGCAAAATTTAGCCAGCTAAGAGAGGAAATTGACCTAACTAACTGGGACATGGCCCTAAGGAGTGCTAGTGTGAGGACTGCCACTGTGACCCGTTAGTGTAACTATCACCTCCACCTACCATTCCCACTCCCATCCTCTGCTCCTGGGCCACTGCTTGACAGTAGATTTGACAGACCAAATAACAATTGACATCTGGCAATCACAATATATTGACGTCAAAGAAAGAAGTGCACATCTCCAACCCCCTATGAGTTAACCATACATTACTATAATTATTATCATGCTATTAATATGAGGTGACTGTTTAAATCCATATCAATGCAGCTTCTCCAGAAGAATGTATCTCCTGTTCAATGCTTTAGGCTTCTACATAGCTTGTTAACATGTCCATGATTGCTTACACCTGGTTGTCCTTTACTTATTTTTTACCTTCACCTTTTTCTAGTATAATACTTTTTGCCAATAAATGCAGTCACTTAAGTCTACAGTATGATCACATCTCAGTCGGCACAAATGCTGACTGTCGGCATACAATCAGTTCCGTAACTACCGGGGAAGCAGCTGCCATACAAAAATTTGCTGTGGGCCCCAGTCACTTCTAGCTACGCCCCTACATAGAATGGTTTTTGTCCAGCCGATACTCGACATATATTTCAGGAAATCGCTGCATCACCGTCAGACCTCACTGCAGTCAATGAAGATCCTATGTTAAAGTAGAGGATTGGGCAACCTCACATTCTGTGAGTTCAGTCAGGCTGCTCTGTGCCTAAGGTATATTTGAACAAGGCCTAAATTTGTCTAAAAATGGCATAAGACTGGGAACAAAAATCTACTTGAGCACAATCCGAAAACAAACTCTCCAGGTCTAGAGGACTTGGCCATATCTATGTACTACATGGGCAACTATTCATTTTCATAACTGGCACATAGCACTATTGTGTGAAATGGACAACCTTTCTCATAAACTTTATTATCCATGTATGTTTTTATATCTATGTCAGGTGATCCTATATATTTTCATGCGATTCTGTAATTGTCTGTGCAATGCCATTCAGTCTGGGTCCGCATTTAGAATACCACTTGGAGGAAATCAGTTCATGACTTCAATTTTATAAAACTAGCACTTGCATGAATATGTTTTCTGGAAAGACATACACTCCGACAGAATGGAACCTCACCCAATAGGGGTCCAGCAGCTCTTCAAATAGAGTACAAGAAGATGAAGAACATATCTCATAAGCGATAACACATCTCTGGTACAACTCACATATTAATAATTGTAATCATTACCTTCTGTATAATGTGGGCATCGTAGGGAGTTCAAACATCTTACCCCTGACAGCCAGTATTCCAACATAATGAGTATCTCACCTTCTAGGACCCCTAGACCGGTTATATGTGGCATCAGAACAATCAGCCAGGTGAAATATGCGTTATTAAAGCATATCGGGGCCTAATAACCATTATTGTAGATGGGAAGCCATGTTTTATTAATATTTCATGTCTGCCACATGAGTAAGAGAGGTGGAGCCTGACTAGGTTATTAGTGATGAGCTGCATAGGCAATATTCAAATTCGCGATGTAATATGCACATATTGCACCCGCAATTTCATCACCTATAACATATAACAAAAAAATCACACAGAAGCTGTAAGTCAAAAGCTGGATATGTGCAATCCAACAACCTATCCCAATGGGGATAAAAATTAGCAATTGAGAACATTTCATTGACACAATTTGGGGATCTGATCGATATTGGGTTGTGTTCAACATCCTCCTGTCCCCAGAATCAGACCGGATTGTGATCACACAATTCGTTGAGTAGTAAGAACCTTTCTGTTTTAAATCCTTTTATTTTTATAATTTTTGGTGCACGTTTATGTATGTCTCTTATTTCTTGTAATTTTTGTAGTTAAGTACTGTACCTTTTCTTAGTACATTAAAAGCACAACTTTTATGGTTTTGCTTTGTGCCCTGAATGAGCCCAGTAACCTCCATTTTTAAGTGTATCTGCTATAATCATGGTATGTGCTACTGTGAGCCTGCTTGCAAATCGGGCGCTATGGGGTTTTCTATGAGCCCCTAATTAATTGGTGTATTAGACATAGATGGTGGCAGCATGTTGGGGTGCATGAAAGGCTGTGTTAGGGTGTGATCTAGGTTCAATCTGAGTCCTGTGCGTAGGGGCGTGAGAGATTGAGTACGTAAAATCGACTCTTGGCAGTGGCACCCAGGTCATGTGACTGGGCGGTTCCCGTACATGACAACTATATTTCTCCTACACGGTCCTCTTGATCTTAACCGCAATAGCAGATGTTTCCAGGAGCTGTTCCCTTTAGCGAGTACGATTTCATCATGAGAGATGTAACTTTTCTTGGAAGGGTCTTATACAAGTATGTATAGAGTCTGATATAACATTTATTTATTATTTGATTATTCTAAACCGGTGGAAGAAATATCATCTTCCTCCAGCTTCTTAATTATCAGTTCTTCACAAAGATTGACTTAATACGCTGGGTAGAATGCAGTAGATCCAATTTAAAAACAACTTTTTAAAAAACTTATGGCATGTTGATGTACTTCAGCTATAATCATAGTCTTAAAGATATTCCATACCTTCACACAGACAACACAACTGTTGTCTATAAAGCATCAGTGTGCATCAAGAGTAATCACGATTAATCACCATTTTATTTATTTTAATCTTTGTACAAACCATAAAGCCAAGACAACCATCACTAAATAAATTATGTTGAGTTCTCACAATGCATACATATCACTATTGTGAAAAAGGTTCTCCAGGACAAGAAAAAGATGGCTGCTATCATCCAAAAACAGCCAAACACCCGTCTGTAGGCTGTATGTGGTATTACAGTTCAGCCCTATTCACTTTGCAATAAAGCAGCTATGTTTTTCGAATCTTAGACAATCTCTTTAATGACTGAAAATATGTACTGATTGAAAATAAGTACTGTATGTACTTGGTAAGAACACTTAATGGGCGCAGGACTTACAAAGTAATTTACAGAAGTGGAGGAAAATGTACTGTGGGAGATTTATCATAAAATCGCATGCTGCCGGAAGATAAGGCTAATTCATGACATAATGAAGTCATGATTTAACACTATAACAGAGTGGTTAAATAAAATAATGGCTTCAATTCTAACCACTCTTGGCCCATATTTTTCAAGTTTAAACATGTATCATACTTGCAGATTATGATGAGACTGTGGATATAAATTCAATTAATTCACTAAACTGCACTGTGAAATATAGAAAAATATTTGGAGCAGCTTGACTTATTGTAATCTGAATGTAATCGTTCATTGTAAGACATTTTTGGCTTTATTGTCCAGAATAATCTGTGATAGCAACTGCTGCATGGGTTGTCATTATATAGTGCCAATATCCTTTTTACTATTTAACTTGTTCACATACCATAGTAAAGAAACCTCTCACACTGCTCTGTTTAGAGTAGGGAGAGGACGCAGCTTCCGTTTGGGCGAGATTAGGCAGGGAAAAGTCAGCAAAAACACCTAATGAAGTGATCAATCTACAACTGTGAATCATTCAACCTCTGCTAGTTAATTGCTCACTGGTTTTTAGGCTGCACAGAGAGTTTTTCATTCACTTTGACCGGCGGCCATTTTGTGTTTCGTGGTGCACGAGCACAAGCTGCCACCAAGTCCATCAATCCATCAATACTAGTTTTTTTTGCTATATCCTACATCAGGGGCTTGGCTGTGCTTATTGTCACCCCTAGAAACTCAGGATAGAAATTTCTATATTTTATTGAGGAGTTAAATTCAATTGCCAAAATAGCAATCACCTAAAACTGGTGTTCCAGCTGTGGCTAGCCAAGTGTAATACTGTCTGGCAAAGGATAGTTTGGCAAAGGATAGATTTTTTTCTGTGGTGAAATTCAATTGCCAAAATAGCAATCCCCTAAATCTGGTGTCCCAGCAGTGGCTGGCCAAGTTTAATAGTGTCCGGAAAACGATTTATTATTTTCTGGGGTGAAATTCAGTTGCCAAAATAGAAATACCGTAAATCTGGTGTTCTAGCGGTGACTGGACAAGTTTCATAGTGTCCGTCATAGGATATATTATTTTCTGCGGTGAAATTCAGTTGCCAAAATAGCAATACCGTAAATCTGGTGTCTCAGCAGTGGCTGGCCAAGTTTAATAGTGTCCGGCAAAGGATTTATTATTTTCTGGGGTGAAATTCAGTTGCCAAAATAGCAATACCGTAAATCTGGTGTCCCAGCAGTGGCTGGCCAAGTTTAATAGTGTCCGGCAAAGGATTTATTATTTTCTGCAGTGAAATTCAGTTGCAAAAATATAAATACCGTAAATCTGGTGTTCCAGCTGTGACTGGTAAAGTTTCATAGTGTCCGGCAAAGGATATATTTTGTTCTGGGGTGAAATTCAATTGCCAAAATAGCAATACTGTAAATCTGGTGTTCCAGCTGTGAATGGACAAGTTTAATAGTATCCGTCAAAGGATAGATTTTGTTCTGGGGTGAAATTTACTTGCCAATATAGCAATACCCTGAATCTGGTGTTCCAGCTGTTGCAGGCCAAGTGTTAATTTGTCCGTAAAAGGGTATATTACACTCAGCGTGCATCTCCACGTAAAAGGGTATATTACAAAAAGTGTTACATTACAATTGCTGAAAGCATAATCCTGTAAATCTGCATGCACTATTGTGCATCTCATAGTGTATTTGTCCGTAAAAGGGTATATTACACTCAAGGTGTATATACAGGTGCTGAGAGGGTCATCCTCAATAACTTCACACGCTACTGTGCATCTCCAAGTGTATTTCTGTCCGTTAAAGGGTATATTACACAAAGTGTTAAAATACAATTGCTGAAGGCATAATCCTACATATTTTTTCACACGCTACTGTGCATCTCCAAGTGTAAATCTGTCCATAAAAGGATACCTTTCATCCAGGGCCTAAATACTAGGCCTACAATTGATATTCCCCTAAATCAGTGGTTACTGCTGTGCCTGGATTAGTGTAATACGGTTCATAAATAGGCAGATAGTGTTAGGTGCCTGTAAAAAAAGGCCTGAATTTGAAATCAATACATTGGGCCGAATATTTTTTTTCTTATTGTGGTGCTTGGTGAACAGTAACAATGAGGAAAGCATCTAGTAAGACATGCGGACGCGGTCGCGGTGGTGTTAGTGGACCCTCTGATGCTGGGAGAGGACGTGGCCATTCTGCCACAGCCACACGTCCTAGTGAACCAACTACCTCAGGTTACAGTACCTGCCAGAATTTACAGCGATATTTGGTGGGGCACAATGCCGTTGGTAAGGCCTGAGCAAGTACAGGCGCTAGTCAATTGGGTGGCCGACAGTGGATTCAGCAAGTTCACAACATTATCTCCCACCCAGTCTTCTACAGAAAGCGCACAGCTGGCGCCTGAAAACCAAGCCCATCAGTCTGTCAGATAACCCCCATGCATAACAGGGAAACTATCAGAGCCTCAAGTTATTAAGAATTAGTCAGCACTCGATCCTCTTGACGCTGCGCGGGAAGGAGCCTTCTCCACAGTTCATCAAAAAAACAAATCCCAGCAAACGTCTTACTTTTTATGTTGCTGTTTATTCCACGAGTATCATCAAATACAACGTTATCCTGGACGCGTTTTGGCAAATAGCCTTTATCTGCTGATAAAGGCTATTTGCCGAAACGCGTCCAGGATAACGTTGTATTTGATGATACTCGTGGAATAAACAGCAAGATAAAAAGTAAGACGTTTGCTGGGATTTCATTTTTTGAAGAGCCTCAAGTTATGCAGCAGTCTCTTATGCTGTTTGAAGACTCTGCTGGCAGGGTTTCCCAAGGGAATCCACTTAGCCTTTCCCCAGTGGTGGAAGACATAGAATGCACTGATGCACAACCACTTATGTTTCCTGATGATGAGGATATGGGAATACCACCTCATCGGAGTCCGCACGTCTCTGATGATGAGGAAACACAGGTGCCAACTGCTGCGTCTTTTTGCAGTGTGCAGACCGAACAGGAGGTCAGGGAGGAAGACTGTGTGAAAGACGATGCAGGGAACGATGAGGTCCTAGACCCCACATGGAATGAAGGTCGTGCCCCTGACTTTCATAGTTCAGACACAACAATACCTGATCTCAGGGAGACCAGCTACAAAAAACACCGCGGAGCCTCACTTAAGAGTCTCAACACAGCAATCCGAAGTGCAAAGTTCCCTGGGAAACAGGAATATGCAAAATAAATGTGGAGCCCCAGTTATGGGTCTACAACACAATGAAAGCCAGATATCCCTCAAAGGAAGGAAAACCAAGCAAAGGGGTGTGTTGAGACTCTTAAGTGAGGCTCCGCTGTGTTTTTTGTAGCTGGTCTCCCTGAGATCAGCTATTGTTGTGTTTGAGTAGTCTCCGAGGCATTGCTCCCAGTTAGCCAGAATCCTACTCCACACTGATGAGGGGCAACACCCCGAAACAGCTGTCTGTGGATGGATACCTAGCTTAGGTTTTCCCTGTCACATCCTTAAAGCTTGTAAAAAAGCGGGATCTTGACATAGGGGCCACTTAATATGGTGGATTTGGTGATCTCTGTAATGGAGACACCCCTTTGCTTGATTTTCCTTCCTTTGAGGGATATCTGGCTTTCATTGTGTTGTAGACCCATAACTGGGGCTCCACATTTATTTTGCATATTTCATAGTTCAGAGTAAGAGGCAGTGGTGAGACTGAGCCAACAGCGTAGCAAAAGAGGGAGCAGGGGGCAAAAGCAGAACAGCCACCGCCAAGAGAGTTCGCCTGCTACTGGCCACCGCCACCAGAGACCGAGAACCCCAAAGGCAGCTTCAAGGAATTCCCTGGCATGGCACTTCTTTAAACAATGTGCTGACGACAAGACCCGAGTGGTTTGCACGCTGTGCCATCAGAGCCTGAAGCGAGGCATTAACGTTCTGAACCTTAGCACAACCTGCATGACCAGGCATCTACATGCAAAGCATGAACTACAGTGGAGTAAACACCTTAAAAACAAGGAGCTCACTCAGGCTCCCCCTGCTCCCTCTTCTGCTGCTGCCTCGGCCTCTTCCTCCGCCTCGGGAGGAACGTTGGCACCTGCCGCCCACCAAACAGAGGATGTGCCACCGACACCACCACCTGCGTCACCAACCATCTCCACCATGTCACATGGCAGCGTTCAGCTCTCCACCTCACAAACCTTGGAGAGAAAGCGTAAATTCCCACCTAGCCACCCTCGAGCCCTTGGCCTGAATGCCAGCATTTCTAAGCTACTAGCCTTTGAAATGCTGTCATTCAGGCTGGTGGACACAGACAGCTTCAAACAGCTGATGGCAATGGCTGTCCCACAGTATGTTGTTCCCAGCCGTCACTACTTCTCTAAGACAGCCGTGCCTTCCCTGCACAACCAAGTATCCGATAAAATCAAGTGTGCACTGCGCAACGCCCTCTCTGGCAAGGTCCACCTAACCACAGATACGTGGACCATTCTTTGCCTCCTGTAGCCTCCTCCTCCTACTTGGCTTCCTCCTCCTCTGCTTCCACCTGCTCATCCAGTCAGCCACACACCTTAACCACCAACTTAGGCCGTTCTGAAACGTATATGTTTGGGGGACAGGCCCCACACCGCGCAGGAGTTGTGGAAGGGTATTGAACAACAGACCGACCAGTGGTTGCTGCCGGTGGGCCTCAAGCCCAGCCTGGTGGTGTGCGATAATGGGCGAAATCTCGTCGCAGCTCTGGGACTAGCCGGTTTGACGCACATCCCTTGCCTGGCACATGTGCTGAATTTGGTGGTGCAGAAGGTTATTCACAACTACCCCAACATGTCAGAGCTGCTGCATAAAGTATGGCACATCCTGCCGCTGCTCGTCTGTCTGCGCTACAGCGTAACTTCGGCCTTCCCGCTCACCGCCTCATATGCGACGTGCCCCACCAGGTGGAACTTCACCTTGCACATGCTGGAGAGACTGTGCGAGCAGCAGCAGGCCATAGTGGAGTTTCAGCTGCAGCACGCACGGGTCAGTCGCACTGTGGAACAGCACCACTTCACCACCAATGACTGGGCCTCCATGCGAGACCTGTGTGCCCTGATGTACTGTTTCGAGTACTCCACCAACATGGCCAGTGGCGATGACGACGTTATCAGCGTTACAATACCACTTCTATGTCTCCTTGAGAAAACACTTATGGCGATGATGGAAGAGGAGGTGGCCCAGGAAGAGGAGGAGAAGGAGGATGAGGGGTAATTTTCAGCCCTTTCAGGCCAGTCTGTTAGAAATGCCTCAGAGGGAGGTTTTTTGCAACAGCAGAGGCCAGGTACAAATGTGGCCAGCCAGGGCCCACTACTGGAGGACGAGGAGGATGAGGTGGAGGAGGATGAGGATGAAGCAGTTTCACAGCGGGGTGGCACCCAACACAGATAAGGCCCATCACTGGTGCGTGGCTGCGGGGATACCGAGGTCGATGATGATACGCCTCCCACAGAGGACAGCTTGTCCTTACCCCTGGGCAGCCTGGCACACGAGCGAGTACATGCTGCAGTGCCTGCGCAACGACAGCAGAGTTGCCCACATTTTAACGTGTGCGGACTACTGGGTTGCCACCCTGCTGGATCCCCGGTACAAAGACAATGTGCCCACCTTACTTCCTGCTCTGAAGCACGATAGGAAGATGCGCGAGTGCCAGCGCACGCTGGTAGACGCGCTCGTGAGAACATTCCTAAATGTCACAGGGGAACAAGTGGAAGCCCAAGGCGAAGGCAGAGGAGGAGCAAGAGGTCACCAACGCAGCTGTGTCACGGCAAGCTCTTCTGAGGGCAGGGTTAGCATGGCAGAGATGTGGAAAAGTTTTGTCACCACGCCACAGCTAACTGCGCCACCACCTGATACGGAACGTGTTAGCAGGAGGCAACATTTCACTAACCTGGTTGAACAGTACGTGTGCACACCCCTCCACGTACTGACTGATGGTTCGGCCCCATTCAACTTCTGGGTCTCCAAATTGTGGCCAGAGCTAGCCTTTTATGCCTTGGAGGTGCTGGTCTGCCCAGCGGCCAGCGTTTTGTCTGAACGTGTATTCAGCATGGCAGGGGGCGTCATTACTCACAAACGCAGCCGCCAGTCCACAACCAACGTGGACAAGCTGACGTTCATAAAAATGAACCAGGCATGGTGCAGAATTGACATTTATAACTGCCTCCCCCTCAACCATATATTCTTATACTCCGGGACACTTCTTTATTGAATCCTCTTTTTTTTATTTTACTATTATATTGCGGTGCAACCAAAAGTTGAATGAACCTCTCCTCCATCTAGGTGCCAGGGGCCTAATTATCTGAAAGTGGCCTGTTCCAGTGGTGGGTGACATGAAGCGTGATTCTCTGCTATGCAACCTCTGTACTCTGTCTGGGTTCCGTGGGCTAAATATCTGGAAGTGGCCTTCTCTATTGCTGGGTGACAAAGCCTGATTCTCTGCTATGCGACCTCTCTCCTCCGTCTGGGTGCCAGGGGCCTAATTATCGAAAAGTGGCCTTCTCCATTGGTGGGTGATTTGAAGCCTGATTCTCTGCTATGGGACCTCTCTCCAATTGATATTGCTTAATTTTATTTATTTTATTTTAATTTATTTCCCTATCCACATTTGTTTGCAGGGGATTCACCTACATTTTGCAGCCCTCTAGCCCTTTCCTGGACTATTTTACAGCCTTTTTAGTGCCCAAAAGTTCGGGTCCCCATTGACTTCAATGGGGTTCGGGATGAAGTTCGGGTCGAGTTCAGATCCCGAACCCGAACATTTTCGGGAAGTTCGGCCGAACTTCTCGAACCCGAACATCCAGGTGTTCGCTCAACTCTACTTATGTAGCAACAGGCGTATCATTCACATGAAGCAGTCTGATGATTACTGGATAGCCATGCTTTTAGACCCTCTCTATCAAATGTTTTCCTCTCTGTTTCCTGGAAGTTATTTGGCTTCCTTTTAAGACTGTGTATGCACCTTGTCACAGCTTTCAGAAAGAAGACAACTGCCGCTGCCATCTACGTTTCCACAAACAACAGAAGCCATAGCAGCAGCCAGTTCAATCCCCTCAACATCAACAGTTTTTTTCATGTGCTGCATCAGACTGAGGCAAATCAAGTGGAGACCTACTGCCTCAATGTCCAGGTTCAGTCATACCTGGACTCTGGCCTGTCCCCAGTGTGCACCATGTTCCCTGACCCCATGGACTTCTCAGAAGGTAGGCTAGAACAGTGGCCCAATCTAACCAGTATGCTCTCTCTTTCTTGCCTAACCTCCAGTGTCATCTCAGAGAAAGTTTAGTGTATGGCAAGACTTTTTGCCTGTCTAAAATAATAGATCTGAGACAGAATGGCTAAAACAGATGCAAAATGTGCATAACTGAACATAACGGATGCTTAAAATACAGGATCGATTTTTTTTTTTAATTACTGATCTTCTGACAGATCAGATGAACGGAAAAATAAACGATGATGTGAACCTGCCCTAAGGCATAATTCTTGGACGTTTGGTCCCCCAACAACCCAGTGTTTTTTTTTTTTCCCCTCATACCACGGTGTGTATTCAAACACCATCAGCTCCTGATAAGGGACAACTTTTGGAAGCTTTCGAAAATGAAAAAGAATAACACATGCGATGGCGAGGTGTGTTTTTAAAAAGGCTGTTTGTTAACACCAAACTTGCGTTTACCCAAAGCTATGTATGTCAGTGTTACTGGTATGATTTACTGTTACTGTCATTGCGTTCAAGAGCTTAGGGAGGGTGAGTGGTGTAAAAAAAAAGCTTTTCCTAAAAGGCCTCGGAAACTAAAAGGTGTAACATAAAAAAGTTTGCAGGGCAATTCGAGCAACTATCATTCAAGCAGAATCACTTTGGGTCCAAACCCAATTTTTTTTTAAATTTGCCAAACCTGAAACTAGCCAAATCTCAAAAGGTTCACTCATCTCTAATTGAGAGATGCAAATTAGATTAGATCTATTATTCTCTTGTTCTCAAGCAATACCTTTAAATTACCTTATAAAGAAATTTAGAAATCATTTGAAGCTCACCATACACGTTAGCCTTTCATCTGCTGAACCCGATGTTTGTGGGGTACTTTTGACTCTTCTCTGACAGTGATTTAAGAAGAGACAAGGATCGGGTGAAATTAATATTTTTGCCTGATCATTTTGTTCTCCTCTGAGATAATCCACTGCCAGAAGTATTTGCAATTATTTTTACAAATTGGCCAACATCTTTAAACGCTTCTGTATCGAGCCAGGAGGGACAGTGGATAAATAACAACCAACATGAAAGTTGAAGTTAGAGTTATCATTAATAATAAGGTATACAATAATCTGCATTGTTTGATGCACGTATTGGTTTAACAAAATGGTACACAATTATGGCATAATGATGCACTTACATAAAGAACTAAGTACAAGGAAAAAGGAGGATACCCATTAGAGAGAGATGGCTCCTAAAATAAGATAAGCTAAGGTTTATTAAAGAACTAGCATATTGGATGGGTTGGATTTTTTTATGAAAAGGGCTGGATAGCCAAACTTCCCAGATTTCGTAGAATTTATCTTTTGTATGAAGAGCCGAAGCAGCCGCTCCTTCATACCAGCAGTTATCTCTTACTCTTTGAATGATCTCATTGACACTTGGTATATGGTTCGATTTCCAATGATATGCTAATAACCGACATGTAACGATAGCAAAATGAACAAAAATTGTTCTAAAGTTGTAAGGGAGGTTTTCTATACCTATCGATAAGTGTGCTAATTCAGGTGCAGGTAGGATGTTTATGCCACAAATTTTGGAAATAGATGAAAACTTTGGGTCCACAGGAAATTGACAGGGGGGCATTCCCACCAACAATGTATTAATGTGCCAACTGCTGTTTCGCATTTCCAACAAGTGGGCGGAATGTCAGGAAAAACCTTGTGTAATTTGGTAGGATTGTAATGCCATCTATACAGTATTTTCCTAGCTAGTTCTGTGTGACTTATAGATTTTGAAGAGCATGACATGGTTTCGAAGGAGTAGCACCATTATTCATCTGATATGTTCAATGCAAGGTCATTTGACCAGTGAAGCTTTATATCGTTTAATAAATCCTTTTCTGGGGATATGAGGATGTTATAGACTTTGGATGTCCCGTTTAAGTTCGACGTGCTAGATATAACCTATTTAGTGAAGAGGTTAGATTGGGGGCTTGAGCTAGGATTTCCATTTTGTCTGTTAGTGATCATTTTGTCTATAGTGTGTCTGATTTGGAGGCATTTGTAAAATTCTTTAGAGGATAAATAATATTAATTTGAGACTTGTTGAAAGGATTTTAGTGAGTTATCTTGAAATAAATTACCTTTATTAGTCAATCCCTTTCCTATCCACGTAGATAAGGCTAGGTCAGGGATGTAGGCCTCCAATGTTGAGATATGAAGGGAATGAGCAGGTACGTTGAGAAGTTGGCATTTGGTAACGATTTTATTCCAAACATCTATAATGGGGATGAGAGTTAAATAGATATATAGAAAGTAACAATTGTTACTAACTAAAAAATCTAACCAACAAAAACCATCTTCTCATGTTGCTAAAGAACTTACCAACATACGTCATGAGATTTTTCTTCTCATGCAAAATAACTATGAACGCCACCTAAGATAATCCAAAGCCCAATTCTACAGGCAAGGAAACAGAGCTTCTGAAATGTTAGCAAACAAAATTAAAACTAAAGCAGCACACTCTAGGATACCCTTTATTAAGTCCACTAATAATACAAAAATTATGAACCCTCAGGTAATAGCAAATGAGTTCGCCAAATTCTATTCCTCCCTATACAATTTAAAAAATGACTCCAATACACATCAACCTACTGCATCACACATCAATAACTTTTTAAATATCTTATCTCTCCCCCAGGTTTCTCCACGGCAGCTGACTGTCCTGAACACACCCATCTCTCTCCAAGTCGTCATAAATACGATCGCCTCACTAAAAATGAATCAATCCCCAGGCCCGGACTGCTTAACAAATGAATATTATAAGATCTTCTCACACGATATAGCCCCTCATTTACCATTGTGTTTTCAAGAAGTGATGGGTGGCAGAGACATCCCAATCGAAATGTTGCAAGCGACAATTATTACCTTACCAAAACCTGGTAAAACCCCAGATACACCTGCCAATTTCAGACCCATCTCCCTTTTGAATACTGATCTTAAATTATTTTCAAAGATTCTTGCTAATAGATTGGGAGACTTATTACCCACCTTAATAGAAAATGATCAGGTATGATTCGTAAAAGATCACCATACATCCGATAGAACCAGACGTTTTATCAACCTAATCGAAGTGGCACGCTCTCGTCGGACACCTTCTCTGCTCCTTTCCCTGGATGCGGAGAAGGCGTTCGACAGGGTACATTGGGGTTTTCTAAGGGCTGTTATGGAGAAATTTGTATTTTCAGGCCCCTTCCTGTCTGCCTTATTGAAATTATATTCCAACCCCCAAGCTTATGTTTATTCCTCAGGTTTAAATCTCAGGCATTCCCGATAACAAATGGCACAAGACAGGGCTGCCCCTTATTCCCATTAATTTTTGCCCTAATAATGGAGCCCTTAGCCATGCATGTCAGATCCTCTCCTACCATTTCTGGTATCCCAATACTAAACAAAGACCACCGGATAGGCTTATTCGCCGATGATGTCCTGCTAGCTGCTACTACTTTCTAATCCTATAGCTTCCTTACAGGATGTCTATGATATCCTAATGAAGTTTTTAAGAGCTTATTATTATAAAATAAATACAACTAAATCTCAAATACTAAACCTAGGTATTCTTCAGAAAACGGTTAAAACTCTCAAACAAACATTCCAGTTCAAGTGGGTTAAACAATCTCTCCCATATCTAGGAATTAAACTCACAGCACACACCAAAGATATATATGCATGCAATTACATCCCTCTTCTACAGGATACCCAAAACTCTTCAAACAATCTAAAAACTCAAGGTCTGTCTTGGTTAGGCAGAATTGCAGTAGTAAAAATGAATCTCATACCTAAAATATTATACTATTTCAGAAACCTCCCAATTCCCATTCCCATTAGCAACCTCAAAAGATTGCAAAAAAACTTATTTTACACTTCATTTGGGGATGGAAAAGACACAGAATCAAAGCTGATATACTATATCTCTCAAGAAGGGAAGGTGGCCTAAGCTGCCCCTCCATTATCCAATATTATAGGGCAACCGTTCACCGCCAAATTAAATATTTATGGTTGAACGATCACTCTAGGGCCTGGACGCAAATTGAAAACTACTTTCTCAACAATCGTTGAAACTAATTTTTCATTTTAACAAGAGGTATCACCATGTTATGCATTTTTTCCTGAATAAAGAAACACGAGAAGGGATGGAATAACATATGGATTTTCTAACATAGAATTTTCCTGAATTGTTTTTAGGAGCCATAACTTTTTTTGTTGTTGACTGAGCTGTGTTAGTTTGTAGTTCTTTTTTACCATTTTGCAATTCTGTCAGTGTTTTAAATTTGTATTTTTTATGCTGCATATATTATATGATTATACTGTGGGTCCATACGGTTATAATGATAACCCATTTATATAGTTTTTTCTTCATGTTTTACTAACTTTTCATCATAAAATAATTTTTTATTAAAAATAAGTTATATTTTGCTTTGCCACATGACATTCATAACATTTTTATTTTTCCTCCAACCTAGCTGTCTGATGGCTTGTTTTTTGCAAGATGGCCTGCAGTTTTTATTGGTACCATTTAGGGGTACAAATGTCTTTTTTGATCACTTTTTATACAATTTTTTGGGAAGTGAGGTTGGCAAAATCGCAAAGACGGGTACAGCGGGCAAATCGGGGCACAATGGGGGACACATGGGACTGCAGCGGGTACCATCTGGACATCCAAGCAGGTTCTGATCCCCACAGTCACGAACTGGGGGGGGATCAGAACCTTAAGGCCTCATGCACACGAACGTTTATTTTTTCTGTTTCCATTCCGATTTTTGCGGTCTGTATACGGAACCAGTCATTTCAGTGAATCTGCAAAAAAAAAAAAAAAAACGGAAGGTACTCTGTATGCCTTCCGTTTGCGTATTTCCGTAGTACTGTTCTATTAGGGGCCAGCTGTTTCATTTCGCAAAAAACAGAATGCACACGGCCATCATCCGTATTTTCTGAGGATCCGTTTTTTGCGGTCCGCAAAATACTGAAAAAGCCATACGGGCGTGTGCATGAGGCCTTAGTCGGCATTACAATCTGCTGATTGGCTAGTCTGTACTGACTAGCTAGAGAGATCACTGGCTCGGGACTGCCCTCATTAGTCCCGGGCCTATTAGCTGAGATCCCTGGCTGTATGTAACAACTGCGAACTCTGCACTGTCACCATGTATATAAACATGGTGACAGTGTGCAGCCATGAAGAACCTGTACATCTCAGTGACTTAATGCACTGCAGTCCATGACATATAGGTGTGTCATGCTGGATTAAGAGTTTAAAATAATTTTTGTTTATTTTTTTGGAAACAGAAATCTCTTAAGAAATTACGTGTTTTGAACTTTACATTTTTAATGACATTCACATACTATTAATTATTCCTTAAACGACACCCATGATAGTTGTCTGATGACCTTAAAGGGAATCCGTCACCTGCATATTACCTACATTTTTTTTCCATTAATCCAGGTGTAATAAATTACCTTATTTCCATATGTCTTCTTTTAATTGTGTGCCTGGTCTTTTCTTAAAAAAAACGCTTTATCCGATATGCAAATTAGGCTGTAAGGAGCCCAGAGGGGCATTATTCCTTTTCCAAGGTGCCCAGGAACGCCCCCTTGATGTGCCCGGCCCGCCTAAATTTGAAAAAAGAACGCCTCCAGGATGTAAAACCGCCTCCCAGAGGCGAGGCTAAAGTGCTCCAACCCCCCACCCCCACCCCCAGCTCTGCTCTCTGCTAGAAACATTCCTGATCCTCCTCTCGCCTGCAGCCCGAAATCCTGCGCAGGCGCATTGCCGCCGATTGCCTGCGTGATGGTACGGCAACTGAGGGCAACAGCCTCAACAGTGTCCCTGCGCCTGCGCGGGATTTTGGCTGCCGGCAAAAGGAGGATCGGGGATGTTTCTAGCAGAGAGCAGAGCTGGGGGTTGGAGCAAATTCAGGCGGGCTGGGCACATCAGGGGGGCGTTCCTGGGCACCTTGGAAAAAGGAATAACGCCCCTCTGGGCTCCTTACAGCCTATTTTGCATATCGGATAGAGCATTATTTTTAAGAAAAGTCAAGACACACAATTAAAAGAAGAAGACATAAATAAGGTAATTTAATACACCTGGATTAATAAAAAAAAAATTTCAGGTAATATGCAGGTGGCAGATTCCCTTTAAAATGTTCACCCTAAAGGGGTTGTCCAGGATCAGATGCATTCTTTCTTAAAAAGCACCACATTTGCCCACAGGTTGTATGTGGCATTGCAGCTCAGCCCCATTCACTTCAATGTAGTTGAGCAGTAACACTACACGCAAACCATGGACAGGTGTGGTGTTATTTCTGGAAGAAAGCAACCATGTTTTTTTTTTTTTTTTTTTTTTATCTGTAATGCTAGACAACCCTGTTAGAGCACACATCATTAAAATAAAAAATAAAAAGTTTGCAATATGGGTTCGGTGCTTCATTGTATAGTCATAACTGTGAAGGAAATGATGTTTTTCGGGCTTCACTAAAGTATTTTTTGGCCATATTATTCCCTGTTTCAGCTACACAGCCAGATGCTTTTTATTTCTGGACAGTCCATAAAAAAAGGTGACTGTTTTCCTGTGTCCATGAAAAAAAAATAGACGTGTCTTATGAGTACCCGACTAGATTATTTTGGTGATAATCAGTATTTTACATCTCACTGTAAATGCTGATAATTAATCATTTTCAGTATTTGGAAAGATAGACATGTATTATTTACAATCTTTATCATTTATTACGGTTTTCCAATTTGTTAGTAAAGAAATGTTTTGATTTTGAGATAAGTTGTCCAGAAAAAAGAAAACTTCTGGTTGGTAACCCTGGGGGTCGGTGTATCCCTTCTGTGAGATCTGCCAGCAATGTACTGCTGTGATTAGAGATGAGCGAATTTCATGTTATGAAATTCATCCACGGTTCGTTTGGTGGTAAAAGCAGAAGTGTGTTATGGATTCCGTTACCATGGACCATAATGCAATTCTATGACAGAATGCATTTAGAGACATTCCGTTATTCATTCCATCATAATAGAAGTCTATGGACTGCATAACAGGTCCATCCCGTTTCCGTTATGCAGGAGAGGCATTCTGTTATGCTTTCCATCATAGAATTGTATTATGGTCCGTGGTAACGGAATCCATAACGCAATTCTGCTTTTACCACGAAGCATGAACAAATTTCAAAATATGAAATTCGCTCATCTTTAGCTGTGACGTCCGTTCCCACTATGTTTGTTTTCAGCTCCGGAGCTCAGAAAACAGAAAGGAAGGGGGAGATCACAGACACACAGGAGGCAATTCATTTATCAGGCATGGATCTCAGCTGTCTCAGACACGCCCCCATTTCCTGTGAGCCATCAGCTGAGTTTTTGTTACTAGGGACGGATCTTGTCTGGCAACAGGCAGTGGACTCCAACTTAGATGGAAGTGAGACCCCTAGTGGCCATGACTTTACTGCTTTTTTCCCCAAGTGGATGCAGACAGATTTTTGTAAATTAAATGATTTGCTAGTTACAACATTCTCTATTAAATGAAATTATGTGAAAGGTACAGTGACTCTAAGGTTTTTTAAAGGATGGTTATCTGTTCATGTGCCTGGTGTCGTTTTTTTTTTACATCTTCACCTTACAATTAGTAAACAATTAACCTAAAGTGATATGTCATTTCCTAACATTCCACAAATTTTATGCATTTAAATAAATACTGGTGGGAAATACACAGCAAAATATGCATCAAATATGTGAAAAAAACCATCAAAATACACTTGGAAAAATAAAATACACGTTAATCTGATTTGTTTTCCTCTTCAGCCTCTACAACACGGCATGATAAATGGAGGAACCTTGTTGATCGGGCAAGGTGAAGATTAAAAGACAGGCATGCTTAACTATTGGGTGAGCAGAAAATATTAGAGTGTGAATGTTTTAAAACTGCCCTTTGATCTTAATAACAAACCCCATTAGAGTACAATTCACAAATAATATTAAGAAGTAATTCTGGTATATTGTCAGGAGGAGAGTTTTGTGCAGCAGAAAAAGAGATCTACGTCAGCAAGGGAGCTGGTGTACAATTTTGGTGTAAGTTTTTTGCTTAAATAAGTTGTACTGCCCACAGACTATCCTCCCACCCACTTTTGTAAAATTGGAGAAGGTGGCAGAGACAGTTAAAAGGTTGCAAATCTTAGCACAAAAGGGCAATTTCACTAAAAATCACAACTTTTGTATGCCAGTTTTCTGGAATACCTTGGTGTGCTCTGGGCTCTTAAAAGGGTTGGCCATTTTCTGGAAATTTGTAACCAATGGGTATGTAAGATGACTATATGGTACTTACTAGTATTGTTCCACAGATCCCCCATAACAGTGCCACCCACAGATCCCCCTCCATAACAGTGCCATCCACAGATCCTCCCCCATAACAGTGCCATTCACAGATCCTCCCCCATAACAGTGCCATCCACAGATCCTCCCCCATAACAGTGTCATCCACAGTTCCCCCCCCATAACAGTGCCATCCCCAGATCCTCCCCATAACAGTGTAATCCACAGATGCCCCTATAACAGGGTCATCAACCAACAGAACAGGATGGGACAGCACCATCAAGGATCGTTAGATCAAATGTCCATTCAGTGGCGATGCAAAGAGATGTCGGGTCCTGGCCTTCGAACCCCCAATAAATACCAGTCAAATGATGAAAATCGCAGCACTCCAATGTCTTGCAATAGACACTTCTTTATTCCACCTCAGAGACGTGACGTTTCAACTCACTTGGAGTCTTTATCAAGCATAGCGTGTATAGTGACAGACATATATTCCCAGTACATGCAAACAATTGGACAAGAGGGGGGTCAACCCCTACCCCTTAATGATGTCATTCACAGTGTAGTAAAAAAACAATTTCCAAATAAAACAGATCCCCAAATACATCACATAATAATATCCATCAGAAAGAGCGCATACCTCAGTTGGCCTACACATAACAGTGAAAAACTGCAATAAAGAAGCGCACTACGGTTCTTCATACAGAATGCGCATGCTCCGACGTCCTGGTACTTCCAGGGTTCAAGGTGACGTCAGCCGAATGCCGGTCATGTGACCAGGTGCATCATCAAGGAGTAACCATGTACATGACCTAGAGCCCGCCCTATCATGTGGGGGAGCTAGTATTTAGACAGTGTCCCATCCACGATGTCCACTATAAAGGGATAACATCACATTAGCTATTTTGGTACTTTGGTTTCATTTAAACCATTTCTATGGTATAATTTAATACATCAACTCTGCCCATACACTCTGTATATAGAGCGCCGGCTCCCCCACGTGATTGGGGCGGGCTCTAGGTCATGTACATGGTTACTCCTTGATGACGCACCTGGTCACACCTGGACCGGCATTCGGCTGACGTCACCTTGAACCCCGGAAGTACCAGGACGTCGAAGCATGCACATTCTGTATGAAGAACCGTAGTGCGCTTCTTTATTGCAGTTTTTCACTGTTATGTATAGGCCAACTGAGGTATGCGCTCTTCCTGATGGATATTATTATGTGATGTATTTGGGGATCTGTTTTATTTGGAAATTGTTTTTTTTACTACACTGTGAATGACATTAAGGGGGAGGGGTTGACCCCCCTCTTGTCCAATTGTTTGCATGTACTGGTATATAGGTCTGTCACTTGTTATACACTCTATGCTTGATAAAGACTCCAAGCGAGTCGAAACGTTGTGTCTCTGAGGTGGAATAAAGAAGTTTCTATTGCAAGACATTGGAGTGCTGCGATTTTCTTCATTTGACACAGTGTCATCCACAGATTCCCCCCCCCCCCATAACAGTTCCATCCACAGATCCCCTCCATAACAGTGTCATGCACAGATTCCCCCCCATAATAGTGTCATCCACAGATCCCCCTATAAGTGTCATTCCCAGATCCCCCACAATAGTGTCATCCACAGACCACCATTAGTTCAATACCCACCAAAAAAGCACACCTTTTGGTTCAAAATATTTTTTTTCTTATTTTCCTCCTCAAAAATCTAGGTGCGTCTTATGTGCAGGTGCGTCTTATAGGGCGAAAAAATTCAGTACATTACAAAACTATAGCTAAATTTATAAAAGATTATTTTAAAGGATGATCTTTCAAAGTGGAAACCCCCTTTAAAGCCACATCTATGGTGGTCTGCTATCTGACAGGGATGGTAAAATAGGAGACTTATCTGCTCTGCATTTTGCCATCTCAGGTGGGCTGCCCTGGAGAACATGGGGGTAAGCATGGGCGTAGCTATAGGGGGTGCAGAGGTAGCAGTCGCTACCGGGCCCAGGAGCCTGAGGGGGCCCAAAGAACTTTGTGATGCCTAAGAAGACACACTAAGCACTGAGGGAAGGGGGGCCCAAGCTGAACTCTTGCACCAGGGCCCATGAGCCATTAGCTACGCTCCTGGGGGTAAGACATATTATTCTGGGTTTGTCATGTCATCCTTTTGGTTAGGGTTACAGACAGATTTTAGGGCTTAAGTATAACTGTTCTTGCAGATTTGGATTGATTTACTTTTCTTCTCTGGATTTTAGGTG
Source organism: Bufotes viridis (assembly GCA_033119425.1). NCBI lineage: Eukaryota > Metazoa > Chordata > Amphibia > Anura > Bufonidae > Bufotes > Bufotes viridis. The sequence goes on from CM065599.1 coordinate 38,402,008, forward strand.
TAATACCTTCCTTCATATAACTGGAAAGAGATTTATCTGTTACATTACTTTTTTGATCTGTTTTGATAATAAAAGAAGAATATCATTTGGACAATAACTATTTGGACAATGATTGTGGCTGGAAATGTCAGATTTCATTTGGTACAGGGCTAATAAAACGTGACTATTTTTCTAGTGATTCTGTGTAGGTAATAGCGGGGATGATGCTGACAGATGTGAGCCCAGAAGCAGAAGAAAGGGTTAAGACAGCAATTGCTCACTTGCCACCCTCCCCACATATGCTTCAACTCTGTGTATAATCCACGCTCACACTTTACATCGGCTCGCTGTCTGCTCCTCTTGTTTAAGGATTTGCAGTCTAGGGAACAGATTAAACAGAATCACTTGATCACAAATTAATCGGTTATCTTGGCATTACACCCTTTCCTCCTCCTCTCACTTCTCTTTTTCTCTGCTATAATAACATTTAGCAGAATCCCACTGGCTGTCTCTGGCTTCTGTCCAGGGACCTGTGTGCGTGACGCAAGCAGAGACTACTTAAAGGGAGATTACGGCCAGTAAGACAGAGCGTGCAGCCTTCCCGAGCAGGGACACCTCTAATCAGCACACTGAGATTACATTGAGTACAGGTCACCTACACCCAGTGGCTTTCCCCAGAGAAGGTGAGAAGCCTCCCATTGCACCAGGTCTCCGATGTACAGCGATGGGAGAATGGACTATACTAGAAAGACTTCTAGAAGCCGCTGTGCAACAGCACAGTACTATGATAGGAAGGTAAGAATTCTTCCAAAACTATTCCTAATGAAAAGACTTTGCAAAGTGGAATCTGTCTTATTGGCTACTAACCTTTATCTGATCGGATAGAAAACTCATGACTTTATCATGACTGCTACTAATGCATTTGTAAACTAAACAATGCTTATTATTAGTATTGGCTAATCATTTGGAAATATATTTATCCAGGACTGCATGGAAATGGAACGATTTTGAACCTTAATGTATTAGGCAGCTTTAAAATCGCATCAGTTTGCTGACTAAGATCAGCACCAGACCCCCAACCCATAGCGACACCGCTGCCTGAAAAGTGATTGATGCCTCTCATTAGTATCAAGTGCACGCTGCATCTAAGCATTGGGGGCTGGTGTGCAGCAGATGGGAAGGAAACCCTGGCATGGAAAGTTTATTGACTGCCTAGTAGCATAGTAAAATGAAAGATTTCTACAAGAGAGCAGCATGATAATATCATATTAAATGGAGACTCTGTATAAATGGCAGATAACAGGTTACCTCATTCTCTAAGTTGATGTGAAGGTTTTTATTCTATGGTCATTTTATCTCTGAGAAACCTGCAATGACCTACAAAGGAAAGGGTTAAGAATTCAATCTTCCTCTTACCTGCTTAGTTATTATACACCTCTTGACAAGCACCATGTAATGAGGCTGATACCATCTATTGTGTGTGGTCTCATGAGACCTTAAGGGGGTAGGAAGAATACAATTCAAGAATACACATTATTAAAATGTAGCCTTAGCTTTATTGTCTGCCAGACCCAAGAATAGTTGTGTAACTACAATCTACTACTATTATGTATATATAGACTAGTGATACATATAGTGAAAATATATATATATATATATATATATATATATATATCTCATACATACGCACATTCACAGCATTACTAATAATATATATATATATATATTCAGAATGTAAATGCCAGTTGGACTCCTGAGTTATATCCTAAGCTGTAGCACGTGCGCATCAACCAGATATAAAGCTAGTACACCAGTAAAACACATAATAATCTCACTTTGTGGTTAAGAGTAACTGCACCTAAAATGATGTGTTATCATCTCCGCGCCTTACAAGAGAAGCCAAAAGCTGCTAGTATCACAGAACCAGAAGAATTGAGAATATAGGTTTGTGATATCAATATCTGAACACAAAACCCCATAATAAAATTGTATGAGATTTATTATATTGTGCCACCAAAATGTCTCCTGCAAATAAGTAATAAGTAAGTATATGGGATGGGTAACTGTAACGTATCTGTAACATAAGACAAAAAGTGAATGTGGTGTAGTCTAGGGACGCTATATTGTAGTGCTTTAATCCATTTAGATGTAATACTATTTGCATTTCTGAGTATCATCGACTGAAAGGAAGGACGTGGCATTCACCCTAAAATTACTGTAAAATAAATCAGTAAATGCATGGCAACATACACACCAAAAAAAAATGAAAAGAAAACCCATAATAATTCATCCTAAGCACGATACAGGGGATTTTTTTCATGGCAATGACAGAGCGCTCTGTATTTGCAGCCAATGAGAGTTCCCCTGCAGGAGCAGCTTCAGCACTGGACAGCTCCTCATACACATCAATGTGAAAGAACAACCTTTTACGCAAAGATGCTTGGGAAAAGAAAATATCCCATGGCCAGTTATCCGAAACCAAAAATATCCAAACTTTTGCCTAAGGTGCATTTATTGTCATGCTGTTTCTGGCTTATCATTTTGACCCTTTAAGTGCCAGAAGGCCCTGTCATGTGTGGCCACTCACTGTCCTGCCGAACCTTCTGGCGATGAAAGTGTTAAGGAAGCAGCTGCATCACATAACTTAGGGATCATTTCTTGAACTGCAAGGATGGAGTTCATCCTTCCAGCTTGCATACCCTGTAATGCATGACAAACCCATGGCTGCCACAAGCTTGTAGAGTCATCTCGCTGTTATTACTTGTTTACCTCTTTTGCAATTAAAAACACCCATATAGCTGTATTTTGTTGACAGTCGTCAAAATTGTTTAGCGTCATCTTAAAGCAAACCTACAAGATAAACGCCACTTAGATACAATATATTAATTGGATAGAGGTTCATTCCCACTGTACCAAAATATCTCATTTCCAGCAGATGTATCCTCAAATACAGCAGCAGGCATGACAGATCTGCAGCACACAGGGTATGAACCCTGATTTTGCCTGAAGTCTACTGCTAGTAACTTGGAAACATGTCATATGGAAGATGAACATTGTTCATTATGTGGTATGATATATAGGCATAGTACATAATATCTATTAGCATTGACATGACAGGAATTACTTACATTTATGGACGAACTGTCTTATAAAGAGGCGTATGATTGATGGGCTCTTTTATATTGCAGTATTTCTTAATTATCTTACTGTACATTCACTGACTCTGAAACAGAACTATCCTTACGCGATATAAAAAGCAAAAATGCATGTATATAGTCTCAAAGCAGGATAAGCTGCAAATTCCAACATAAAAAGAAGTTTAAACAGTTTTAAACATTTTCTACCTCATCACCCGAATCACATCAAAGCACAGGTGTATCACATTAAACACTCAGGATTGCAAACATTTCCTGGTGTTATTAACGTGACAACATATGTGCAAATGGCAGATCTACAAAATTGACACTGGTCGTGTGCACCTTGCATCGTGGTGCAGAGGGTCCATGATCCAGAAGATGCAGCCAAAGATAGGACGTGTTCCACTGTATCTTTTGTGGCACAGTCGCACGGACCTGGAAGCAAACGGATATGGGGCCTTTATCTAAGGGTGTATTCACACGGCCATGTCTGTTTTGCGGCCGCATGGACCCCGAACCACAGGCTGAATTTTTCAAGTCCTCCCTATCAAAGAATGAGGAGGACAAATAAGCGGCTGTAGTTACAAGACTTAAAGGGAACCTGTCACCATCTTCACCTTCTCAGGACTAACATGTCCTATTATATCACCCTCTAAAGCTTTCCTGCCGTTATCCTCATTTGCATAAATAATTCCTTCCCCTCACACCATCAGAGCCTATTTCCCTCCACCTAGACTTTGATTGACAGCGAATCTGCTAGATTTTATCTATAGGGCCGTTTCTTAGGCGGATCTGAGGAGCTGGACTCTTATGATTTTTCTCTGGTCACACAAGTAAGATATGACTTATGTTAATTTGCATAAAAGGCAGGAAGTACAAATGCATCAAACTTATTTAATTTGGCTGCAGATGAAATTAAAAGTGTAATTTATATGTTTAGGGCAACACAATAAACACTTAGAAATGCTCAGTGAGGGTATCCTAGTAGAGGTGACAGGTTCCCTTTAATAGTAAAGCATTGCTCATCATATTTAGTATTAGGGCGTACAAAAGTGGGGTAAATACATATCAGTCTGTGTTTGCTTCAGGACAGGCATAAGTACTACAGCAATGCAACATTTAAAAACATAGATCACTCAACCTTTCGATATTACACCATAACCTATCCCCGGGACAGCATTGGCACATCCGCCATATAGTGCAACAAACTTACTGCCTTGTAATTATCAGGCTCTCTCTTTACAAGTGTATCCTTCTCAAATAGCAGAATGTGCTTAACCCATTGTATTGTCTTTCAGGATCCTGCTGACTGTGGTCGTCATCTTTAGGATACTCATAGTTGCCATTGTAGGAGAGACTGTTTATGATGATGAGCAGACCATGTTTGTCTGCAACACTCTTCAACCAGGATGCAACCAGGCGTGCTATGACAGAGCTTTTCCTATCTCACACATCAGATACTGGGTTTTCCAGATCATTATGGTCTGTACGCCAAGCCTATGTTTCATCACATATTCTGTACACCAGTCTGCAAAGCAGAAGGAAAGAAGATACTCTACGGTATTTCTCACTCTGGATAGAGACCAGGACACTGTGAAAAGGGAGGACAGTAAAAAGATTAAGAACACCCTAGTCAATGGTGTCCTACAAAACACAGAAAACTCAACCAAGGAAGCTGAACCAGACTGCTTAGAGATAAAGGAAATACCAAACCCCTCCATAAGAACCACAAAATCCAAGATGCGGCGCCAAGAAGGGATCTCGAGATTTTACATAATTCAAGTGGTTTTTAGAAATGCTCTGGAAATTGGCTTTCTTGTTGGACAATATTTCCTGTATGGGTTTAATGTGCCCTCCCAGTATGAGTGCGACCGGTATCCCTGCATCAAAGAGGTGGAGTGTTATGTATCCAGGCCAACAGAGAAGACGGTCTTTCTGGTTTTTATGTTCGCAGTCAGTGGTCTCTGCGTTGTTCTTAATTTAGCTGAATTGAACCACTTGGGTTGGAGAAAGATCAAGACGGCAGTCCGAGGTGTGCAGGCCAAAAGAAAATCAATTTATGAGATCAGGAATAAGGACTTGCCTAGGATGGGTGTGCCCAATTTTGGCAGGACTCAGTCTAGTGACTCAGCCTACGTGTGAGGATGTTTCAAAAGCAATAGCTGAAAACTGGACCCATGCAGCATGAGGAGAGGGAGGGAGGGTGTCTGATTAATGGAATGCCCTTGGACTTGATTGCCATTGCAATGCAGAAATGTGCTGGCCGGAAACGTTATTATCAATCTGTAGCAGTTGCCAGTGATTTAATTGGCAGAAGTCTCTGGCTGGTTAGTTGATACTTCTAATGTTTCAAAACTACATTTGATAGCACACCCTTCTGTACCGCAATACAGAATACTAAGTACAATAGCCTCCTGTATGTCTCAGTGTCACTTAAGGTATGGGAATATTACTGAATACAGACCATTTACAACAATGTGCTTTCGGCATCAAGCCAAGGCAAAACCAAGTCAGATTGTGGCTCTTAAACGTTAACAGCCTATACCAGAAATATGCTGAAAGCAGCAATTCCTGAAATACCCATCAAGTCATGCTACACAACACTATCACTAACAGGAGTGCTGTCTAAGAGGTGTCTTAAAAAACCGAATACTGCCAACTCACCCACTCTCATGCACTGAATCTATTTTCGGGTAGGTTCAATAGAGGTCAGTTATGGTAATCCTTCAGCAAACAAAACATCATTTTTTATTCTATGTAGCAGATTATCCAAAGACTTTTTGATGATAATCGGCTCAGTAGAGAAAAAAAAATGATTATTTCCATAATATGCATTCTGAACGAGCCTGTACTTTATAGCAGTTGAAAAGAAGCATACATTTTTAAACCTTCTCTAGCATTCAGATCATCCCTGCCATGGAGCATATACAGAACTATTGTAAAAAATGAATGGTACACCACTGATTTCACACACCTCAAATAAACTACAGATTCCCTGCATGACATAAAAGCGCTTCCCAGTCTGAGCCACACACGTAAAATGTAAGGGGAGCAGAAAACACAAAAGTAAAATCTGTAAAGTGGCTCCTTATGCATGTGCCCTATTGCATGTTGAATTTTTAGCCTGCTTATATGTACACCGAATTAGAGATCACAAAAGGTACTCAAGATTTCCACTAATCACAGCATATGATTCTAGCTCACAAGTCGGGTGAACTTCTAAACTGGATTTGTTTAGCTAAGGTATATGTCTCTTTAGTGCAAACCATGAAAGACTAACATGTGAACATGAGTATTTCATTACTGCAGTAAGAGATGACACAGCCATAAAAGTAAAACACTTCTCTTCCCACTCTTAAAATACACCTACTGTGCAACCTTGCTGCTTGGTACTGCAGATTTATAAATTCATCAATATTGAACGATATCTTCTCTAAATACCTCTGGCTGCATCGCTGTAATGATGCAATCCTCATTGACCTTGACACACAGATTGCTTAGTGTGCTGTCCTGTTTCCTTCCTTCATGTTATGCTGAGGCTTAAAGATTCCTTGAAGCATTCTTCTTGAGCGCAGTCACACTCTGGTAAGGAAAAAAAAAAAAAATGAATATGTCCACATTGTTTCCAGACACTGCAGGGTATTGACCTACATAATCAGCAACTTTCCAAATGCTTCTGATTCTGGTTACAAATTAATGCATTTATGAAGAAGACCGGCAGTCTGTATTGGTTGGGGTGTGCTATGAATGCATTCAGCTTTTGTAGCAAAAGATGAAATATGTGCACAATGTATGTAAAAGGTTGTACTATACAAGTTTCAAATGTATATCCGGCCGCTTAGCCCCTAGTTGTCTGATATGACCTCTCAGTTGCAAATGTCTCAGTCTATGACAGGGCTGGCCAACCTGCAGATCTCCAGCTGTTGTAAAACTACAACTCCCACCATGCCCTGCTCTAGGTTGAAAGCTGTAAGCAGTCTGGGCATGCTGGGAGTTGTAGTTTTTCAACAGTTGGAGAGGCGCAGGTTGGTCATCCCTGGTCTATAACAACCCAAAGAATCTAAGGCTTGAAATCGATACCAAAGTATATATATGTGGATGCATTGCTCCAGGTGAAACCTCTAAATTGTAACCTGAAAGCAAACAAGGGCAGATTTGGTAAAACTATCTAAATTTAGCAGGAAACTGACAGCTTAGACACTTTTTTCTTACAACTAGAGATGAGCGAATTTCCACTTAGGAAATTCATTCACACTTTGTTTGTTGGTAAAAGGTGAATTGCGTTATAGATTCTGTTAACACGGACCATAACGCAATTCTATGACGGAATGCATAATGGAATTCCTTTAGAGGCATTCCGTTATTCATTCCATCATATTAGAAGTCTATGACCTGCATAACGGATCCGTCCCGTTTTCGTTATGCAGGGGAGTCCTCCGTGGTAACGGAATCCATAACGCAATTCACCTTTTACCAACAAACAAAGTGTGAACGAATTTCAAAATATGAAATTCGCTCATCTCTACTTGCCACATTGTTAAATCTGGCACATTATAAAACTCCACATAGCCATGCCCCCCTTTCTGGTTACTTTTCAAAACTATCTAGTGTAGCATAAAAAGTGTCTGAAGCACATACATTCGATGGACAGTAGGTACTATATGCCAGAACTCGGGAAGATTTTGCTTAGTAAATCCCCCCCATGACCTTTATGCTTTTTTGTATATTCTATTTTGTATATGTAAGTCTGGTGCCTCTTGGTACAACTATACAATGTCAACTGGCAGCTAATGAATATACAGTCAGTCATCATCTTATATGGATTTTCCAGCACGTTTAATTACTCCTGCAGCGAAGCCTAAATAAGGATTTGTTGGGCAAAATAGAGACTTCTTAATGCAGTTAGAAAAGCTACGACTCCTTAGGTGCTCCTTACTAGAAAACTAATTCTACCTACAGAGCCGCAGCCTGACACATTTGTTCAAATGTACATTATACTGCATGTGTTTTCTCCAGAAGCTCTATAGACAATGTGTTACTCACAAACGACTCTCTGGAAATGAAGATGTGCAGTACTGTATGGATCTCAGTAGGTTTAACGTTCTGTATGGCATCACAGTACAACAGCAATGTGCTCCTCTAGCATGAAAGAGAGTGACTTTTTTTTTTTTTTTTAAAGGATGAACTGAGGATATTCCACATTTGCCTGTTTGTTTCTACCGTAAACCTTAATTGTTAAATGCACCTTCAGTAGAGATCAAGTCACCCCTTTGAGGCACCTGCAGTGCCGGAAGGACATTGTGCATTGTTCTGTGATACATTGACAATGCTAAATGAGAACTGTTACATCTGACTTTAGCATCTTGTAAATGAGTAGTGAAAGCGTTGTACTAGAAAATGTAAGTCTGTCTGGAGTATATGGGTGAACTCATACAACGCAGATTTCTAGCAGATTTGTAACATGGTTTGTGCAGTAAACCATGTGCTCGTCACCAAAACAACCCTATGCAGAATAATGGAACCGATCTTCATTTGCAGAAATAACTGCAACCAATCTGCCATGTGTGAATTCACCCTAAACATAGATATCTTAAACTTTAGCCTCTATTGTTAGCCCTGTGCCTGATTTGAGGGTGCATAACAATGTGCCCTTGTGCTTATATCCATTGCATAGTTTTGATAGCTAAAAATCAATGTGTACAAAATGCCCACAGTAAGCGATCTGATGTCCTCATTACTTAACCTGCACTGAACCAAGGTGTCTGGTCTCTGGGTTGTTCTGGGTCACTGCACCAGTTTTCACATGACACCCAATAGACTTTTTTCTTTATTTTACAGCAGATACAATGATATAAGCACAAGTGTTCCCTAAGTAAAGTGGATCAAAAGTCTAGGGAAGATAACCACATAGAGCTAATCTCAGGTTGTAAACATTATAGTAATGCTGCTTATTCCCACTGTTCATGTATTCATAAGTTTTCCGTGTTTTTACTTGTACTATACTTTACATATGGCTCTTTTTACAAGGTCAGTCCTGTGTACAGCTAGTTATTGATTGCCAAATACTCCACACTTCCCGGATGTTCATAAAAAAATAAATGTCCTGCTGAGATCAGGTTGCCAGTATAGAAACTGAGTGCCCGCAGCAATCTTCAATGTTCAGAGAAGGGCAGCATTTTACGTAACAGACAATCAATTATTCTAGAAATCTCAGGGGATGGAAAGAAGGGTTGATATCTAGAAGTAAAAGGCTCAGGACTGTAAAACGGACAGATTTCAAATTGACTGTCATTTACAAGACATGCTAATGATTTATAACTGACAAATAATTAGATTATAGACACTGGGCCTACAGGAATGATATGTGCACCTCTGAATGAGAAGGACTAATTAAAATTAATAGTACGGGGCTATCAGAGCCTTTAATGCTAATAGTATTTCAGGACTTTATTTTTTTATTTTACAAAAGTACAAAATGGAAAATCTCTTCTTTTGGATTTTTTTTTTCCCGTTTTGCTCTGCTGGGACCTGTTCCACTCTTTAAAAAATTAAAACATATATAGAAAGGAATATGAAAACAAGCTGGAGCTACACAGTCTTTTGCTACATAACAACCAGCAAAGTAACAATCGCCCAATTTTCATGTAACTTTTTACCCCATTTTCCTTGACTATTTGTCGAGTGACTGTGGTATGAAATTTCATGAAAGCTGCATGAACTTGTAACAGCCACACGTATTCCTATGGACTGCATCTGTTATGCTACAAAAAGCCTGTGTATAGCCGTCTAAGAGCTTAAGCAGACGGCCATACTGTGCCTCCGTACACGAGAAGCATGGGATCAGATTTTGTCCTTGACACAAAATGTATGGCTCAAGCACTAAGCCATTATACAGGCATTTACAGAATCAAAAGCTCAGGTGAAATAAGGTATAGCAAGTAAAAATAATAGGAGCGTCAGTTTATGTTGTGGAATTTCCTCTGCATTGCTAAGAGTGAAGTCTGTGGTGGAGATCCACAGCACAAACTGACATGCGGGGGATTTAATATCTACACCACAGGTCAGATTTCCGAAAACCATCCACTTTTCTGGTACTGTAAAACACAGCAGATCTGTCAAATGAAAAACCATGGAGGCAAATACTTAACACATGCATTCCGCGTGGGCGTACCCCAAGGTTGTATTTAAAATGGGATATTTTTGTCTTGTTTTCTTACTGTGATTATGAAAATTATAGCAAAAATAATAAAAAATGCCTCATGTAAATACACCCTAAGTGACTGTAAAGATATAACATGGAGCTGCTTTGACTCCCCTTTCTACACAGTGCTCTACCTTACATTAGCAGCTTAGAGGGCAAACACAAGAGAACATCAACCTAAACTTTACAAGTCTATGTACAGTATATGTCTATGTACGGCCATCTGTGAAAGTATTAGGAGACTCCACAAGACTCTCTGTCCCTCCATCTTCCGGCTCGTTGCACTGAAGAGTATCCATGGGTCTATCTCTGTTAAATGGTGCTATGTCACAAGTTTCCACCCAGTAGTGCCGCTTGGAATTAATGGCCAAGAATCTTTCTAGAACAGAATCTATTTGTATTACACTCAAAACTCGACTTCTTTCTCTGGGGTACAAATATCACCAGCATTTCTGCTGAGGTTCTGCCCTCTTTATTTAATCTCTTGGCTGCTACAAAGGAAAGAGGCACCCTGTTGCAGACAGCAGTGCTGACCCTTCAGCAGGCAATGGGTTAAGTGCCATAGATTTCACATGGAGCTCCATTCAGTCTCACAGGACATTTTATACTCACCTTTGTATATTGTATATGGAATTGTTTCATACAATAAAGCGACAATGTAATATTCAGCAGATAATAAAGTACTTGCCTTTTTTGTAAAATGTTTTGTGTGTTCACATCTTTTCCCTAAATGTCTTGCTCTGCAATTCTTCATTAAGGTACAGAGCTGTGGGCATAATTTTAATTACCAGACACCATTCGGTTTAATTAGAGGTGGATTTTGTGTGGACATTGCTTACAATATAAAGAGGTGCCAGCATATAATATTCGGCTATACATTCAGAAGTACGTGTATGTGGTGCAGGAACTGATCTGCAGAATGCAGGCAGGTATTAGTACATGGTATAAAGAGCTGGGCACTCACCTATATTTGGGACCAAACAATTTAATTAGATATATGATAAAAGACACAAATACCATACATTATTTAAAGAACATTACAAACATATTAGAAAAATCGCATTAGAAAGTCGCATTTGAAAGATCGTCCTGGATTAAAAAAGATATTTCAAATAGTCTCTCTTCCGATGATATGAGGACCCAATTTTGTAGCGTCCCGCTACACAGGCCCAAGAAATCGTATTCAAAGTTAACTGCAACCACAATGATATCGCCAAGATATAAATATGTCGTATACAGCTGTTAGTCCTGAGACACTGGTGGTATGATGGTAAATACTCTTATGTGTCCGCGATTACACCCTTCAATTATACCGCACTTATTTGCATCTCACGCTGACCTGCATACATATGTCGATTAAGACTCTGAGGTTGATGACGTCCTCACATAGCCGGGCAGGTGGTTCACTCTTTCACGGCTTACAGCTTGTAGTTGGTGGTAATCCTGTATTGTTTCCTTTAGTAAAAAGATGATTTTGCGTGGCAATGCTGTAGTATGAAGAATAATGTTCTATAATTCAAAGTCCTCCTTGCTTAAGGTTGGGGGGGGGGGGGGGTGGTACCATCAACCTCAGAGCTTTAATCGACACATGTCTGCAGGTCAGCGTGAGATGCGAATAAGTGCGGTATAATCAAAGGGTGTAATCGCGGACACGCAAGTGTATTTACTATCATACCACCAGTGACTCAGGACTTACGGCTGTATATGACATATTTATATCCTGGCAATATCGCTGTGGTTGCAATTACCTTTGAATACGATTTCTTGGGCCTGTGTAGCGGGACGCCTCACACATGCCATAAATCGGGTCCTCATATCATCGGAAGAGAGACTATTTGAAATATCTTTTTTAATCCAGGACGATTTTTCAAATGCGATTTTTCTGATATGTTTCTAATGTTGTTTAAATGTATGGTATTTGTGTCTTTTATTATATATCTAATTAAATTGCTTGGTCCCAAATACAAGTGAGTGCCCAGCTCTTTGTACCACTTTTGCTCTTTTGTATAGTGGGTGAGCCTATATCAGCTGTGAGCACCACGAAATTAGCAAAACATCTATTCATTTTTTGGATTTAGAAATATATAGGGAGGACAACAGATTTAAAACTAGGGCTTTTTTTTAAAAAAACAGACGTCAATTCATATATAGATCTTAGCAGCTGCCATCACCGCCCCTGGCTTCGTAATATACCCAGGGGACAATTTGGGAGAATATCTAGAAATTGTATGGAGGTGGAAGATTACAAAATACAGAGTAAAGTTCTTAAAGATAGATTTCTAGAAAAGGGATATGAAGTTGAGGAACTTGATAGATGTATAGAGAAGATAGAAGAAGAAAGAAATACTGGAAAACCTGAGAAAGGAGTGAAGAATGAAGGGAGGGATTTTAGATTTTCTTTCCTAACTCAGTATAATACCAGAGCTGGTGTAATGAAGAACATCCTGAGAAAAAGCTGGAGTATATTAAAAAGTGACCCGGTTATTGGTAAAGAGATCCCTGATGCACCGAATATTATTTATAAAAAAAGCCCCTAATATAGGAACAAAAATTACACATAGTGCCATTCCACCCAAAAAAAGAATAACTAAAGGGGGTCAATTCACATGGTGCGGCTTTTGTGGTCCGTGCAAAAATCGAACCGTCAAGGAAAGACAGCGGACATGCAACACTATAATTTCAAATAGTAATGGCAACAAATTTGAAGTTAGAACAGCAGGTAGCTGTGAAAGTGAATGTATTATTTACTTGTTACAATGCCCGTGTGGGTTACAATACGTGGGCCGGACCCTCAGGAAGTTGAAGGTCCGAGTTCAGGAGCATGTACGCAATATCAAAACGGGCTTACAATCCCACAGTGTCTCGTCACACTTCAAAATTAAACATCAACAAGACCCGAGAGGACTGAAGTTCATCGGGATAGAAGTGGTGAGGAGACACTGGAGGGGAGGCGATTTTGTTAATCAAGTGAACCGCAAGGAGGTGGAATGGATATACAAACTTGGGACATTACAACCGGCAGGACTTAACATTGAATTTGACTTGAAGCCATGTATAATCTAGTAAGTAACATCATGAACTTGAATTAGAGCTAAGGACCTGTGAGAGCTCCGGTCATGTGACAAAACACCGGAGAGTGTGTAGAATGTGATTGGAGAATGAGTTGAACTTTATGAATGGCAGGAGGTTCCACTGTGTCATGTGATAGGGAGGTGATTTCTATGAATGAATTTCAGGAAATATTGCATTAGTAATGACCGTCTGGATACAAAATAATAGAGATGTTGCAGCATGTGTTGAATTAGTTTATTATGTTGTTATGAAAGATTTACATATTGTAATATTTAAAAAAAAGATTTTATGTGGAGGATGAGGATATATTAGCCCGTCCCCGGATGTTAGTTTGTGACGCCCCTGACGAAGCTCTGGCTAGCGAAACCCGGGTCGGGACACGAGGACGCCGAAGTCCGAGATATTTATGAATTTTATGGACGTTTTGATTATTCACTTTCTTGTAAGTGCATCTTTTATACTTTATTAAAAAAATTAGAAGATAATGCACTATTGTGTGGTCTATATCGGTACTTAGGCAAAAAGAAGTACTTGATTTACACTGGGAAGGAGGAGCAGTTTGGTCAGAAATATTGGATCGGTGAAAGGTGCGCGGTTCTGTGAACTCTACTGAATTTGCTGACGTCTGGACCCACGACGATTTGGAACCTGCGATACCGCAAGTAACACATTGTGTGAACAACGATTCAAGACTTTTTTCTAGACTTTATCATACCTTATATTTAGGTATTAGTACATGTACATGAGTGTGTCACAAGAGGGGGGATACGAAAGGACACCACCACTCAATGTAACACTTGCTCCGATCATCTGGGCCTCTACGTTATCGATTGCTTCAGGGAGTATCACACTTTCATGGAGTACTACATTTTTATAATCCCCAACAGTCCCCTAGAGAACATAAAAAACTATGGCTCTCAGACTTTGGAGACACGTAAACAATTTTTTCCCAAAAAAATATTAGTTTTAGTGCAAGCATCCTCAAACTGCGGCCCTCCCGATGTTGTAAAACTACAATTCCCAGCATGCCCAGACAACCTACAGCTATCAGCAGGGCATGGTGGGAATTGTAGTTTTACAACATCTGGAGGGCCGCAGTTTGAGGATGTCTTTTTAGTGTCTCCAAGATCTGAGAGCCATACATATTGGGTATCGCCGCGTCCGTAAAAATCTTCTCTATAAAAATACCCCATAAACTAGCCCCTCAATAAACGCTGTCAAAAAAATCAAATAAAAACTATGTAAAAAAAGCGCCATTTTTATTGTCACCTTGGATCCCAAAAAGTGTAATAACAAGTCAAAAAGTCATATGCACCCCCAAAGAGTGCAAATCAAACCGCCATCTCATCCCGCAAAAAATGAGCCCCTACATTAGATAGTCGCCCAACAAACAAAAAAAACTGTAGCTCCCAGGCTATGGAGATACTAAAATAAGTTTTTGGTTCCTCAAATGATAATATAGTGTAAAATCTAAATTAATTTAAAAAAAGTAGACATATTAGGTATCTGCCCTATAAAAATAATATTTAACCCAACCCCTCGGATGAACAGCGTTAACAATATAAAATAAAAACGGTGCGAAAACACCCATCTTTTAGCAAAATTTTAATCCTTTTTTCCTGTAAAAAAGCAAGGATTAACAGCCAAACAAAACTAAATATTTATTGCCCTAATTCTGTAATTTTCAGAAACACCCCATATGTGGTCGTAAATGACTATATAGCCAAACGGCAGGACATAGAACGAAGGGAACGCCATATGGTTTCTGGATGGCAGATTTTGAGGACTGTTTTATTTACACCATGTCCCATTAGAAGCCCCCCTGATGTAGCCTAGACTAGAAACTCCAAAAAAGACCCCCATCTAAGAAACTACACCCCTCAAGGTATTAAATTACTTTACAAACTTTGTTAACCCTTTAGGTGTTCCACAAAACTTAATGGCGAATGTAGAAAATTTTAGAATTACATTTTTTTGTTACCTTGTCTCAAAAAAAGTGTAATATAGAGCAACCAAAAATCATATTTACCCTAAAATAGTCCCAAAAACAACAACCACCTTATCCTGTAGTTTCCTAGATGGGGTCACTTTTATGAAGTTTCTACTCTAGGGGTGCAGCAGGCGGCTTGAAATGGTACATGGTGTAAATAAACCAGTCCACAAAAATCTGCCTTCCAAAACCATATGGCGTTCCCCTTCTTCTATGTCCTGCCGTTTAGCCAAACAGTAGTTTACGACCACATATGGGGTGTTTCTGCAAACTACAGTATCAGGGCAACCCATATTGAGTTTTGTTTGGCTGTTAACCCATTTTTTCCAGTAATAAAGTAAGGGTTAAAATTGGAAATTTTCCAAAAAATAGAAATTCCTAAAATTTTTCTCCATCTGCCAATAACACTTGTGGAACACCTAAAGGGTTAACAAAGTTTGTAAACCCAGTTTTGAATACCTTAAGGGGTGTACTTTCTTAGATGGAGTTACTTTTTTGGAATTTCTATTCTAGGGGTACAACGGGGGGCTTAAATTAGGACATGGTATAAACAAAACCAGTCCGGCAAAATCTGCCTTCCAAAACCCGTTTGGCGTTCCCCTCCTTTTATGTCCTCCCATTTGGCCAAACAGTAGTTTAGGACCACATATGGTGTGTTTCTGCAAACTACAGAATCAGGGCAACCCATATTGAGTTTTGTTTGGCTGTTAACCCTTACTTTATTACTGGAAAAATTGATTAAAATTGAAAATTTTCCCAAAAAAATCTAAATTCTAAAATTGTTTCTCCATCTGCCATTAACTCTTGTGGAACACCTAAAGGGTTAACAAAGTTTGTAAACCCAGTTTTGAATACCTTGATGGGTGTACTTTCTGAGATGAAGTTTTTTTTTGGAATTTCTATTCTAGGTTTGCAACGAGGGCTTGAAATGGGACATGGTATAAACAAAACCAGTCCTGCAAAATCTGCCTTGCAAAAACCATATGGCGTTCCACTCCTTCTATGTCCTCCTGTTTGGTCAAACAGTAGTTTAGGACCACATATGGGGTGTTTCTGCAAACTAAAGAAACAGGGCAACCCATATTGAGCTTTGTTTGGCAGATAACCCTTGCTTTGTTCCTGGAAAATATTATATTGGAAAATGTTCCCAAAAAAAAAAAAAAAAAAAAAAAAAAAAAAAAATCGAAATTCTTAAATTTTATGTCCATCTGCCATGAACTCTTGTGGAAGACCTAAAGGGTTAACGACATTTGTAAAATCAGTTTTGAATACCTTGAGTTTCTAAAATGGGGTCATTTTTGGGTTGTCTCTATTACGTAAGCCTCACAAAGTGACTTCAGACCTGGACTGGTCCATAAAAAGTGGGATTTGGAAATTTTTCCAAACTTTGGGTAAATTTGGTATTTTTTAATGCAAAAAAATTAACTTTTTTGACCCAATTTTAGCAGTGTCATGAAGTACAATATGTGACGAAAAAACAGTCTCAGAACGGCCTGGGTAAGTAAAGGCGTTTTAAAGTTATTCACATATAAAGTGACACTGGTCAGATTTTCAAAAAATGGCCAGGGTCCTTAAGGTGAAATAGGGCTGAGTCCTTAAGGGGTTAATAGGAGAAAAAAAAGGGAAAAATATGTCATTCAGCAGTGGTTACAGGAAATATACGTATGTCCCATTAGCTGTTCGGCTGTGAATTGTAATTGTTATATTTTTTATTTTGTGGAGTAGAAATAGGAAAAATAAATAACGTCTTAATGGCCGTTCTGTGGTGAATTGGGATAATTTTTTAAATTTTTTTTTTGGGGGGGGGGGGGTTATTGATCATAAGAAAAAAAAAATATGTCTTAAGGGGTTTTTGTCACCTTAAAAATGGGTATTAAGCTGGCTGACATTAGCGATGTGCTAATGGCAGCTAAACATAACTATATTAGTGCCATCTCACTACCTGCCACGATTATTGAGAAAAATGAACTTTCATAATATGCTAATTAGCCTATAGGAGCAGGGGGGCGTTGCCCCTGCTTCTAGAGGCTCCGTTCTCCCACCTCTGGCCACGCCCTGCTTTACTAGATTGACAGGGCCAGGCAGCGTTCACCTCGTCCTACCGGCCCTGTGCGCTGGGGAGATCTTGCACCGTTCAGTATTTGGCGCAGGCGCAGTGAGGATGCTGGCAGCCAGCGAGCACCCTTCACCCACTGCGCCTGCACCGTATACTGAACGGGACAGCACAGGTGTGAAATTTACACTGCAGACAGGGCCGGAGGAATAACACCAACGCTGCCTGGCCCTGTCAATCTAGTGAAGCAGGGTGTTGCCAGAGGTGGGAGAACAGAGCCTCTAGGAGCAGGGGCATCGCCCCCTGCTCCTAGAGGCTAATTAGCATATTATAAAAGTTAATTTTTCTCAATAACGGCAGAAGGCAGTGAGATAGCAGCTTAATCTCCATTGTTCAGGAGACAAACCCTTTAATTGCCGTTCAGCAGTGAGGTGACATTGTACTACAGCCATTTACAGGGTATATTAATAGGAAAGATACGTACGGCCCATTTGACGTTCTGCGGTAACTTGTGATTGTTATATTTCTTTTATTTTAGTGTAGAAATAGGAAAACAAAGGAATAAATGTATGTC
Source organism: Bufotes viridis (assembly GCA_033119425.1). Classification (NCBI taxonomy): domain Eukaryota; kingdom Metazoa; phylum Chordata; class Amphibia; order Anura; family Bufonidae; genus Bufotes; species Bufotes viridis. The sequence goes on from CM065599.1 coordinate 38,420,014, forward strand.
ATAATTGGCATTCAGCGGTGAAGTTACATTATACTACAGCCATTTACGGGGTGTATTAATAGGAAATATACGTACGTCCAGTGTGAGACTGGGGTGCCTAGGGCCCACCAGTGAAAATTATACTAGGGGCCCAACCTACAGCTACCAAAAAGAAATATTACTTGTTCATTTTTCAGGCTCATGCACATGAATATTTGCGGTTTAGCACACAATACAGTATTGTGCACTGCTCTATATCAGATTGCTTCTCATTAACCCTTTCATGACTAAGGTTCATGGATGTCCCAGTGTCCAGGTCAAAATTTACAAACCTGACATGTGTCACTTTATGTGGTAATAACTTTGGAACACTTTTACTTATCCAGGCCATTCTGATATTGTTTTCTCGTGACACATTGTACTTCATGATAGTCATAAATTTGAGTCAATATATTCCACCTTTATTTATGAAAAAATCGTAAATTTAGAAAAATTTGCAATTTTCAAAATTTCAATTTCTGTGCTTTTAAAACAGAAATTGATACCTCATAGAATATTCATTACTTAACATTCCCTGTACAGTATGTCTACTTTAAGTTGGCATCATTTTGTAAATGTCATTTTATTTTCTTAGGACGTTAGAAGGCTTAGAAGTTTAGAAGCAATTCTTAGAATTTTTAAGAAAATTTCCAAAACCCACTTTTTAAGGACCAGTTCAAGTCTGAAGTCAATTTATGGGGCTTACATAGTGGAAACCCCCCATAAATGAGCCCATTGTAGAAACTACACCCCTCAAGTTACTCAAAACTGATTTTACAAACTTTGTTTCCCCTTTAGGTGTTCCACAAGAAAGGGAAATGTAGATGAAATTTCAAAATTTACCTTTTTTGGCAGATTTTCCATTTTAATCCATTTTTTTCTCTAACACATCGAGGGTTAACAGCCAAACAAAACTCAATATTTATTGCCCTGATTCTGTGGTTTACAGGAACACCCCATATGTGGTCGTAAACTGCTGTAAGGGTGGACGGCAAGGCACAGAAGGAAAGGAGCGCCATATGGTTTATGGAAGGCATATTTTGCTGGTCTCATTTTTAGATACCATGTCCCATTTGAAGCCCCCCTGATGCACCTTTACAGTAGAAACTCCCCAAAATTTACCCCATTTTGGAAACTAGGGGATAAGGTGACAGTTTTTTCGGTACTATTTTGGGGCAAATATGATTTTTAATTGCTCTATATAACGTTTTTTGAGAGGCAAGATAACCAAAAAAGGGCTCTTTTGGCACTTTTTTTATTTTTTATTTTTTACAAGATTCATCTGACAGTAGATCATGTGTTATTTTTATAGAGCAGATCATTACGGACATGGCAATACATAATATGTATACTTTTTCTTATTTATTTGAGTTTTACACAATAGTAGCATTTTTGAAACAAAAAAATGATGTTTTTGTGTCTGAGAGCTATAGCTTTTTTTATTTTTTGACTGATTGTCTTAGTTATGGTCTCATTTTTTGCAGGATGAGGTGTCGGTTTGATTGGTACTATTTTGGGGGCATACTTCTTTTTGATCGCTTGGTGTTGCAATTTTGTGATGCAAGTTGACAAAAATTGCTTTTTTGGCACAGTTTTTATTTAATTTTTTTATGGTGTTCAGCTGAATGGTTAGGTCATGTGATATTTTTTAAAGAGCAGGTCCTTACGGACGTGGTAGTACATAATATGTATACTTTTTTTTTTATTTAGGTGTTACACAATCATGTTTTACAAAATCATGTTTTAGTGTCTCCATAGTCTGAGAGCCATAGTTTTTTCAGTTTTTAGGCGATTGTCTCAGGTTGGGTATCATTTAGAAAAATCAGTCCCCTTCCTAGTCATGTCAGTAAAGGGTTTGACAATCATAGAATAATTTTTAATAAACTTTCTATAGAAACCCAAGAACCGTTGCAGTGCTTTAAGGTTCTCAGGAAGATCCCAATCTAAAATTGCCTGGACCTTCCCAGGATCCATATGGAAACCTGAAGCAGATAATAGGTATCCCAGGAACTTTATCTCCTGAATGGCGAAGACACACTTTTCAATTTTCACATATACTGTAATTTATTCGTCCGTAGGACCTGCAGTACCTGTCTGACATGTACCTCGTGTGTTTTCAGATCAGACGAATAAATTAAAATATTATCTAGCTATATCACCACAAACCTGGACTAAAAATATAGTTAACAAAATGTTAGAAGACAGCAGGAGCATTGGTCAGACCGAAAGGCTTGACTAGATTTTCATAATGCCCCTCAGGGGTGTTAAAAGCTGTCTTCCACTTATCCCCTTCCTTGATACAAATCAGATTGTAGGCCTGCCTAAGATCAAGTTTAGAGAACCACCTAGCACCCGCAATCTGATTAAACAGGACAGGAATGAGAGGAAGAGGGTATGGGTCTTGGATGGCTATCCGGTAGAGATGAACTTCCCGAAAATGTTCGGGTTCCGAACTCGACCCGAACTTTATCCCAAACCCCATTGAAGTCAATGGGGAACCGAACTTTTAGGCACTAAAAAGGCTGTAAAATAGTCCAGGAAAGGGCTAGAGGGCTGCAAAATGTAGCTAAATGCCCTGCAAACAAATGTGGATAGGGAAATTAATTAAAATAAAATAAAAAAAATAAAAATTAACCAATATCAATTGGAGAGAGGTCCCATAGCAGAGAATCATGCGTCATATCACCCACCACTGGAGAAGGCCACTTTCAGTTATTTCGGCCCCAGCACCCAGACAGAGGAGAGAGGTCCCACAGCAAGGAATAAGGCATCATATCACCCACCACTGGAGAAGGCCACTTTCAGTTATTTAGGCCCAGCACCCAGTTTGAGGAGAGGTTTATTCAACTTTGGGTTGCACCGCAAGATCATGGTAAAGTTAAAAATATGAGGATTCAATAAAGAAGTGCCCCGGAGTACAAGAATACATGGTTGAGGGGGAGGCAGTTATAAATGTCTATTCTGCACAAGGGAGGGACAGATTCTGTGGGATCCATGCCTGGTTCATTTTTATGAACGTCAGCTTGTCCACGTTGGTAATGACGCCCCCTGTCGTGCTGAATACATGTTCAGACAAAACGCTGGCCGCTAGGCAGGCCAGCACCTCCAAGGCATAAAATGCTAACTCTGGCCACATGGACAATTTGGAGACCCAGAAGTTGAATGGGGCCGAACCATCAGTCAGTACGTGGAGGGGTGTGCAGACGTACTGTTCAACCATGTTAGTGAAATGCTGCCTCCTGCTAACACGTTCCGTATCAGTTGGTGGTGCAGTTAGCTGTGGCGTGGAGACAAAACTTTTCCACATTTCTGCCATGCTAATCCTGCCCTCAGAGGAGTTGGCTGTGACACAGCTGCGTTTGCGACCTCTTGCTCCTCCTCTGGCTTCGCCTTGGGCTTCCACCTGTTCCCCTGTGACATTTGGGAATGCTCTCAGGAGCACGTCTACCAGCGTGCGCTTGTACTCGCGCATCTTCCCATCATGCTCCAGTGCAGGAAGTAAGGTGGGCACATTATCTTTGTACCGGGGATCCAGCAGGGTGGCAACCCAGTAGTCCGCACACGTTAAAATGTGGGCAACTCTGCTTTCGTTGCGCAGGCACTGCAGCATGTAGTCGCTCATGTGTGCCAGGCTCCACAGAGGTAAGGACAAGCTGTCCTCTGCGTATCGTCATTGTCCTCCTTATCCCCCCAGCCACGCACCAGTGATGGGCCTGAGCTGTGTCGGGGCCACCCCGCTGTACACCTGCTTTATTCTCATCCTTCTCCACCTCCTCCTCGTCCTCCAGTAGTGGGCCCTGGCTGGCCACATTTGTACCTGGCCTCTGCTGTTGCAAAAAACCTCCCTCTGAGCCACTTCTAACAGACTGGCCTGAAAGTGCTAAAAATGACCCCTCATCCTCCTCCTCCTCCTCCTTGGCAACCTCCTCTTCCATCATCGCCCTAAGCGTTTTCTCAAGGAGACATAGAAGTGGTATTGTAACGCTGATAACGGTGTCATCGCCACTGGCCATTTTGGTGGAGAACTCGAAACAGCGCAACAGGGCACACAGGTCTCGCATGGAGGCCCAATCATTGGTGGTGAAGTGGTGCTGTTCTGCAGTGCGACTGACGCGTGCGTGCTGCAGCTGAAACTCCACTATGGCCTGCTGCTGCTCGCACAGTCTCTCCAGCATGTGCAAGGTGGAGTTCCACCTGGTGGGCACGTCGCATATGAGGCGGTGAGCGGGAAGGCCGAAGTTACGCTGTAGCGCAGACAGGCGAGCAGCGACAGGATGTGAACGCCGGAAGCGCGCACAGACAGCCCGCACTTAATGCAGCAGCTCTGACATATTGGGGTAGTTGTGAATGAACTTCTGCATCACCAAATTCAGCACATGCGCCAGGCAAGGGATGTGCCTCAAACCGGCTAGTCCCAGAGCTGCGACGAGATTTCGCACATTATCGCACACCACCAAGCCGGGCTTGAGGGCCACCGGCAGAAACCACTCGTCGGTCTGTTGTTCAATACCCCGCCACAACTCTTGCACGGTGTGGGGCCTGTTCCCCAAACATATGAGTTTCAGAATGGCCTGCTGACGTTTACCCCGGGCTGTGCTGAAGTTGGTGGTAAAGGTGTGTGGCTGACTGGATGAGCTGGTGGAAGCAGAGGAGGAGGAAGCCTAGTAGGAGGAGGAGGCTACAGGAGGCAAAGAATGATGCCCTGCGATCCTTGGCGGCGGAAGAACGTGCGCCAAGGAACTCTCTGCCTGGGGCCCAGCTGCCACTACATTTACCCAGTGTGCAGTTAGGGAGATATAGCGTCCCTGGCCGTGCTTACTGGTCCACGTATCTGTGGTTAGGTGGACCATGCCACAGATGGCGTTGCGCAGTGCACACTTGATTTTATCGGATACTTGGTTGTGCAGGGAAGGCACGGCTGTCTTGGAGAAGTAGTGGCGGCTGGGAACAACATACTGTGGGACAGCCATGGACATCAGCTGTTTGAAGCTGTCTGTGTCCACCAGCCTGAATGACAGCATTTCAAAGGCCAGTAGTTTAGAAATGCTGGCATTAAGGCCCAGGGCTCGAGGGTGGCTAGGTGGGAATTTACGCTTTCTCTCCAAGGTTTGTGAGATGGAGAGCTGAACGCTGCCGTGTGACATGGTGGAGATGCTTGGTGACGCAGGTGGTGGTGTCGGTGGCACATCCTCTGTTTGGTGGGCGGCAGGTGCCAACGTTCCTCCCGAGGAGGAGGAAGAGGCCGAGGCAGCAGCAGAAGAGGGAGCAGGGGGAGCCAGAGTGAGTTCCTTGCTTTTATGGTGTTTACTCCACTGCAGTTCATGCTTTGCATGTAGATGCCTGGTCATACAGGTTGTGCTAAGGTTCAGAACGTTAATGCCTCGCTACAGCGTGCAAACCACTCAGGTCTTGTTGTCAGCACATTGTTTAAAGAAGTGCCATGCCAGGGAACTCCTTGAAGCTGCCTTTGGGGTGCTCAGTCCCTGGTGGCGGTGGCCAGTAGCAGGCGAAATCTCTTGGCGGCGGCTGTTCTGCTTTTGCCCCCTGCTCCCTCTTTTGCTACGCTGTTGGCTCGGTCTCACCACTGCCTCTTCCTCTAAACTATGAAAGTCAGTGGCATGACCTTCATTCCATGTGGGGTCTAGGACCTTATCGTCCCCTGCATCGTCTTCCACACAGTCTTCCTCCCTGACATCCTGTTCGGTCTGCACACTGTAGAAAGACGCAGCAGTTGGCACCTGTGTTTCGTCTTCATCAGAAACGTGCGGACTACGATGAGGTGGTATTCCCATGTCCTCATCATCAGGAAACATCAGTGGTTGTGCATTCTATGTCTTCCACCACTGGGGAAGGGCTAGGTGGATTCCCTTGGGAAACCCTGCCAGCAGAGTCTTCAAACAGCATAAGAGACTGCTGCATAACTTGAGGCTCAGACAGTTTCCCTGATATGCATGGGGGTGATGTGACAGACTGACAGGCTTGGTTTTCAGGCGTCACCTGTGCGCTTTTTGCAGAAGACTGGGTGGGAGATAATGTTGTGAACGTGCTGGATCCACTGTCGGCCACCCAATTGACTAGCGCCTGTACCTGCTCAGGCCTTACCATCCTTAGAACGGCATTGGGCCCCACCTGTAAATTCTGGCGGGTACTGGAGCCTGAGGTAGTTGGTTCACTAGGACGTGTGGCTGTGGCAGAATGGCCACGTCCTCTCCCAGCACCAGAGGGTACACTAACACCACCATGACCGCGTCCCTTACTAGATGTTTTCCTCATTGTTACCGTTCACCTAGCACCACAGTAAGAAAAAAAATATTTAGCCCAATGTATTGATTTCAAATTCAGGCCTTTTTTTTTTTTACAGGCACCTAACACTATCTGCCTATTTATGTACCGTATTACACTAATCCAGGCACAGCAGTAACCACTGATTTAGGGAAATATCTATTGTAGGGCTAGTATTTAGGCCCTGGATGAAAGGTATCCTTTTATGGACAAATTTACACTTGGAGATGCACAGTAGAATGAGAAAAAAAATATGTAGGATTATGCCTTCAGCAATTGTATTTTAACACTTTGTGTAATATACTCTTTAACAGACAGAAATACAATGGGAGATGCACGATAGTGTGTGAAGTTAATGAGGATGACCCTCTCAGCACTTTTATATACACCTTGAGTGTAATATACCCTTTTACGGACAGATTAACACTTGGCCTACAACAGCTGGGACATCAGATTCAGGGTATTGCTATTTTGGCAATTGAATTTCACCCCAGAACAAAATATACCCTTTTACGGACAGATTAACACTTAGCCTGCAACAGCTGGAACACCAGATTCAGGGTATTGCTATTTTGGCAATTGAATTTCACCCCAGAACAAAATATATGTTTTGGCGGACACTATTATACTTTGCCAGCCATAGCTGAAACCACTGATTTATGGTATTGCTATTTTGGCAATTGAATTTCACCCCAGAACAAAATATATGTTTGGCGGACACTATTATAGTTTGCCAGCTAGTGCTGGGACACCAGATTAAGGTGATTGCTATTTTGGCAATTGAATTTCACCCCAGAACAAAATATATGTTTTGGCGGACACTATTATACTTTGCAAGCCACTACTGGAACACCAGATTCAGTGTATTGCTATTTTGGCAATTGAATTTCACCCCAGAACAAAATATATGTATTGTATTTAACCCCTTAATAAAATATAGAAATTGCTATCCTGAGTTTCTAGGGGTGACAATTAGCACAGCCAAGCCTCTTATGTAGGATATAGCAAAAAAAAAAACTAGTATTGATGGATTGATGGACTTGGTGGCAGCTTGTTCTGGTGCACCACAAGTCACAAAATGGCAGCCGATCACCCCAGAAAAAAAGTGACAGAAAAACGCTCTGTGCAGCCTAAAAACCAGTGAGCAAGTAACTAGCAGAAGTTGAATCATTCACAGCTGTAGATCGATCACTTCATTAGGTGCTTTTGCTGACACTTCCCTGCCTAATCTCGCCCTTACAGCAGCTGTGTCCTCTCCCTACACTAATCAGAGCAGTGTGACGTGCAGCGCTACCTGACTCCAGCTTAAATAGAGGCTGGGTCACATGCTGCACTTGGCCAATCACAGCCATGCCATTAGTAGGCATGGCTGTGATGGGCTCTTGGGGCAAGAAGTAAAACGCTATCTGATTGGCTGCTGTGCAGCCCTTAAGAAAGCGGGAAGAAATCACCGAAAAACGAACCCAAACTTTTTTGAAAATGTTCGGGTTCGGGTCCGTGTCCCGAACACCCCAAAATTCGGTATGAACCCGAACTATTCTCGAACTGTTCGCTCAACACTATTATCCGGTTTAGTTTGCGGAAATCTAGGCAAGGAAGCAGGCCCCTATCTTTCTTTTTAAAAAAGAAAAACCCTGCAGCCACGGGTGATGAAGAGTGTCTGATGTGTCCCTTAGCCAGACTCTCGGAGATATAATCTTTCATGGCTTGTCTCTCGGGACCCGAAAGATTATATAACCTGGTCTTGTGTAATTTTGCACCAGTAATCAGGTTAACCAGGCAATCATAAGGACGGTGAGGTGGTAAGTTCTGACAACCCTTTTCAGAGAAAAAGTACTCAAAATCTGAAACAAATGTAGGTAGAGTAGCTATGGAGGCGACTAAGCAATTGCTATTTAAGCAATTTTCTCTGCAATGCTCACTCCACTCCAATATCTCCCTGGCCTGCCAATCCACCACTGGATTGTGCGTTACCAACCAGGGAAGACCCAATACCACAGGAGAGGGAAGGCCCTCCAGTACATAACATGAAAGACACTCGTTTTGGTGGTCCCCTACCCGAAGGTGTAAGTTATGGACAATATAAGTTAGGTTTCTCTAAGACAGAGAAGCAGAGTCAATAGCGAATATGGGAATAGGTCTCTGTAGCGTACAGAAAGACAAACCCAAAGTCTGGGCAAAATGGGCATCTATCAAATTAATCCCTGCGCCACTGTCTAGAAAGAAAGAAATGGTCTCCGCTGGCAACACAAATTGAGACGTACGTATGGAGGAAACGTATACCCCCCGGCTGACATCCTCCACACAGCCTGGGGTCAGTAGTTTTCCGACGGTCGTTTGTTTTTGGGTATGGAAGGACAGACATTAATTAAATTAACCCTCCCCCCACTGAAAAAACAAACCCCATGCCTACGCGAGCCTCAGGAGGACAGACCTATCGAGTAGTTCCTCCTAGCTGCATAGGTTCGTCTAGGTCCGTACAGACTAGCTGCTGCTTTGGAGGGTTACTAATTGCTCAGGATTTTTCAATCTGTCCCTAAGACATCTATCTATTCTGATAGAAAGGGACATAACAGCATCAAGGGAAAAGGGGGTCTCATACAGCGCAAGCACATCCTTAACCCTTTCGGGTAATCCATAGCAGAACTGACTCCTGAGAGCCAGAATGTTCCACTGAGTATCCGTAGCCCACCCACGGAACTCTAAGCAATACTCCTCTGCTGGCCAATCTCCCTGTAGGAGTCTCTGTAACTTCGACTCAGCCAGGGCGACTCAGTCAGGGTCATCATATATGAGACCCAAGGCCCCAAAAAATCCATCCACTGACTGGAGAGCCTGGTAATCAGTGGGTAAAGGGAACGCCCAGGATTGCGGGTCCTCCTGCAGCAGGGGAATAACAATCCCCACCCGCTGTTCTTCATTACCAGAGGAGTAGGGGCGCAGCTTAAAATATAACTTACAGGCCTCATGAAACGTCACAAATTTGTCCCTTCCCCCAGAAAATCTGTCAGGAAGAACAACCTTGGGCTCCGGAGTAACCTGGCGGTTGCTGGGCTTGCGGTCTGCTGCAATTGCTGCTGTTGCTAGAGGACCAACGCCTTCAATCCTGCCACCTCCAAAGACAGGCCTTAAGTTGCTTTGTCAAAGCAGCAATATAATCCATACTGGATTCTAAATAGGCAGAAAGGAAAAAAAAATAAAAACTTTTTTTTCTTCTTTTTTTACCTACACAAAATAAGGGCCCGGCATGCCGATCACAGACGTGTGACGCAAAGGGAGGGAAAAGGGAAAGCGCTGTCCAAGGGAGAGGAAAAGGTGGTGACCCCTAACTCACCTTGAGGCTGGTACCTGACTGCCCTGACGTCCCTAGATGGGTTTTTCACCCGTACGCCGATCACGTGCATAAATTTTGGCTTTCTTTAAGAGGAGCCCTAAGTAGTGAATTGGGCGGTGGGAGCACTAGTCCTCACCACTAACACTAAAAGAAAACACCAGGGAGAGGACAGACAATACAGATGAAACATATAATCCCAGGTGGGAGACAACAGTGGACAACAAAAGCCCAACAGGGACCCGGAGGGTAATGCTCTGGTACGACAACCAGGAACAACAGCTACACAGCTCCAGTGGGTCAGTATAGAAGTCAGGGCAGGAAGCTCTATATCTAGCAACTAAAGAAGTGGGAAGGGGGAATATAAAGAGGTTGGGAGTGACGGACAAGAAACAGCTGAGGAGAAGAAGCTACGGATCAAAGAGGATTGCAAGGCAAACACAGAAAGCTACCATTAAGTAACAGTGCGATCTTTAGACATAGAGCGCGCAGCCACCCGCTGCGACTTCCTGACCCTGGGTATAATTGAGTCAGATGTGGCTCCTGACACCCTCGTGACAGATGCCTAATATGTCGATTTTTTTTTATTCCTATTAAAGGGATTGTCTTATCTCAGACAATGGGGGCATATTGCTAGCATACGCTCCTATTGTCTTAGAGGTGCGGGTCACACAGCCCTGAAAGTGGTGGAGCCCAAATTTATTTAACAACTAAAGCACAAAATGAAACAAAAAGTACTCTTTTTTTTACATTTACGTCTACGGAGCTGTGTGAGGACTCATTTTTTGAGGGGCCGATCTGTACTATATTGATACCGTATGTTGGAGTGTGCATGACTTTTTTTTAGCAATGCTTACTCAAGATCATCTCGCCACCTTCTGTATGACTGTGTAGCTCTGCTCTTCCTATTGAAGCAGCAGGCAGCGGCGCATGCCAGCAGAAAACTGAGGCTGCCTGCCGCTGCTGATTAATATGTAGACCACAGGTCACACTACATTTTTTCCCAAAGAATAAAGATACTCCTGTTAACAATTTTGAGGAATATTTTTAGTCGTGGAGGAGTACGAATTTTGCGGTAATTCACATATATAATGCATAGGCCCACTTAACATTATGAGACTGATATTTCTGCAGGGAGCCATTGTTAGTCTCCCGTGCAGAAATAAATGTAGATAATTTTACATTTATCCAACATACAATACAGGGGTAGGCAACCTCCGGCACTCCGACTGTTGTGAAACTACAAATCCCAGCATGCATATTTGCTCTGCTCTTATCAGAACTCCCATAGAAATTCAATGGAGCATGCTGGGAATTGTAGTTTCCCAACAGCTGGAGTGCCGAAGGTTGCTGGCCCCTGCACTAAAGACCACTGCTGCCATACACTGCACCCACCTGACGCTGCCATACACTGCGCTAACCTGACACTACTATATACATATTACATACACAGCTCTACCACATTCCCATTACACAGATAGTTTACTATATACAGATTGCACACACAGCTCTGCTACATGTCCATTACACAGATAGAACTACTGAGTGCACAGTACACACAGAAAGCTTTATACACACCTTGCATACATAAATTACCTCTGCATTCTTCACCAGAACAGCATATGTTCCCTTACCTTTTCCCAAACACATGGCTGATCACATGACTGTGACATCACCACAGGTCTTGTAACCACAATGTAGTGTTTAGTCCAGTTTCTGGAGCTGCTACTGGTGAGAGAGATGTCCGTGAGGGGCAGGGCTTCTCAGGAGAGAGGCGGGGCTTCATGTGTGGCGGAACTGGCAGCTTATGATACAGCGCACCTAGCAAGAAAAAGACCATGCGTAAAAATACACGAGTCTTTTTCCAGGGAGTAAAATGGTAAAACAGGCGTTATTGCGACCTCTGTAGACTAACTAGGCAGGGGCCCACAGAGGATTACCCCGGCTACCCGGTGGGCCAGTCCAAGCCTGCATACGTCCAATTAGCCATTTAAAGGGTGTATTACTAGGAAAGATGCGTACGGGACGTTCTGCGGTGAATTGTGATTTTTATGTTTCTTTTTTTGGAGTGTAGAAATTTTAATTTAGCGGTGAAGTTACATAGTACTAAAGCCAGTTACGTGGTGTAGAAAAGGAAATATACGTACGTCCCATTAACCGTTCTGCGGTGAATTGTGATTGTTATATTTACTTTTATGGGGTATAGTTATAGAAAAAAGAATACGTCTTAATTGACCTTCTGCGGTGAATTGTGATTTCTTTTTTTTTGGGGGGGGGGGAGTTTATTAACCATAAAAAAAATAAAAATAAAAAAAATTATATATATATATAAATAATGTCAACATTGCCGTTCAGCTGTGAAGTAACATTGTACTGCAGCCTTTTTTGGGTGGTATTTTAATTTTAATTTAATTCTTTTATTATACAGTATGTCAGACAGACAGATGACAGGCCCTTCAAAGGGAACGGGCAGTGGGCAAAATGTTTCGGTCACAGGCAGCAGAAGAAGGGGGAGGGGGGTGGCAGCAGGAGTCGCAGAGAGAGGCCTGAGCTCCCGGTGTCAGCTAGCGGTCGTGCTTGAACTGCAACCCAGCGGTGCTTGAATGGTTGACTCGTTCTTCGACTTGGTCACAAGTGACATCAGACACCCCCAGCTAACAGCCGGTGGGTTCCTCTGACACGATGCTTAGTTGGCATGGGCCGGGGGCAGCCCCTGTGCCCTCACCTGTCCTGAACCTTCCGTCATTTTCAGTTCCCTTGAGAACTATTTTATGCTGTAGGCTCAGCTCCACTTTTCGAGCTACTAGAGCAGGTATGGCCAACCTGTGGTTCTCCAGCTGTTGCAAAACTACAACTCCCAGCATGCCCAGTCTGCCTACAGCTATCAGCCTACAGCAGGGCATTTGGAGTTGTAGTTTTACAACAGCTGGAGAGCCGCAGGTTGGCCAGCCCTGTACTAGAGGACAATCAGCAGCTACTGCTCAGCCAAGATTTGGAGGAGACATCTGCCTCTTTCTCCAGTAGGCGGGCAAGGAGTGATGATGAGAGTTGCGTGAGAGCAGGTGTTGTGAGCGGTCAGGCTCCTGGCCTGAGACCGTTGAGGGTGACATCAGTGATGTGCAAACAGTAGCGGATGATGATGATGTAGCCGATTGCACTTGGGAGCCGGGTGAAGAAGAGGCTTCATTATCATCATCAAGAGAAGAGTGTGGCAGCTTGCAAGAGAGGCAGGGGCTGAGTCCGCAGGGTGGCAGCAGTGGGAGGTCGGGAGCCAAAACATGCCCAGAGTAGACCACCTACCGGCCTGGAAACTTGCGGTGCAGGGGTTTACGGAGGCAGCAGTAGCAGGCAGTCAGCGCGGAGTGTTGGGGGGGGGGGGGACTACCACACTTGGTTAGGCCGCCAGAACATGGCCATTTGCCGAATTTGTGGGTAGAAGGTGAAGCGTGGCCAGGGTGCCAACGTTGGCACAACGACCCTGTGTCAACACATGCAGGGTCACCATAAAGTGGCCTGGGAGAACCGTTGCTCCGATGTGGTGGTCCAGCTTGCCGCAGCAGCTGCATCACCCAGTGGCACGCACCCACCCTCATTTTTCACTCTGCTTTTTCCTAACCCTGTTACTACCTTCCTTCTACCCATCTCCCTACCTATACCTATCTACAATAGTTGATCGCCCATCTCCCTCATATCCTGAATCGCTATTTTACCTATCTAATTATTTGCAACCAACTAGATATCTAAGCTGCAACAGACAACTATCTAAACTAACTTTTTTTATGGTTTTACAGAAAATTCTGTATATTCAGTCGTAGCGATGAGCGGCAGGGGCAATATTCGAATTCTTGAATTCGTGATTATTTTCTTGATTGTGAAAATCGGCAATGTAATATGTGCGTATTGTGCGAGCAATACAGGCGTGGGTCACTTTTGCTACATTTTTTAAGATGCTAGAAGTTTACTGAGACTGGAGAAAATGGTTGGCACGGCATAACATTACAATATCAGAGTGCTCCGATTTATTTGCGATTGCACAAATCGGCAATTAATGCGCATATTTTTGCACAATACAGGTAACTTCACATTTTAGCAGGTCTGACTACATATTTCTGATTGGTGCATTGTTGTGAATTTTTACATCACGGCACTATGTCTGTAGCATGTATCCATAGACAGCAGAACCTAACACCCTGCACTGTAATCTATTAGCTACACTATGTCACAATCTAACCTACACTGACTAGCTCTCACTAACCATCTGTATATATATATATATATATATATATATATATATATATATATATATAAGCTAACTATGTAATGTAATGTAATGTGACACAGCAAAACAAAAAGCACAGCAATGACACTGCTGTCTCTCTCATAACTGTAAAAAAAAAAAAAAAAAAAAAAAAATGCTGTAAATTGCAGCTGGGAAGGTTCTCATATACGAAGCATACTTTCACACTAGCAATTTTACTTTCCGGTGTAGAGAGCAGTCGTCGGGTCTCTACACCGGAAAGAAACTGATCAGGATTATCCCCATGCATTCTGAATAGAGAGAAATTCGTTCAGGATGCATCAGGATGTCTTCCGTTCAGCAGACTGAGGATTTGTCTCTGTCCAAAAATCCGGAAGACTTTCCGTAATGCCGGATTTGGAATTAATGTCCATTGAAGTGCATTAATCCGGATCCGGAATTAAGCTAAACGTCGTTTCAGTACAACGCCGGACCCGACGTTTAGCTCTGCGCATGTGCAGCAGCAGTTCCGATCGGGCCCCAGTGCAAGCTGGGGCTCTGATCGGTTACCATGGCAGCCAGGACGCTGGCTGCCATGGTAAGTACACCTGTAATGTCATGAAGGAGCGCCCGGCGGCCGCAGCGCGGGTAAGTACACTGCTACGGAGCTCCATGTAGCGTCCTGGCTGCTACGGTATCCTGAAAGCATTTTGAAGACTGATCAGGATCCTGATCAGTCTTCAAATGCTTTCAGGCGACTTGCGTTGTGACGGATCCGGCGGGACGGAAGTGCCTGCCGGATCCTCAGAACGCAAGTGTGAAAGCACCCTAAAGGGGTAGGCAACTTTCCTATTGGTTGCTAGGGATGTTGCTAAGCTCAGTCAGAGACAATGCTGCCTTCTCATTGGCCTACAAGCAATAAGCAGGGAGGGATCATGGGTTCAGAGGAAAAAAAAAAAACTAGTATATTCACAAATACAAATTTATAGCACTATATTCTAAATATTCACGAATTCTCGAAGTGCTGATATTAGCGAAAAATATGTGGGATTCGAATATTCATGCCCAACAATATTTAGTCGCAGAATTTTCTGCCACAAAATCGGCCATGTTAGAAGGCAAACTAAAGAATGGTTGAAGAAGAATAAAGTTAAAGTTTTGAAATGGCAGAGTCACAATTCTGACCTTAACCCAATTGAAATGTTGTAGGAGGACTTGAAAAAAGGCTGTCACCAAGATCAACCCCATTAAACCAGGCATACTATGCAAATGAGCAAGTTGGAGCAGCAGGAGGTAGGGCTGAATCCTTTGAACACTGCTTTGTAACACCCCTTGTGCTCTGCACACTCCCCCATCTGACTGAAAGGGCTAAACAGCTTTCTTCTAGCATGTACACATCGTATACACTATAGCTTCACCACACCTCTTAACATATGCTCAAAAAGCTAATCCACATATTTCTGCTTTAAAGGGGTATTGCCAACACTGAAAATGCGGGCATATCACCGAGAATGGAGTAGGGAGAGTAGTGGCTGAAGGCCCCCGGGTTTGCCGGGGTCCGGCCACCACCAAGCGCTCTCCCCATACAACTGAATGGAAGCACACTGCACTTGCACGGCCACACCATAGAAATGGGAGCCATTCATTTCTATGGGGCCAACTAAAATAGCAGAGCCAGCACTTAATTATTTTCGCCGGCCCCATAGAAATGAATATAGGGTGGTTACACAGGCGCAGTGAGCCCTCCGCCACCTTTCCCTCTCCGTTCTCAGTATAGGTGTGGTTTGTAGCAATATACCCACATTGTCTGTGATCTGAATACCCGTTTAAGGCTGCTTCACATGAGTGAGTCCATTGCGGGAATCACGCTCCATGTGCAAGTCTGATCCTAGTGTGTCTTGCCAACAGTCAAGCTGTTATGGTTTGGGGCTGCATGAGTGCTGCCAGCTGTGGGTAGCTACAGTTCATTGAGGGAACTATGACTGCCAACATGTACTGTGATCTACTGAAGCAGAGCATGGTCCACTCCCTTCAGAAACTGGGTCACAAGGCAGTATTCAATATGATAACCCCAAAACACACCTCCAAGATGACCACTGCCTTGCTACAGAAACTGAGGGTAAAGGTGCTGGACTGGCCAACATGTCTGTGAGATTGAGAAACAGCTCTCATTGTTTGAACACTGTTTCTGTATGGATTAAGTTAAATGATCAGGACTGATATTCTGCTGTTTGGCCACAAGATGCTGCTGTTTCTTAAACACAGCCAACAGACTGCAGATATTTGAATATTCAAAGCAGGTGGGGTTTTAGAACCTGCTAGAAGAGAGGCAGCAGCCATCTTAGAAGCTAGCTGAGACTGACGAACTGCGTGTGAGCAGAGAATGTGATGGATCCAGGAGTGAGAGGACCCCTGAGTGACCACAGATGCAGCTGAGTGAAGCTGATCGTTGTCCAAGACCTAGATCCTGTCCAGGGAAAGGAGGATTGTTTCCTAGGAAGGCTGATAAGAGCTGAGGAACAAACCTGCATAGCCTGCGGGACCTCAAGTTTACTGGAGAGACTGGTTGTTTGGTTCAGAGTCAGCGGAAAAAGAACAGACCCGGGTTGGTAAGATCGTGCACGCACCTCATTGCAGTGTTGACGCCTAGAGACTAAGACCAGGCCTGTAGTTAGCTAGTTAGGGTCTCTGCTTTGTATCAGGCCTAAAGTGTTGCTACTGTTACTACAAGAACTCCATTACTTAAAGGGACATTGGACATTTAAGAGCTGATAAACACCTCCACAAACTCAATCCAGTTCAGTGTTTTGCTAAGGAGTAATACTCAGGCATGTGCTACCGGACTAGTTATGGGAGTGGGAATACTATAAAGCACGGTAAGATTGTAGACTGTTGTGTTGCACAGCACACTAGCCCGTACTAAGCACTCAAACAATTGTTCGTGTTTGCTTCAGGATAATAATAGGTACGGCGACGCAGTTTTAGTTGTGCCTGCCAGTAGGTAAATTACTGCAAAATTTCCTCTGGCATCCATCAGAGGGCGCCGTGCTCTGCAACACAGTGGTCTCAGCCTTCGGGCTGGGTGTATGTAAAATTATTTTATGTTCTCAGCATTTATGGTTGTGTTTATTACCACGTGTTAGTAAAATTCTGTTTTGGCAAAAGCTGGTGTCGGAGTTGCTTTCCTAGTTCGTGACTTCGCTGTATACAGGGGAGCCTGGTACACGGCTTACATGTCTACAGACCTAAACCCTATTGAGCATCTATGGGGCATCCTCAAACAGAAGGAGGAGGAGCACAAGATCTCTAACATCCACCAGCTCTGTAATATCGTCATGGAGGAGTGGAAGAGGATTCCAGTGGCAACCTGTGAAGCTCTAGTGACCTCCATGCCCAAAAGTGTTAAGGCAGTGCTGGAAAACAATGGTGGCCACACAAAATATTGACACTTTGGGCACAATTTGGGTGTCCTCACTTTTGTTGCCAGTGGTTCAGACATTAATGGCTGTGTGTTGAGTTATTTTGAGGGCAGACCAAATTTACACTGTTTTACGAGCTGTACACTGACTACTTTATATTGTGTCAAAGTTTCATATCTTCAGTGTTGTCCCATGAAAATAAAATATTTACAAAAATGTGAGGAGCATACTTACTTTTGTGAGATACTGTATGTAGATGAAGCAGTACTGAGGCAAATACATAATTCATCTCTCATAGTTTTATGCTGCCATAACCGCTCCAGTTCATGCCGACAAGTAATGATATTCCTTCCCCCTGCTTCTGATTAACAGTTTCTAGTTCCCACTGAACTGAACTCAGTGGCAGTAGAGCTTATGAATATCAGGTCTCACCTGCATTGGGCAGCATAACTGGAGAAAGATTCCTCGAAAGCCTATCCTTTTAGCTTTTAAATGCTCTAAGCTAAAGCTGTGATATACATGGAGCAGGACTAGCTAGACATTGCAAAGCAGGATGAGAAGCTTACTTCTTGTGTAGGGTACGGGAAGGCTGGGCTGAGCTGCAAATGACAGCTAGAGTTCATCCATCCATAAATTCTTGGACAGTTTATAAAAATTATGTGTTAGTGGAAAAAAGTAGTCATTTTCTTTGAAGCTGAAGTAGCCTGAGCATATTATTGTAATTTTCATCATTCTACATTTCACAGTGAAACAGCATGTTCATAGCAGTATTCTGGCCTGTAGACACCTATACAGATTTGACACAAATTTTGTAAAAATTGGAGTTGCATCTCAATTTTTTAGTGATTTGATTCAGGCAAATTTTGTGGGAGCTAAAGACTTCAATTACTTACCGGTAATTGGTTTTTCCTCTAGCCCCCACAGCGGCACGACAGGAGGATACCCCGCCTCCCCAGGGACAGGAAACAACGTGGAGATCTTTAAATAGTCCCCTCCCCTTACCTGCTCCAGTAAATAACCGAGAAACTCTGGAATGGATGCAACATATCTTTATGTATTATCAATTTTGAACAAAAGGAAGAAACAAGGACACTTTCTAGTGAAAGAAAATTTTTCAATATGGAAAAAATATAACAAAACAATGGGGGGGGGGGATTCTCTGTGCCGCTGTGGGGGCTAGAGGAAAAACCAATTACCGGTAAGTAATTGAAATCTTTCCAAACGCCCCCCCCCCAGCGGCACGACAGGAGGAACAACAGTGGAGTCCTACACTTAGTGGGGGACATTCACAGATAATATTCTGCGAGCAAAGGATAACTCCTATTTTTTAATACATCTAACTGCTTAAAAACGGTGGAAGGTGACGACCAGGTGGCTGCCTGGCAAATCTGTTTAAATGGAACATCCGTTGATTCAGCCCAAGATGCTGCTACCGACCGGGTTGAATGGGCTTTTAGACCTGCCGGTGGGGGACTTTCCTTAAGTCATAACACAGCAAGATTGCAGATCTGATCCATCGACTAATGGATGTTTTGCTTGCCACGTTCCCCTTGTTTGGACCTGCTAATTGTACAAACAGTCTGTCCATTTTACTGAAGTCTTCCGTAGCTTTTAGGTAGAACAATACTGTTCTTCTTACGTCAGAGGTTATGGAACCGTCTTTGTTCCTGACTGTCTGACGGATACCCAAAGGATGGAAGAGACACCTCCTGTAGACAGTGGAACTTAGAGACCACCTTGGGCAAAAAAGAGGAGAATGTTTTAATACTATCCTATCATCCCTGATGGATAGGTAGGAAGGTCTGAATGAAAAGGCCTGTATTTCCCCACCCTTCTAGCCTTGGTAATAGCCATCAAAAAAACTGTCTTTAAAGTAAACAATCTTAACGATATTTCTGGTAAGGGCTCAAAAGGACTGTCTGATAAAGCAGCTGAGACCAGATTTAAGTCCAAAGGGGGGATAGTGGGCATAATCATTGGTTGTTTTCTCGGAGCCCCTTTCACAAATCTTTTAATGAGGTCCACTTCTGCCAGTTTTATATCCAAAAAGGAACTTAGAGCAGATATGTGGACTTTTATCGTGCTGAAACCTCTTCTGTAGCCCCGATTGGAGAAACTCCAGAACCTTAGTGATTACAAGGGGACCCCTGGTATCACCACCTGTAACAATTTTTAAATAACTGCCAGATCCTGCTATAGATCTTTGATGTCACACTTTTGCGGCTATAAAGAATTGTTGAAATTACCACATCAGAGAAGCCTTTTTCTTTTAATATCTCCCGTTCCGTCTCCATGCTGTTAGCCGAAGTTGTGTTGCCCTGGGATGACAAACTGGGCCCTGGTAAAGGAGATCCGGGATATCCGGTAGTGGCCAAAAGTCCCCTGCTGACATCCTTATTAGTAGTGGAAACCTCGATCTTTTGGGCCAATAAGGTGGTATCAATCTGTGGTTTCCCTGTAGCACCTTTTGCAGCACCCTGGGGATTAGCGCAAATTGGGGAAAGGCATACAAATCTCCTTTGACCACAGATGGGAGAGAGCGTCCACTATGAGCGGGTGATCTGTGTAGGCCAAGGAACCGAACTTTTCTGTCTGTCTGTTTTGTCGCGTTGCAAATAGATCTATTTCTGGAAGGAACCATTTTCCTGTTATCTGGCGAAATATCTTTTGGTTTAAGGACCATTCGCCCTCCTTCAGGATATCTATGCTGTGAAAATCCGCGATCTCGTTGTCTTTTCCCCTTATGTGAACTGCTGATATTGACAGTTTGTTTCTTTCGGCCCATTGGAATATTTATTTTGAGATCTTCGCTAGGGATGAACTTTTTGTGCCTCCCTGTTTGTTCAGATAAGCGACAGTTGTGGTATTGTCTAATAGTATTTTTATCTCTTTCCCGCTGAGTTCTGAGTGAAGGGTCTTTAAAGCTTTCCAGACTGCGGTTAACTCCCTCAGGTTGGAAGAGGCTTGGCTTAAATGTTCTCGCCAGGTACCCTGCACTATGGATTTGTCTGTAAAGGCTCTCCAGCCGTTTCTGCTGGCATCTGCAGTAATAGTGACCACATTTGTTTGCTGCCAAGGAACACCTCTGCTTAAACATTTTCTGATCAGCCACCAATTTAAGGAGTCTCTTACGTACTGAGGAATTTTTACTTTCATCTCCAGTGAATCTACGCTCTTGTTCCATTTTTTGAGCATGAATGACTGAAGGGTCCAAGAGTGAGCCTGGGCCCACTTCACTGCTGGGATAGTCGTGGAAATCAGACCCAAAGACTTTCATTATTGATCAGACTGTTACCTTTGATTTGCTGTTCGGAACAGGATTAGTTCCTGGCTGATTGTTTGAATTTTTCCCTGTGGGAGGAAGGTCTTCACGAGTTCTGAATCCAATAACATTCCTAAAAAAATTTTTTCTTTCGGATGGAGATTTGACTTCTCCACATTTATTAGCCATCCCAGATCTGTTAGACTCTGTTTTACCACCTCTATGTGCTCCAGTAGTAGATTTTCTGATCCTGCTGCTATCAGGAAGTCATCTAAATAAGGGACAACTAATATCCCTCTCAGATGAAGGTCTGCTGTCACCTCTGCCATCACTTTGGAGAAGACCCTTGGCGCTGACGTAATGCCAAAGTGAGAGGACCTGGAACTGAAAATGATGCACTACTGACTTTTGTTGAACTGCAAATCTGAGGAATTTTTGGTGTTCTCTGCAAATTGGAATGTGGTAGTACGACGTCAGTGAGACTCAAGGTTGCCATGGAGATGTTTTTTTCTAACAGATTGATCGTGGATCTTATACTTTCCATTTTGAAGCGCTTGTATAGCAGATGGCAGTTCAGTCCTTTTAGGTTCATAATGGCTCTGTAAGAGCCGTTCGGCTTTTTGACCAGAAATATAGGTGAATAATATCCTGTTCCTTCCTCTTCCGGGGGAACTACAACTATTGCTTCTTTTTGTAATAGGATTCCCACCTGATCTAGAATTAACTTTTTAACTTGCTTGCTTCTAGATGCAGGAAAATTTCATCTTTGATGAAAATTTCTTGGGTCAGAGGGAAAACCCTTCTTGTTATCAGTGGACTTTTCTAGGATGTCGTCCAGGACCGACCCGAACCGAACACCCTGTGTCTCCTTCGCATGGGATGCCGCACAGTTTGTTTTTAGATGGTGCATTACCCGACCATGACCTAAGCCACACCGCTCTTCTGGTGGCATTTGAGAGGGCCGTTGATCTGGCTGCTAGTTTTATAGTGTCTACCGAGGCGTCCGCTAATAAATTTGCTGCCTGCTTAAGCATTGGTAAAGATGCTACAATATCTTCTCTAGGGGATACCGTTACTAGATGTTCTTCTAACTGGATTATCCTGATTGACATAGATCTGGCCATATAGGCTGAAGCAACACTAGGTCTGAGGATGGACATGGAGGCTTCCCAGGATTTTTTCAGTAGGTCCTCACTCCTTTTGTCCATAGGGTCTTTTAGGAGACCAGGTAACGCTGATTTTTTTGTAATCTTTGTGACCGGGGCATCTACCTTGGGACACTTATCCCAAAAGGATGCATCTTCCTCTGAAAAAGGGTACTTTCTTTTCAGAACCCTAGAGACGCCAGGTCTTTTTTCCAGGTCGACCCATTCTTTATTAATGAACTTTGTGATATTGGAGTGGAGGGGAAAGACTCCTTTCTTTTCTCTCCTAGCCCCTTAAACATCAAATGCTGTATTGTTTTGGGTTGTTTAGATTCTTCTAAGTTTAAGGTTGCTCTGATGGTTTTTAATGAGGCCTCAGTGTCCTCTATGGAACAGAGCGGTCTTCCCAGACTCATCCTCTGATGAATCTGACCCAGACCCAGAGGAAGCTCCCCTTCATCTAAATCATCTTCATGACAGTCAGTTTCTAAGGAAGCGGACATCTCGGTCATGGAAGTAAGGGTCTTTGAGGCATGGGAGCTAACTTTTGATCCACGGCACTGCTTACTTCCTCCTTTATTATGTGTCTGATATTATCCAATAAAGAAGGAGACTCCTCAGAAACAATTTTTTCCAAACACCTTGAGCAGTTTTTTTTTTTATATCCTGACGGTAAGCCCTTTTTACAGACGGAGCATTTTTTGACCCGCTGAGAACATTCAGCTGACTTCTGAGCTTCCCTGACCTAAGGGATAAGTCAGAGTGCTTATTTAAAAAGGGCTTATTCAGAATATTTTAGGATAGTCCTCATCCAAGTGCAGCAAAGGATTGTTTCTGACCCCTCAGTGCATAAAGTAAGTAAGAGAGAAAAACAAGGTCTTTTATCCTCCAGTGGAGCTTATCTTACTGGGCTGCCAGTCTTGGCTGGGTCTGCAGACCTGCGCATCGCGTCCTTTCCTGATGCCGACATGTTAGGAGCTGCTGCTGCACCACGGAAACCAGTGCTCGTTGTCTAGGGGAAACACGTCATGCTCCTGCGCCCAGGAGCTCCGCCTGCCTGTGAGCTATGGCGCTCAGGTGATCCGCGCGTCCTCTCGCGAGATCTCGCCTGGGAAGCGCTGCCCGGGGCTTCCTCCACCGGAGGACTTGTGCCTAGAAGTCAGGATGGGCCGCACCGCAAGCCCCGCGGCCCTGCTCCCTGCCCGGTGTCTTCTCTTGCTGACCGGGCACTGCCTGCAGGAAAAGCTAAGCTCACACAGGAGGATCTCCACGATCGTCCCCAGAGGGACAGGAAACAACTGGAGCCGGTAAGGGGAGGGGACTATTTAAAGATCTCCACGTTGTTTCCTGTCCCTGGGGAGGCGGGGTATCCTTCTGTCGTGCCGCTGGGGGGGATGTTTGGAAAGTGTGAGAATTTAGTTTCTGATGATTTGTATTCTATTTTGCATTTGTTCATATTCTATCTGTTCACTTTGTTTCTGTTAGAGCCATTGTGGCATGTAAATTAACTGAAGATTAGTTTAGAATTTTTGTGGAAGGGAGGTCACATCTTCATACTTCGTGTGAATATGTTTTCAAGATCGTTTTGGGATTCCGATTTGGACCTGGGAACTGGCTGCTCCAAGGTTCAGGGTGATAGTAGATGAACAACACATATACAGTGACTATTATGGAGCGCATGCGCTGGCTACGTTCCACTAGGGAATAAAGCTTTTTGTTTAAACAGTATAAAGATGTACCCCTTCAGGAAAGAAGTCAGAAGCTCATCCTATGGGGGTGCACCTAGTGTAGGGACCTATTGGAAAAAGTGCTGACCTCTCTAGTGGTGGGTACCCTGGAAGGGTGCATAGGACGGCACTTTTTCCTATATTGTGCAAGCACGGCCACCTCTGCTGGATTGCAGGGTAGTCGTAACCATGGAAACGAGCAGTGTATAATGTGATGAAAAAATGAATACAGCCAGCAAAGGAAGCAATATGGACAATCACAATACATTAGCAAGTGCCTTGTATTAACTTTCTCTACTTGATAAGTGCCATTACTGAAGTGAGACAACCCCTTTAATATCTAGATACATTGATAGCACTAGGCAGAGTATACACTAGGTATAGTTACAGCTCCAGGCTTTGAGTATAGAAAAGGTAATACAGCTAGACTTAGTGTTCAGATACGGTAATAGGACTCAGGCTAAGGGATGGGAAAAAGCGGGTGCTGTCATATGGTCAAGGAAAATTTTCCCTTTCAACATACGACAGCACCCATGGAGAGTAGGCAAGAATATAAATTAGGGTGGAACTACAGCCTGAATTACAATTCTCCCAAAAGCTAATCCACCATTAAAAAGGAAGCTGGAGCACCAATTGGCTGCATTACAGCTTTGTTCAATAGAAGCACTTGTCCTCTCTGCTCAGGTAGTAGCTACTGACCTAGTAGCAGGGCCGGACAGGGTATAAAAACCAGCCCTGAAAAAAGTTGCATACCAGCCCCACAGCAATGCATCATTATTTATGGTACTTGTTTATAAAAAGGGGAAAGCATTCATTTTAAAACACGTGTGTAAACATGAATATGAACTTTGCCCCACAATAGCTCTTTTGTAGTAACCCCATTGTTCATATTATCACAGTAAACCAGCTTTTCCCAACCAGGATGCCTCCAGCTGTTGCAAAACTATGCAGGGATACATTTATAATAAAACAATTTACTTACAAAAGAAGCTATTCAGTCATCTGTTATGCCGTCCTCTGCTTGCTTCCACGGATTCTTGCCCTTCCTTTCTGTCTCTCCTCAGTGTGGAGGGCACACTCCTATGGGGGATCTGTGGAGGGCACACTCCTATGGGGGATCTGTGGAGGGCACACTCCTATGGGGGATCTGTGGATGACACTTATTATGCCTCTCATTAGCCCCCATTATGCCTCTTCATCACCCCCATCAGCCCTTATGCCTCATTAGTCCCCATTATCAGCCCTTATGACTCATTAACCCCAATTATAAGCCCTTATGCCTCATCAGCCCCATTATGCCTCTCATAACCCCCATTATGCCTCTCATCGCCCCCATGCCTCTTATTAGGCCCCATATCAGCCCTTATGCCTCATTTGCCCCTATTATGCCTCTCATTAGCCCCCAATATGCCTCTCATTAGCCCCCAATATGCCTCTCATTAGCCCCCCAATATGCCTCTCATTAGCCCCCCAATATGCCTCTCATTAGCCCCCAATATGCCTCTCATTAGCCCCCAATATGCCTCTCATTAGCCCCCAATATGCCTCTCATTAGCCCCCAATATGCCTCTCATTAGCCCCCAATATGCCTCTTATTAGCCCCCAATATGCCTCTTATTAGCCCCCAATATTTCCCCAGCAGCCTTATTTTTTATAAAATAAAAAACCACTTACCCCTCCTGCTCCTGGACGCCGCCGCTCCTCGCCGCCCGCGTTTTTCTTCCTCCTGATGTCGGCTCTAGGCAGTGCTCTCTGAACTGGCGCGCACAGCGTGACATCACAAAGCGTCTCATGCTGTGCGCAGCACTGCACAGCTGACAGCCGAGGACCAGGAAGCGGTAAGTACAGAGCGTTCACCGCTTCCTGGTCCTCCGGCACTAATGAGCGCTTCCAAAATGGAAGCGCTTCATTAGTATTTGCCGGCCAGTGGGGCTCAACTTTAGCACGCCCGTCGCCTACACCTGCAAGGAGCCTCCTTGCTGTCGGCAGTGGGTCTACTGGCCTAACAGGAATTTTCCCGGTATCCCGGTAGGCCAGTCCGGCCCTGCCTAGGATGCACGAAGGAATGCAAGAGCCCACAAGGGAAAACCCTTGTGGGCTCTTACATTCCTCTGTGCTTCCACTGCCTGTCTACATGCTTGTTAAGTATATTATTACATATGTTGTGACTTCATGCGTGCTCCACCTTTAGGTATTATATCTGTTTGATATTATCATACATAGATTGGCTTTGTTTATGCATTGGACTTGTTATTGTGCCCACAATTTGGGATAATTCTGTGGATGATCCATTTTTTACTTTATGTCTTGTGCTTGGTTTAATAAACATTATGTATTTTTAGAGGTGCGGCCATTTTGTGGTATTTCTTTTTTGCTTTCATTTCCTTGGAAGCTGTCATTACAGAGAGCAAATCTCACTTCCCAGGGAAGATGAGCATGCGGGCACCCATTCCCATTAAAAGCAAGAAGAACTTTTACTCCCAGTGAGGAGGCCAAAATCTAGGGAGGTGGACACCCAGCACCAGACTTATGCCACCCTGGTTTACCGATTCACATTATTTCTCAGTGAGGTCCCTGCAGTTCTCTGCAGCAATTCCAATTCCACCTGTCCTCCGTAGGACACGAAACAGAACTGGGGACGAGGAGGAGGCTCCTCTCTTTTAAGTGCTTCTGGTTCCATGGGTGCTGTCATTAGGTGAAGGGGAATTTGCAATATTTAGCATTTTTACACCTTTTGCTGCAATTTTGAAAAGTGGATGGGGTTAGTTATGTGCATTCATTTCACTGCAGATTTATCAAATGAGATATTTTTAAAAAGCTGCAAAAATTCTAGCCATTTTACTCCAGGAAAGGGTTGAAGTAGAAAGTGGAGTAACCTCACAAGAAGACTGAAGGGTAAGATTTTACACTCCAGACTTAAAGGGGTTGTGTTAGCCACCGATCAGCTGTTTGAAGAGAAAGCGGTGCTCCATGCAAGCACTACTTCCTCTTCATTACACTGCACGCCAGCTCCCTTGCAGCGGTGGGGTCGTGTAATTTCAAGTACTTGCCCCATTCAAGTGAATGGAGTGAGTACTTGTAATTACACTCCGAGACTTCTGGGATGATGGGCAGCGTAATAAAGAGGAAGCAGCGCTCCCATGGAGCATCACCTCCGCTTAATAAACAGCTGATCGGTGGGGCTGCCAGGTGTCAGCCCCCCGCCGATCAGATATTGATGACCTATGCCTAGGATAGGTCATCAATATATATTGCCTGCAAAACCCCTTTAATCTATCCCAACTGGTGCCAAATGCACCAAGATTATTAAAATTATAAATCCAATAGCCTGAGCTATAAATTTCATGTCAGGGGAGCACTTGTTAGTTGTTTTTAGTAAAGAGCATTAGTATTCACCTGGGGAGACATGCTACAGGCGATCTCCCTGGCTTAATGTGTAAGAGCGGAGATAGGGAATGTGATTTAGTGCATGCCTGTAATCCCTGATTAGCAGGGGAGAATTTATGTAACGACTTTGCTGTGGAGTACAGACTATGGACTCATGCACACGGCCGTCGCCCGCAATCCGCGGGGCACCGGCCGTGTGTATTCTGCATCATGGATGCGGACATATTCGCTTGAATGGGTCCGCGAATCCGGAGATGCGGTGCGGAACGGAAGCACTACGGAGTAGCATGCACTACTTTTATGCGGTGCGGACCATCGATGCAGATCGCGGACCCCATTCAAGTGAACGGGTCCGTGAACTGCATGCGGCTGGCCCATGGTCATGCCCGTGCATGCAGCACGGGCTCGGCTGGCACACGGCCGTGGGCATGAGCCCTATGTGTGCACAAAGTAACACTTTGAAACTGATACAGTTGCTGGAAACTGATACAATAATATGTCTTCCCTGAAATCATATAGAAAAATGAAAGAGATTAATTTAAAACCATATATATTGTAAACAAAATACTTTTGATTACTTTTAATACCACATAGGGCTTTTCTGTAAATAATCAGCAAGTAGTTTTTTCTTTTCTTTTTTGGATATTTTATCTAAGAGCGAACTAAAGTTTTTTTTTTTTATAAAAGGCCAAAAACAGAAATTTATAGTTCAGGCTAATGGATTTATAATTTTGAAATTGATTTCTGGGCCAAAAGGGTCTTTATTTAGGAAGATTATTAAGAGGTGCACTTATCTTAACCACCCACTTTTTGGAAGAGTGGAAGGTGGGGTAGAGAACACAACACTGTGCACAAGTAGGCATACAGGGGATGATATTTTCCCCCCAGAAGTTGTAGACAAACATGATTTGACATTTAGCACAAATTATTGGAACACAGACACCTGCAAATCTGAGTTTAACCCCTGAATGCAAAATCACGTACATAATCAGCTTTTAGGGGATGAATGGAGCATGCTCATTCGCTGAACTCTGTATAACACAGTTGACACCCGGCCTCGGTGACTGGCATCAGTTAACCACTCAGATGTTGCTGTCATTAGCGACTGCGGTATCTGTGGGGTAAGGCAGATGAATGGGGCTCCCTCTGCTTTTTGATCGGAGCCCCCATGGTGAAATTGCAGGGCTCTGACTGGTTAATATGGCAGCCTGGGGCCTTGATGTACTTCCCAGCCCCATAATGGTAAACTGCCTGTAAAGCTCAGCTGGCAGTGTCTCAGGATCCCATAGACTGCAATTGTATTCTACTGTGGTCTATGGGACAAGCAATCAGAAGATCGCATGTTCAAATACCCAAAGGCGATTAAAAAGGTATTGAGAGAGACTTATCAAAACTGGTGGAAAGGAAAATTGTCTTAGTTTCCCATAGCAACCTTTTTCCAAAAGGAGCTGTGAAAAATTAAAGGTGGAATCTGGTTTCTATGGCACTCCAACAAATGCCAACTGAAGAAAACGTTAGTTCCAGCCTCCGGATAAAACAATGCAATCCTTTATTGAAAAATAATAATAAAATCCAGGTATGCCAGACACATGGTGCACAGAAAAACGCACCTTCTGGGACACGTTTCGGATGTACAGTTTAGGCTACATTTACACAACTGTATGAATGAGTCCGCATAAGATGCCGCATCCAAAGTTCTGTTCGCGGCCCCGCAAAAAAAATAAAGCATGTCCTATTCTTGTCCGCAATTGCAGACAAGGAAAGGCATTTTTAATAATAGCAGTGGCGAGTGCAGTCAGCAAATTGCGGAACGCACATAGGCTGGTATCTGTGTTTGCGGATCTGCAAAACACCACGGTCATGTAAAAGTAGCCTTAGGCCTCTTGCACACGGCCGTTGCCCCATGGCCGTATTGCGTCCCGCATATGGCGGGTCCACAATACGAGGGGCACCGGCCGTGTGCATTCAACATCAAGGATGCGGACCCATTCACTTAAATTGGTCTGTAAATCCAGAGATGCGGTGCGGAAAGGAAGCACACATTCCGTGCTTACGTTAGGCAAAAAAATAGAACTTGTTCTATCTTTTTGCGGAACGGACGGATCGTGGACCTCATTCAATTGAATGGGTCCACGATCCGCATGTGTCTGCCTCACGGTCGTTGCCGTGAATTGAGGACCGCAAATTGCAGTCGTGCGCAAGAGGCCTTAGTCATAGCAAGGTTGCTGCTTATGTCTGGGGTTGGGGCGGAGCTGAAATCAATTAATTAGAAAATGTAATGCATGACCCCCACTAACCTTGGATACAGAAGGCACAAACAGCAATATACATAGGAAAAACTAAAGTGAGGGGGGGGAAAAAAAACAAAAAACAGGTCAAAGTCAATAATGCAATTTAAAATCTTTCTTGCTGTTTAGTCCATACACATACACAATATCCATCCAGCTTCAGCATTTAATAGTCTGCGGTGTGTATCTCCACCTCTGACCGGCAGAGTCACCTTTTCAATGCCTTGTACCTCCAAGTGTGAACTGTTACCTTCATGCACATGGAGAATATGGTAGGAAACAGCAGATACATCTTTTAATGTGTTTTTTTTTGTTCTTATTTTCCAAGTTGGTACCATCCGATAAGTGTATACAGATTCTGATTTTCAGCAGTCCTGCTTTTGCCTCCATTTTCCAATACAAGATATGGTAAGTTAAATGGTGCAGTTAAAAAAAAAAAAACTTGTGCGAATGGCGAGTCTAAGGCTACGTTCACACGACGACAATTGTCGCGCGACAAATCGGGAACCACTACACTGCAACATTTGTAGCGCAACATTGATGTCACATTAATGTTGCGTGACAATTTTTATAATGGGAGTCTATGGTGGTGTCGCACGTGCAATATGTTGGCGGATGGATTTTTTTCCGACTGTCGTGTCGCAGTATGTCGCATGTCGCAATGCGACACCATAGACTCCCATTATAAAAATTGTCGAACGACAATTGTCGTCGTGTGAACGTAGCCTAAAAAGGACGCATGAGGATACTCACAGGTTGTGGTAAAGTTGCATCGTTAGGGCTAGTTCACACTTCAGTGATTGTGAGCAAAAACCAGAAGTGGATTCTGCACAGAGATAAAGGTATAAGGCCTTTTGCACACAAATGTGTGCGCCCCGTGCTCGTGCTGTGGCCCCCAAATTGCAGGCCGCAAAGCACGAACACCGTCCGTGGGGCAGCCGCAGCAGATCTCGGACTCATTCACTTGAATTGGTCCGTGATCCGCCCATTCTGCAAAAAGATAGGACATGTTCTATCTTTTTGCAGAACGGAAGTACGCGACGAAACCCCACAGAAGCAGTCCGTCGTGCTTCTGTAGTGTTCCGTTCCGTGAGCCCGTTCCGCATCTCCGGATTTGCGGACCCATTGAAGTAAATTGATATGGAATGCACATGGAACGGTTCTCATGTATTGCGGATCTGCATATGCGGTCCGCAATACGGCAACGGGGCGCACACGTTCGTGTGAAAGAAGCCTTAGGGAAAGATTTGCTCCTGTTCTGTGTTTTTGACCCGCACCTGATTTTAGCTCATAGTTACAAATCACTGACCAAATCATTAAAGTGTGAATTAGGTCTTAGTGCTCATGCACACGACTGTATGTATTTTGTGGTCTACAAAAAACGGATCTGCAAAAAATATGGATGATGCCCCTGTGCATTCCGTATTTTGCGTAATGGAACAGCTGGCCCCTAATAGAACAGTCCTATCCTTGTCCGTAATATTAAGACGTTCTATTTTTTTGCCTGAACGGACATATGGAAATGGAATGCACACGGAGTAACTTCCGTTTATGTTACGGACCCAATGAAATAAATGGTTCCACATACGGTCTGCAAAAAAAAAAAACGGAAAGGAAAGAAAATACATTTGTGTGCATGAGACCTTACAGAGACGCTACAGGTAAAAATTCTGAGGCTGCAGTAATGGTGGGACTGCATGGAGCCCAAGTGTTATATATTAATACATACATAGATACAACCGCATGACACAGTATATACACACTGCTGTAAATGATGGGGTAGTTATCAGCACATGTCATACAGCATCTTACATTTGAGGGAGAAAGTACAGCAACCCTTTTTCTCCAGACATCCTTATAATACGTGAGATTATATAAACAGACCCTGTCATAAAATGGCTGCTTAGCCCTCATGAGCTGTGAGATGTTGCATGTCTGCTGGGACCTGCAGTTCTACAGTTGTACTTTACACACATCCTGTACAGTCTCCCGCCAGCGGTATAAGGCAGTTTTACCTGATATTCTGCTCCATGCACAGGTGCCAACTCCTTCTCCTCACTACAGGCAGGGGGAGGGGAGGCTTTAGAGGCAGGACAAAGGTAATTACCCCTTGGTTTCTCGCAGCAGTACTCCCAGGGCTATTTAACCACTTAAGGACCACAGGTTTATACCCCCCTAGTGACCAGGCCCTTTTTTCAAATCGGCACTTCACAACTTTAACAGTTTATTGTTCGGTCATGCAACTTGGCACCCAAATGAATTTTACCTACTTTTCTTCTCACAAATACAGCTTTCTTTTGGTGGTATTTCATTGCTGCTGAGATTTTTCGTTTTTCTGATATTAATCAAAAAAGACCGCAATTTTCTCAAAAAAAGTGTATTTTTAACTTTCTCTCTTTCTATACAAGTTTGTGTCAGAATTTATTGTGCTACATGTCTTTGATAAAAAAAAAAATCCAATAAGTGTATATTTATTGGTTTGGGTAAACGTTATAGCGTTTACAAACTATGGTACAAAAAAGTGAATTTCCGCATTTTGAAGCAGCTCTGACTTTCTGAGCACCTGTCATGTTTCTTCAGGTGCTAGAATGCCAGGATAGTATAAATACCCCCCAAATGACACTATTTTAGAAAGAAGACACCCCAAAGTATTCGCGGAGGGGCATGGTGAGTTCATGTATGATTTCATTTTTTTTCACAAGTTAGCAGAAAATGACACTTTTTGAGGAAAAAAAATAATAATAAAGTTTCCATTTCTGCTAACTTCTGGCAAAAAAAATTAAAATCTCTCACAGACTCAGTATGCCCATCAGTGAATAACTTGGGGTGTCTACTTTCTGAAATGGGGTCATTTGTGGGGTGTGTTTACTGTTCTGGCATTTAAAATTTATCATGTAAAATTTTATTTTTTGACACAAGTTAGTGGAATATGAGACTTTGTAAGAAAAAAAAATATATAAATAAATCAATTTCCGCTAACTTGTGCCAAAAAAAAAAAATCTATGAACTCACCATGCCCCTCACGGAAAATACCTTGGGGTGTCTTCTTTCTATATACTTTCAATATCCATATACTGATATGTGACCCTGTCTGTGCGGGGGGGAGAAGTCAGGCCGGGAGCTCTCTTGCCATCACGATGCGTGAGCAACGCTCGTGTGCAAGGGCCCTAAGACCCCTGTGTGCCTGTCCTGTGTCACGCAATCCCTATACTAATAGTGTACCTGTGTGTGGTACTTGCGGAAACACTCCCCTGCATAGGGCAGGCTGGTCAGGACAGTCAGGACAAAAAACGGTGGTGTCACGCCTTCTTTCAGCCCTGCTACAGACACAACATCTTTTTCTTGGGGAACGGTGGGTTGGGGTGCCAGGAAAGACACTGGGGAAGTGTCTCTCATGTAGCCAGCTCACTACATCAGGGACTTGGGGCACAGAGCCTCCTGGATACAGTAGTTCCGAAATGATCTCTTCCTGGAATTTAGGGAAGGATCCCGTTCTCCCAGCCTTACTGTAGAGAACGAAACTATTATATACAGTCAATTGAATTAAATATACAGACACCTTCTTATACCAGCTTCTGGTGCGGCGGGATACTAAATATGGAGCCAACATGTGGTCATTAAAGTCCACCCCTCCCATGTGAAGGTTATAGTCATGGACAGAGAGGGGTTTTTCAATGACACTGGTTGCCCGTTCAATTTGTACAGTCGTGTCTGCGTGAATGGTGGACAGAATGTAAACGTCCCTCTTGTCCCTCCACTTCACCGCGAGCAGTTCTTGGTCACACAAGGCAGCCCTCTCCCCCCGTGCAAGTCGGGTATTAACGAGTCGTTGGGGGAAGCCCCGGCTACTAGGTCGCGCGGTGCCACAGCATTGAATTCCGACTAGATGTAAGTGCCGAAAGAGGGCCACACTTGTGTAAAAATTGTCCACGTATAAGTGGTACCCCTTGTGGAGTAAGGGTGACACCAAGTCCCAGACAATCTTGCCACTGCTCCCCAGGTAGTCAGGGCATCGGACCGGCTCCAGTTTTTAGTCTTTTCCCTCATAGACCCTAAAACTATATGTATAGCCTGTGGCCCTTTCACAGAGCTTATACAATTTGACCCCGTACCGGGCGCGCTTGCTGGGGAGGTACTGTGTGATGCCAAGGCGCCCGGTAAAATGTACTAGGGACTCGTCTATGCATATGTTCTGATTGGGGACATACACATCTGCAAATCTGGATGACAAATGGTCTATGAGGGGCCGAATTTTGTGGAGCCGGTCATAAGCAGGGTGGCCTCTTGGATGACAGGTTTTATTGTCAGCAGAATGCATAAAGCATATGATGACCTCAAAACGTGCCCTGGACATTGCAGCAGAGAACATGGGCATGTAATGTATTGGGTCTTTAGACCAATATGACCGCAATACATTTTTTTTAGTTAGACCCATGCTGAGGATAAGGCCCAAAAATTTTACTGTCCTTCTGGTGCTCGCGACTTCAACAGGGAATACGGCAGTGCTGGTAGAAGGTCCAGGATGTGCTGCGCTGCTGGTGTATGCCGCATCATAAAAAAGGTCAGCGCTAGCACCACTCTGCTGCATATGAGGCTCATCATGCGGGATATGCGAAACACTGACATGGGGTCGGGTACGCCTGACCGTAGCAGGGACCTCAACCTCGTCATCTTCGCTAGCGGTTAGAGTGCCACTGCTGTCTACAGGTTCATATTCTGAACCACTGGATTCAGCGGGTGAAGCGTCCCCATCGCTTTCATCCATCACGGCCAGAATCCTGTAGGCCTCTTCAGCGGAATACCCCTTTTTTGCCATTTTGGAGTAACTAAATTTAGGTGGTAGTCCTCTGAGACTACACAGGAAAAAGAGCACACCTGCCTAGTAAAAAGAAGTGCTTGCGAAGTAAACGCTGCGATCGCTAATAAAGATCCAAAAAAACTTAAAAGTGATCTTTTATAGCGGTGCAGTGATTTTACTGTGTTTTTGCAGGGATCAGAAGAAAAAAAAATCTTCACACAAGTGTGAACACAAGATCAGGCCTGATCGGGCGAACACTGCGTTTTTTATAGAGCCTAAGGTGACCCTAATGTACTAATATAGATCTGATTGCAATCAGTCTTGATCACTTTCAGATACTATATTAGTATTAGTGCTGATTAGCGACAGCGATGACGCTAATCAGCAACTAATTGTAACGCACCAAATTGATCAGTTAGGATCTCAACTGCGGTATCCTTTGACATCCACTTTTGGCACACTGATTGAGTGTTGGTGGTGTCTTTGCGGCTGCTCAGTGTGTACCCCAGGCGGCTCTCTCAGTCTTAAGCGGAGAGTATGGGGTTAACAAAATCATGTACCGCGTACTAAAGATAGAGTGTAAAACTAATAGTGAAGAAAGTTCGTATTAGGAATGAGAGTTCAGATTAAAGTTCATGTGAATAACAGCTCTTGGCAACGTTCAGGAATCCCAGGCCTGCAGTACTAATAACCACCAGCGCGAGTCCCTTCCTTTCAGTGAGCAATGTCAGTGAAACAAAATGACAGGCTTGATACTTGCTGTTGGAAGTCCTGCAGGGATCCTGCAGTGGTGGAGCCGGGTAAGGTAGGTGAGGGTTTCTCCTGGAGGTTCAGAGTTGCAGGTAGTTAGGATCTTGAGTCCTCGTGGTGAATGGAGCAGGCAGGGTGCGCACTCCATTAGTGGAACCCCTGTGCAGCACCTGGCTCCTATTTATTGACCAAGTGTGGGTGGGCGGAGCCACCTTAGATGGCCCAGCGGCCACTGCTTCCAGCCTGGGAGGCAAACAGCGATCGTTGTCATGGTTACACAGGGCATGATCCAGGCTGGATCGCAAACCACCGTATCCTTACAGTACCCCCCCTCCCCTTAAGGGGACCCTCTCCGGGGTACCCCAGTAGGGGAGGGTCGGTCGGGAAATCTCCTGTGAAACAACCTCTCGCACATCTTCCCAAGAGTCATCCTGAGACCCGTAACCCTTCCATCTAACGAGGTACTGGATCCTCCCCGTCTTCTTCTGGAGTCGAGAAGCTGCTCAACCTCAAATTCCTCCTCACCTCGGACATTTATCGGGGAGGGTTGAGGAACCCGTGAGGGAACGGGCTAGGTCTAAACGGTTTTAGCAACGATACATGGAATGTGGGATGTACCTGTAGTCGAGGAGGAAGTGTAAGTCTCACCGTGTTGGGGTTGATAATTCTTTCTATCAGAAAAGGACCCAAAAATTGCCTACCCAGTTTCTTAGCAGGTACCCCCAACCGAAGGTTTCTCGTTGACAGCCATACCGAGTCTCCAACCTGATAAGGAGGATTTTCTCTTCTGTGACGATCGTAGTAGATCTTCTGCCTTTCCTTTGCCCGTTGGAGGTTGTCTTTCAGCATCCTGAGGGTTGTTTGCAAGGTAGTTACAAAATCATCTGTGGCAGGAACGTTTGTAGGAAGGTTGATTTCAGGGAGAGACCTAGGGTGGAATCCATAATTAGCAAAGAATGGACTATGTAAAGTGGAGGAATTCACAGAATTGTTGTAAGCGAATTCGGCAAGAGGGAGTAGGCTTTCCCAGTCATCTTGAAGGAATGAGCAGTGACATCTGAGAAATTGTTCCAGACATTGGTTCACCCTTTCCGTCTGCCCGTTAGTTTGGGGGTGGTAGGCGGTAGACATTCTATGGTCGATTTGGAGTCTAAGACAGAGTGCTCTCCAAAATTTGGATACAAATTGTGAACCCCTGTCTGATATAACTTGGCTAGGGATTCCATGTAGTTTTATGACATTGGACAGAAAGGCCTCGGCAGTTTCACTGGAGGAAGGTAATTTTTGAGGGCGATGAAGTGTGCCATCTTAGTTAGTAGGTCTACTACAACCATGATGGTGTTGTTTCCTCTGGAGCGGGGAGTTCTACAATGAAGTCCATTGAAACCCATTCCCAGGGTCTGTTAGGGATAGGAAGACTCATAAGAAGGCCATATGGTCGATTTCTATCACTTTTGCATGAGGCACATGTCTCGCACGTGGAAACATATTGCTTAATTTCTTTGGTCATTTTTGGCCACCAGAAGTTCCTGCGTATCAGGTTTATGGTTTTGGCAATGCCAGGGTGTCCCGCGAGGGTGAGTCATGGCAGAGTTTGATTACCTGGGTGGTGAGAGGAGTTGGTATGTACAGTAGGTTGTTTTTGTAGAGGAAACCCCGTTGGTCTTTCAGAAGTCCCGGGGGATGTTAGCACAGTCAATTTTCAGAGCATCCTTAAGCTGGGTTTCCAATTCGATGGTGGCGAAGATAATTTTGTTAGGTGGTATAATGCATGTGGGGGCTGTGACTGCGGCGCGGCATTCAGCCAGGCGTGATAAGGCATCAGCCTTCCCATTTTTGAGCCTGGTCGGTAAGTAATTTGAAAGTCAAATCTGTCAAAAAAAAACTCCACCGTACCTGACGTGCTGACAGTGTTTTACTGGTTTTCAGGTATTGTAAATTACGGTGATCCGTGTATATTGTGATGGGGTGTGTTGAACCTTCAAGTAGGTGCCTCCAGTTCTCTAGGGAACATTTTATGGCAAGAAGTTCCTTTTCCCCTATGGGGTAGTTGATTTCAGCGGTGTTTAGAGTCTGGGAGTAGAACCCGACAGGATGTAATGGGGATGAGAAGGAGCTCCGCTGGGACAGAACAGCTCCTATGGCTGCCTGTGATGCATCTACTTCCAGCACAAAGTGATAGTTTGGATTCGGAATGGTCAGAATTGGTGCTGAAGTGAATTTGTCTTTAAGTAACTCAAAAGCTGATTGGGCCTCCATGGACCAAACAAATTTCGTGTTGACACTAGTTAATCTGGTTAGGGGTTTGATGGTAGCGGAGAAGTCTTTGATGAATTTCCTGTAGAAGTTCGAGAACCCTATGAAACGCTGGAGGGCTTTCCTGGAGTCCGGAATCGGCCAGTTTTGGATGCAAGTGATCTTTGACTGATCCATCTGAATTCCCTTGGGTGAGATTATATAACCAAGGAACGGAAGGGTAGTAGTCTCGAATATACACTTTTCTGGTTTGACATATAAGTGATGGACGCTTAATCGCGCAAGTACCCAACGGACGTGTTTCCTGTGATCTTGTAGGTTATCGGAGTAGACCAATATGTCATCTAGATAGATGACAACACATACATCTAGTAGATCCCTAAATATGTCGTTGATAAAGTTTTGGAAAGTGGCCGGGGCATTGCACAAGCCGAAAGGCATTACCATGTACTCAAAGAGTCCGTGCCGGGTGCGGAAAGCAGTTTTCCATTCATCCCGGTTCTAATCCTAATCAAGTTGTATGCGCCTCTCAAGTCCAGTTTAGTGTAGATAGTTGATGTTTGAAGTCTTTCAATAAGCTCGGATATTAGCGGCAGGGGTACCGGTTTTTGATTGTTATTTTATTTAATGCTCTGTAATCAATGATGGGTCTGAGGCTCAAGTCTTTGTTCCTTACGAAGAACATACCCGCGGCTGCAGGGGAGGTTGAAGGCCGAATGAATCCCTTCCTTAAGTTCTCTTCGAGATACTGTTTGAGGTGGTCAAGTTCTGGTTGTGCCAATGGGTAGATTCTTCCTGTGGGTATTTCACTGCCCGGCAGCAGGTCTATGGGGCAATCGTAGGGTCTATGGGGCGGTAGGGATTCCGCCATCTTTGCACTAAATACCTCCGAGAACTCTGAGTATTGGGTAGGGACCTGGTTCACCCCTACATGCATGAGCGTTTTAATAGGGAAGCAGGTCTCCCTGCAATAACGTGAGGTAAACCCAATTCTCCCCTGTTCCCATAGGAGAACTGGTTGATGTAACCGGAGCCATGGCAAGCCTAAAATGATGGGGAACGAAGGGAGTGTATGACATCAAAGGATAAAAATTCTGTGTGGCTATTTTAAGCTTGTCACCAAAAGGGGTTGAGTCTGGCTATGGATAGGTCTAGAGGTTGTACCATCAATAAAACTCACGGATATCGATACATTTTTCCTTGTATGGGGAATTTTATTTCTCTCTACTAGATGCTTATCGATAAAATTCCCGAAGCTCCCGTGTCCACCATTGCATCAACGATAGTTCGGTTTTGGTCCCACTGTAAGGTAAGAGACGTATAAATGTAACCACTTGTGTTGTTATTTTTCTGCCTAAGTTACAGAACGTCATCATTTTACCTTCATGTTTCTTTCTTATGGCAGGACATCCATCAACCGAATGGTCAGCCGGCGCTACAGTATAAGCAGAGGTTGAGGTTCCGTCTCCGGGTCTTCTCTCTCTCAGTCAGAGGACCACGAATTGCCCCAATCTCCATCATCTCTGCTACAGGATCTGGGCTGGTCTGTCTCGGGGTGGGTGTAAACCCTGAGACTCTCTCAGCCCTGCGTTCCCATAAGCGTCTGTCAATGGTGGTGACCTTCTGCATCATGGCGTCGAGTGTATGTGGCAGCTCTCTGCGGGCTAACTCATCTTTCAGGGCCTCAGATAGACCGAGACGGAACTGATTTCTAAGAGTGAGATCATTCCATTCCGTCTCACGGGCCCAGCGAGTGTATTCCGCAATAAAGTCCTCTACGGGTCGTCTCCCTTGCTTTAGGGTGCGAATGGCGGTCTCCGCAGTCAGCTGCTTGTTGTGGTCCTCGTAAAGGAGGGCCATTGTTTCAAGAAATTGCGGAAAGGAATTCAAGACCGGGTCTTCCTTTTCTAAATAGGTGTTAGCCCATGCTCTGGGCTCCCCCTGAGGTACGAGATCATGGTGAGTACTTTGGTTCTATCGGTAGGATAGGTCCGGGCGTAACTGAAACATCAGTTTGCACGCATTCAGGAATTCGTGGAACTGCTTCCGGTCTCCTGAGAAAAGTTCAGGTGGACTGACCTTGGGTTCCGGTCCATCGTGGGGGTGTCCTGTGCGCGACGTGACGAGATCTCGCAACGTCTGATTTTCCAATTGGAGATTCTGTACGGTCACGTTAAGGGTTTCCACCCTCTCAGTGAGGGCGACCATATGCCGCGCGAGCTCCGCTGGATCCATGGGGGTTCCACTAATATGTACGCACCAAATTGATCAGTTAGGATCTCAACTGCGGTGTCCTTTGACATCCACTTTTGGCACACTGATTGAGTGTTGGTGGTGTCTTTGCGGCTGCTCAGTGTGTACCCCAGGCGGCTCTCTCAGTCTTAAGCGGAGAGTATGGGGTTAACAAAATCATGTACCGCGTACTAAAGATAGAGTGTAAAACTAATAGTGAGGAAAGTTCGTATTAGGAATGAGAGTTCAGATTAAAGTTCATGTGAATAACAGCTCTTGGCAACGTTCAGGAATCCCAGGCCTGCAGTACTAATAACCACCAGCGCGAGTCCCTTCCTTTCAGTGAGCAATGTCAGTGAAACAAAATGACAGGCTTGATACTTGCTGTTGGAAGTCCTGCAGGGATCCTGCAGTGGTGGAGCCGGGTAAGGTAGGTGAGGGTTTCTCCTGGAGGTTCAGAGTTGCAGGTAGTTAGGATCTTGAGTCCTCGTGGTGAATGGAGCAGGCAGGGTGCGCACTCCATTAGTGGAACCCCCTGTGCAGCACCTGGCTCCTATTTATTGACCAAGTGTGGGTGGGCGGAGCCACCTTAGACGGCCCAGCGGCCACTGCTTCCAGCCTGGGAGGCAAACAGCGATCGTTGTCATGGTTACACAGGGCATGATCCAGGCTGGATCGCAAACCACCGTATCCTTACACTAATCAGTGATTGCGGTGCGGTGCGGTGGGCTGGGCGCTAACTACCTAAGAAGTACATAACTACCTGGCGGTGATTAGCAACGCCACTGCTTTGAAACCATGTGAAAATGGAACCCAGCAGATCTGGATACACCTATGCTATGACAATCATAGACCATTACACCAAAACTACCGCAGCTGCTCTGTGGAAAAGCTTTGTTCTGCCATATGGGTGTCCTGACAAGATCCTTACTGACCAAGGATCCGCATTTGATTCTCAGTTGTTCTATGACCTTTGCAACTTGTACCACTGCAAAAAACTGAGAATCACTGCATATCACCCACAAGGGAATGGCCTGTGCGAGAAGATGAACCAAACCCTGATCAATATGCTCAAGGCCGTACCCTCTTACAAGAGAGCCAAGTTGCCTTTGCTTCTGCCTGAATTAGTGTACCTGTACAACAATACAACTCACTGCTCCACCAGGTACACCCCATACTACCTCATGTTTGGAAGACAGGGCCGTTTACCTGCAGACCTTGCCCTTGACATCCCCGTGTCGGACTCTGAACCACTCCTTCCTCAATCTGAGTGGGTCAAAGAGCATCAGAAACGCTTAGAGGATGCCAGAGAAATAGTGGACTCTAAAATAGAGAAAGCCCAGCAAAAACAGGACTTTGATCTACATGCACATGTTGAGCCCTTACAACCAGGAGACAAGGTCTGGTTCAGAAACAATTACCCAGTGAGCAAACTGGATAGTCGCTGGGAACGAGAACCATACACAGTCATGGCTGTCCTCTCATCAGAAGTTTATGAGATCCGGAGAGAAGATAAAGGTACACCGGTGAGTACACCGCAACAGGCTCAAGAAATGCCTGCAGGAACCTGTTCAGGAGCAACCAAGGAAAATGGATTATCACCCGAACTGCCATTGTCTTCAGAAAGTGAGTCTCCAATAGACTTGACAGGGGGTGAAGGAGTGCAAATTTGCTAAAAATGCTCCAGGCGGTTTTGTAATTTCTAGCCGTATTAACAGATCAAGATTTTTACACAAGAGACTTGGCTGAAGAGATGTATGCCTTTGGACCATGATCAGAGACTGAA
Source organism: Bufotes viridis (assembly GCA_033119425.1). Taxonomy (NCBI): domain Eukaryota; kingdom Metazoa; phylum Chordata; class Amphibia; order Anura; family Bufonidae; genus Bufotes; species Bufotes viridis. The sequence goes on from CM065599.1 coordinate 38,460,932, forward strand.
AGGCTGGAGAGGAAGGCCCTACTTGTTCCGCCACCCACATGACCTGAAAGAAAGCATGAAAAATTAAAATAATACAAAACATCTGCAATAATTTTTTATTTTTTTTAACCCTGAATGGAAGGGGCGACCGGGACATTGAGTTCTGAACACTTGAAGCAGGGAAGCGACAAACATTAGCGATTTACTATGTAAGCCTGAAACGTAACAGGCGACAGACATTAGTAGTTAGTAAACGTAAGCCTGAAACGTAACAGGCGACAGACGTTAGTAGTCAGTAAACCTAAGCCTGAAACGTAACAGGTGACAGACATTAGTAGTTATTAAACATTACCCTGAAACGTAACAGGCGACAGACATTGTTAGTAAACGTAAGCCTGAAACGTAACAGGCGACAGACATCAGTAGTTAGTAAACGTACGCCTGAAATGTAACAGGTGACAGACATGGAAATTGATAAACGTAAGCCTGCAATGTGACAGGCGATAGACATTAGTAGTTAGTAAACGTAAGCCTGAAACGTAACAGGCGACAAACATTGAAATTAATAAATGTAAGCCTGAAATGTAAACAGCGAAAGACCTGGAAATTAACAAACTATAAGAGAGTAGACGGGAGAAGGCCGTGGTGGTGATTGATGGATGAGAAGCCGTACTTACCGAAACATCAAACAAACACCTCCCTTGAGCACAGGGATGGGATCCGAGTGGGCTTAATTTTATTTTATTTTTTAAACATAATGACATGTGGGGCTATGCTGGAAGTGCTGCAGCTGACACTATGAAAAACTTCCATGCACCAGTTCTCACCACTAGGGGCAGCAGAGCATTTGAAGCTTTTGAATAGTGGTTTGAAGCTGGATCCCCATCTCGGTACAGTGTAGCAGAGCGTGAGTTTTACTTATTTATTTATTTATTAGAAGCGTCTGCATCTGCCCGGAGAACGGCCGCGACTGGAACAACTCCTGGAGAGGCGGAACTTGAGAAACATTAAAAATGAGACCACAGGGTCAGCTTCCTGGGAGAATGGGTCTATAAGGCAAGGACAGGCAAGATAAAAAGTAACCACGGGGAGCAAGGGGAAGCAAGAATCTAGAGAGGGTAAGTGGGAGAAAGTGTGAACCTGGGAGAAGGTGATGTCCGAAAAGGCAGGCTTGGGATGACTGCTTTTAAAGAAAAACAATGAAGACCCAACAACCTAGAAAATAAATGTCAGAGAAAAACGATAAGCGAGTGAGACTCTAATGGCAAAAGCAACGCGTGCAAACTACCACAAGAAGAAATGGTATTAGCGAGCCACAGATGACAGAGAGGGCCTGCAGGCAGGAAAAGACATGGAACCTACCTGTGGTGGGACCACGCAGCCGACCTCGAATGGCGGAGTCATGTGTGTAAGACTCTGATGGCGGAGAAGACTCTGATGGCGGAGAAGCCATGCGTGCGAGACTCTAATGGCGGAGAAGCCATGAGTGCGAGACTCTAATGGCAGAGAAGACATGCGTGCGAGACTCTAATGGCGGAGAAGCCATGTGTGCGAGACTCTAATGGCGGAGAAGCCATGCGTGCGAGACTCTAATGGCAGAGAAGCCATGCGTGCGAGCCATTTTCTGCAGCACCATGCATGCAAGACTCATAAGGCGGAACCATGCGTTTTTTTTTTGTAAATAACTGTGCTAACTAAAATCCAAATGCAGATAGAAGAAGACAAATTTCATTTTGCTAATCATAACCCTTCAGCAAGACACACGAAGCAAAAGTAAAAAAATAAAAATTTCTTTTTTTTACATAGTAGGAATATTGCCTTATTGGCCTCAGCTGAAGTAAATCAAGCAGATTGTTTTGGCCAGCTAAGGCAAGGAGACCAATCTTCGTGAGTACAAATCAGAGGAGAGGAGACCAATCTGAGTGAATGGCATGAATACAAAACAGAAACACAAAATCCATTTTAAATGTAATTTTTTTTATTTTTTTAATAGAACCGCTCTCCAGTAAAATAGCTATGTTTTAGTAGAATTGTTGCTATCCCTCCATTATTCCTCCTGGCAATACTGGTATAATATGGCAGCTGGGTGCTAGACAGACAGATTTAAGGGAGCATGGTTAGTAGGGCAGAAAATGCTGGAGGCAGACATCCCGTGACTGCGACACTAGAGGCGACAAATGAAAGACCAGAATGGCGAAATCAGCAGAGACTGACGAAAACAGCCACCATGCGAGACCGTGAGCGTGCCGCACATGCAAGTAAGCCAACGGCGTGGCCACAGGTGCAGGTAAGGGAATGCTTAAGGCGGTGAGAGAGATCAAGGATGATCCTTGTGCCTGAAGCTGTTGGAGCCCTACCTGACCTGCAAGCCCGGCCAAAAGCAAACCCAGAGCAGTGGTCTACCCTGAGCCCGAGTCGTCCTTACCGTGAGAAGCTTTGGCCAGTTCAGGGCACCGCGGCCCATACATACTTACGAGTCGAGTGCACTTCAGCATAGCTGCTGCTGGTTTGAGCTGCTTGGGTCAGGGATGAAGACACGCCCCTCAGCACCTGAGAACGCATGCCTGTGGGTGAGGCCGTGCCTCGTTTATGAAGGCCTTCGTCCCTCCCATAAATACAGGCTGACTCATCAGCCTTAACTACATATAAATTCATATTTCTACCTCCTAAGCACAAGCCAAGGACAGCTTACCTTTAAGTAACGGGAATGTAACGCTCCTGAGTGGCATTACCACACCCACTCCCTGCTTCTGTTTAGGCATGTCAATAATAATTTCCTTTAATGCATTTACTCCAGGTCCTCCACGTTGTACATTTCTTGTTATTCATCTGATTTTGTTCATATAATGTGCTTCGTTTCCCAGCGGGTGGCAGCAACCCTTGGCAGTGCTACACTAGCAGAGAGTGGAACTAGATTCCAGTCTCCATGCCTCCCCAGTGAGGGCAGGAAGTTAGATAGGAGAGTGACTGGCACATGGAAGGGGGTTGCAGAGAGGCTGGCACATGATTGGGGGAGAGTGGCACTTATCCCTGGCACATGAGGGGAGGGAGAGGAGACTGGCACATGATGGGGGGAGTGGCACTTATCACTGGCACATGGAAGGGGGTTGCATAGAGAAGGCTGGCACATGATGGGTGGGGAGTGGCACTAATCACTGGCACATGAGGAGGGGGAAGAGGAGACTGGCACATGATGGGGGGAATGGCACTTATAACTGGCACATGGAAGGGGGTTGCAGAGAGGCTGGCACATGATGGGGGGAGAATGGCACTTATCACTGGCACATGAGGGGAGAGGAGACTGCCACATTATGGGGGAGAGTGGCACTTATCACTGGCACATGAGGGGGGGGGAGAGGAGACTGGCACATGATGGGGGGGATGGCACTTATAACTGGCACATGGAAGGGGGGGTTGCAGAGAGGCTGGCACATGATGGGGGGAAGAGTGGCACTTATCACTGACACATGAGGGGGGGGGGAGTGGCATTTGTTACTGGCACATGATGGGGGGAGGGGGAGAGGCACTTTTCACTAGCACATGATTGGGGGGCATCTATGGGGGCACCTCTTACTGGCACATTATTGGGGGCACTATGGGGACATCTACTGAGGCCATAAAGAAGGGGTATTTTATATGGGGGCTCTGTGTGGTACTAGTATTATCAGGGGTATTATCTGTTTCTGCAGTATAATATTGGGGACCACAGCGGCACAGTATTGGGGGTAGTAGGATGATTTGTCCAGAAGATAGTAGGATGATGGAAAAGTAGTAAACTGAGGGGTTTTTTTGTTGTCAAACTGCAGATAAGAAAACTGTTGGTCTGGTCTGAAAGGAGAAGATGAGGACAGAGAACATCTACCTCACAGGAGAGGTCACTGGATGTAAGAGGTAAGTGGGGCTATATTTCTGTAGTGATCGGAGCAGGGGCGTATCGATTGCCGTAAGTGCCCCTCCCGAGACCAGGCTCTGGATCCGCCACTGATGTGATGTGTGTATAGGGTTCATCTTTATGTGTGTGATGTGTGTATAGGGGTCATCTCTATGTGTGTGATGTGTGTATAGGGGTCATCTCTATGTGTGTGATGTGTGTATAGGGGTCATCTCTATGTGTGTATAGGGGTCATCTCTATGTGTGTGATGTGTGTATAGGGGTCATCTCTGTGTGTGATGTGTGTGTGTGTATAGGGGTCATCTCTGTGTGTGATGTGTGTGTATAGGGGTCATCTCTGTGTGTGATGTGTTTATAGGGGTCATCTCTATGTGTGATGTGTGTGTATAGGGGTCATCTCTGTGTGTGATGTGTTTATAGGGGTCATCTCTGTGTGTGTATAGGGGTCATCTCTATGTGTGTGATGTGTGTATAGGGGTCATCTCTGTGTGTGATGTGTGTGTGTATAGGGTCATCTCTGTGTGTGATGTGTGTGTATAGGGGTCATCTCTGTGTGTGATGTGTTTATAGGGGTCATCTCTATGTGTGTATAGGGGTCATCTCTATGTGTGTGATGTGTGTATAGGGGTCATCTCTGTGTGCGATGTGTGTGTGTGTGTATAGGGGTCATCTCTGTGTGTGATGTGTGTGTATAGGGGTCATCTCTGTGTGTGATGTGTTTATAGGGTCATCTCTATGTGTGATGTGTGTGTATAGGGGTCATATCCGTGTTTGATGTGTGTATAGGGGTCATCTCTATGTGTGTGATGTGTGTTTAGGGGTCATCTCTATGTGTGTGATGTGTGTATAGGGGTCATCTCTGTGTGTATAGGGGTCATCTCTATGTGTGTGATGTGTGCATAGGGGTCATCTCTGTGTGTGATGTGTGTGTGTGTATAGGGGTCATCTCTGTGTGTGATGTGTGTGTATAGGGGTCATCTTTGTGTGTGATGTGTGTATAGGGGTCATCTCTATGTGTGTATAGGGGTCATCTCTATGTGTGTGATGTGTGTACAGGGGTCATCTCTATGTGTGTGATGTGTGTATAGGGGTCATCTGTGTGTGTGATGTGTGTGTGTGTGTGTGTGTATAGGGGTCATCTCTGTGTGTGATGTGTGTGTATAGGGGTCATCTCTGTGTGTGATGTGTTTATAGGGGTCATCTCTATGTGTGATGTGTGTGTATAGGGGTCATCTCTGTGTGTCATGTGTGTATAGGGGTCATCTCTATGTGTGTATAGGGGTCATCTCTATGTGTGTGATGTGTGTATAGGGGTCATCTCTGTGTGTGATGTGTTTATAGGGGTCATCTCTATGTGTGTATAGGGGTCATCTCTATGTGTGTTATGCGTGTATAGGGGTAATCTCTGTGTGTGATGTGTGTGTGTATAGGGGTCATCTCTATGTGTGTGATGTGTGTATAGGGGTCATCTCTGTGTGTGATGTGTTTATAGGGGTCATCTCTATGTGTGATGTGTGTGTATAGGGGTCATCTCTATGTGTGTGTATTGGGGTCATCTCTATGTGTGTCTAGGGTCATCTCTATGTGTGTGAGGTGTGTATAGGGATCATCTATACACTGTGTGATGTATGTGTGCAGTATATGGGGTGTTCTCTGTATAGTGCATTGTGTGTTAGTATATAGGTTGTCATCTATATTGTATAGTGTGTGTAGGCTGTCCTCTATATAGTGCTGTGTGTGTGTATAGGGTGTCTTCTGTATAGTGCGGTGTGTGTAGGGTGTTTTCTGTAGGGTGCGGTGTGTGTAGGGTGTTTTCTGTATAGTGTGGTGTGTGTGTAAGGTGTCCTCTGTATAGTGTGTGTGTGTGTGTATAGGGTGTCCTCTGTATAGTGTGTTGTGTGTGTGTGTATATAGGGTGTCCTCTGTATAGTGTGGTGTGTGTGTGTATATAGGGTGTCCTCTGTATAGTGTGGTGTGTGTGTATATAGGGCGTCCTCTGTATAGTGTGGTGTTTGTGTGTATAGGGTGTCCTCTGTATAGTGTGGTGTATGTATAGGGTGTCCTCTGTATAGTGTGGTGTGTGTATATAGGGTGTCCTCTGTATAGTGTGGTGTGTGTATATATAGTGTCCTCTGTATAGTGCGGTGTGTGTATATAGGGTGTCCTCTGTATAGTGTGGTATGTGTATATAGGGTATCCTTTGTATAGTGCTGTGAGTGTATAGGGTGTCCTCTGTATAGTGCTGTGAGTGTATAGGGTGTCCTCTGTATAGTGCGGTGTGTGTATATAGGGTGTCCTCTGTATAGTGGGGTGTGTGTATATAGGGTATCCTCTGTATAGTGCTGTGAGTGTATAGGGTGTCCTCTGTATAGTGTGGTGTGTGTATATATGGTGTCCTCTGTATAGTGCGGTGTGTGTATATAGGGTGTCCTCTGTATAGTGTGGTGTGTGTATATAGGGTATCCTCTGTATAGTGCTGTAAATGTATAGGGTGTCCTCTGTATAGTCTGGTGTGTCTGTTTATAGGGTGTTCTCTGTATAGTGGAGAGTGTGTCAGTATATAGGGTGTGATCTATATAGTGTGGTGTGTGTGTATAGGGTGTCCTCTATATAAGTAGAAGTATTAGTACTGGGGTCTATGGAGAACATGATTACTATTATGGACACAATGGGGGCATTATTCCTAATTGAAGGCACTGTTAACACTATGCACTCTGGGAGATAATTGTTTATATCGGGACTTTGGGGAGCACTATTACTGTGGGGGTGTTGAGAAGATGTGTTGAGGATAATGGAGAAGTAGGAAACTAAAATGTCTGTTTGTCAAACTCTGCAGAGACAAGATGCAGCTGAAAGAAGTCATCATGGCGGTCTGGTCTGAATAGAAATGATGAGGAAAGAGAACATCTACATCAGAGGAGACATCACTGGAAGTAAGAGGTATGTGGGGCTGCATTAAACATGTATGTTCGGTAGCGCTGTATGTAATGTTTTCCAACTACGTCTTCAAAGGGGTTATCCAACCCTATAATGACCCCCCCAATGCCCGTGCCCCTCAAATAGATTATACTTACTCCATTCCACGGCACCTGATGCAATAGCAGGCTGTGACTGGGACGAGCTTGCCTATCGTCACCCCAGATGCTAGGGGGCTCTTCCATGTTGCGGTCTGCTATTGGCTGCTACCCTCCCACAACTTCACCGGATGTTTTGATTCACGTGACGGGGAGATGCAATGGCTGCCGTGCAGGGATCAGGAAAACACAGATGTCGGGGAGCACAGTAAGTATAGTCCATTCGAGGGGCCTGGGCATTGGGGGTAATGTTTTAGATGTTGGACAACCCCTTTAACAGTAGGGTTTGAAGGAAGGGGTTAGGTTGAAAATTTGGAATGCCGTTTCCATTTTCGCCTCAGGCCGCAAAAAGGTTAGGTGCACCCCTGTCCCTTGCCACAAAGCACTGAGGAAAGGAGGGGCCCAAGCTGAACTCTTGCACCAGGGCCCATTAGCATTTAGCTATGCCCCTGACAACTATAAAATAATATGCACAATAAAATAAACAGCAGCAGAAATAAGCAAATAAACAAATAAAATCTCTGCAATAAATGACTACAAAAAGCCAGAATAAAATCATAAAAGTTCCAGTGGAGTATCACATAAAAGATATTGCCTGTGATAATAGCTCTGGTGTTTATATTTGTAGATAGATCCACCTATATGAGAATCACTGGTTTATATTCACTTTGAATTAGTGTATCCTTGAATAAATAAACATTCTCATCATGTATCTTCAATAACAGTAAATTAAGTTGTTATAGAGGATCAATAAACATTGTTCTTAATGGGCCCCTTTCCAGCGTCAGGCAAAATGTCTATATAAGCTTTTAAATAAGAAAAGATGGTACTTTACCAATTGATTCTCATTCGCCCGTATAGACTGGTGGCAGGTCAAGTTGGTAAGCTGTCGGGACCTGTGACTCTCAATACTCAGTTTAGGTTTTGCCCAGCAAGGACCTCTGTAGCTGTATCACCTGACTCACGGAGCACTCACATGATTGATCAGGTGGTATGGAAAGGGCGTTCAGTCCCGCCCCTTTAGCTTGTATTTGAATTCATTGAAGTCCAAATGGAAAGTTCATCAAAGTTCTTTGGAGCTTTCCCAAAAAATTGAAAAATTGCAAAATTGCAATGGTGAAATCACAATGTGCAAATCCCTCACTGTTTGATACCAGATGCGTTTCGTGGTTAAAAACACCCCTTCCTCAGTGGCCAACGTTTTGTATTTATAAGGCTGTGACATCACAAGGGCTGGCTGCTAATTGGGTACATGCATGGCATTGTGGGTGATCCGTCGTTCCCAGAGGTCTTTGCTCCACGTCCTAACATCTGCAGTAGCCATTTTAGGAAAAAAATGCTATTCATTACTATTAATAAACTTACCTGTCTGAGCTACAACGACGAGATCCTCAGCCTCAGCACGGCCACCCCAAGAGAGATGCGCTGCTGAACCACTCCTCCTGGTGACACCACAGCATCCTTAGCAACAGGATGCAATGCTCTGTTTCTCCCTGCAGGGTGTGTACTGGAGGAGATTAGCATTAGGTTGATTGCTCAGCTGCTCTATTCCTGTGTGGTAGTGTTTCTGATTACAACACGTCTATCAGGATCCTGATCCAGGGACTTGGTGCTCTATTTAAACCCCTTCCTGGCCGTACCTGGCCAGTGACAGTGATAGTCTTGTTGGGGCTCACTAGCTAGGTTCCGTGTTCCTGTGCTAATTTGGATTGCTGATGTTTCAGACATCAGCTCGTGCTTTGATCAATCCCAGTCTATGATGATTTGTACTGTGCATTGTGTCTTTTACTTCTCTCTGTCTCTCATTTTTATACTGCGTTGTCCTTCTGATTGTGACCCATCTGCGTTCTACTCTGTCTTTTTGTTGTTTCTCTCTAGGAGTGTGTCTGTCTCTGCACCTTAGTAGTGTAGAGACTTTCTACCTGTTGCAGTATTGATACCTAGGGCTTGCACTGCTAGAAGGTAGGGAAATCAAGCTAGGTTTTAAGTTAAGGTATTAAAGGGCATTTTCGGAAGTGGCAATATCTATTGTTCTGCTTCGCGCTATTGACTGTTGTATAACGCTATTCAGACAGCTTAACAATAATTCAGAAGTCAAGAAACGTGAGACATCAAATCTGTATGTATTCTTCTTTCTGAATAACTTTGTAAAACTACAACATAAACATAATCATAACATACATGTCAGTACAATAAACATTGTGTAACAGCTTCCTACCATCAATGAAAAAACTTACGGACAATTCCACCATAAGTCCTGAAATGTTTCAGAGTACCACTGTGTGCTGCTTGCTGGTCCAGGCTCACTCATGAAATGGAGGACAAGAAGTTCCAGGTTGAAGCTGATCTGAACTTACTAGGCAATATTAATTCTGACCACTAGATGGCAGCAACATCAAACATATTATTACAGTAATTATAGAACATTACAAAACAATATGAGCAGCACACTCCCTGCCTGACATAATTTATTATGTCACTACCTATATAATTACTGCATTGCATTAAGAACACATAAACCTGAGAAAATAATCCTAGCTAATCTGGGACTAGAACAATAATGTCAGTTACAGGCCTAAGATAAATTTTGGAAGTCCCATTTTTACAACCTTGACCTCCACTTTTGACAACAAGTCCTATGGGCCATTCATTCCTGTCTTCCTGGCTGTCCTTTAACAGAACAACCTGACCCACTCTTACATTCGGGTGATCTTCAGTCCACTTTCTACGGCGCTTGAGTGGGTCAAAGAGCATCAGAAACGCTTAGAGGATGCCAGAGAAATAGTGGACTCTAAAATAGAGAAAGCCCAGCAAAAACAGGACTTTGATCTACATGCACATGTTGAGCCCTTACAACCAGGAGACAAGGTCTGGTTCAGAAACAATTACCCAGTGAGCAAACTGGATAGTCGCTGGGAACGAGAACCATACACAGTCATGGCTGTCCTCTCATCAGAAGTTTATGAGATCCGGAGAGAAGATAAAGGTACACCGGTGAGTACACCGCAACAGGCTCAAGAAATGCCTGCAGGAACCTGTTCAGGAGCAACCAAGGAAAATGGATTATCACCCGAACTGCCATTGTCTTCCAGAAAGTGAGTCTCCAATAGACTTGACAGGGGTGAAGGAGTGCAAATTTGCTAAAAATGCTCCAGGCGGTTTTGTAATTTCTAGCCGTATTAACAGATCAAGATTTTTACACAAGAGACTTGGCTGAAGAGATGTATGCCTTTGGACCATGATCAGAGACTGAAAGGCTGGAGAGGAAGGCCCTACTTGTTCCGCCACCCACATGACCTGAAAGAAAGCATGAAAAATTAAAATAATACAAAACATCTGCAATAATTTTTTATTTTTTTAACCCTGAATGGAAGGGCGACCGGGACATTGAGTTCTGAACACTTGAAGCAGGGAAGCGACAAACATTAGCGATTTACTATGTAAGCCTGAAAGCGTAACAGGCGACAGACATTAGTAGTTAGTAAGCGTAAGCCTGAAACGTAACAGGCGACAGACGTTAGTAGTCAGTAAACCTAAGCCTGAAAGCGTAACAGGTGACAGACATTAGTAGTTATTAAACATTACCCTGAAACGTAACAGGCGACAGACATTGTTAGTAAACGTAAGCCTGAAACGTAACAGGCGACAGACATCAGTAGTTAGTAAACGTACGCCTGAAATGTAACAGGTGACAGACATGGAAATTGATAAACGTAAGCCTGCAATGTGACAGGCGATAGACATTAGTAGTTAGTAAACGTAAGCCTGAAACGTAACAGGCGACAAACATTGAAATTAATAAATGTAAGCCTGAAATGTAAACGGCGAAAGACCTGGAAATTAACAAACTATAAGAGAGTAGACGGGAGAAGGCCGTGGTGGTGATTGATGGATGAGAAGCCGTACTTACCGAAACATCAAACAAACACCTCCCTTGAGCACAGGGATGGGATCCGAGTGGGCTTAATTTTATTTTATTTTTTAAACATAATGACATGTGGGGCTATGCTGGAAGTGCTGCAGCTGACACTATGAAAAACTTCCATGCACCAGTTCTCACCACTAGGGGGCAGCAGAGCATTTGAAGCTTTTGAATAGTGGTTTGAAGCTGGATCCCCATCTCGGTACAGTGTAGCAGAGCGTGAGTTTTACTTATTTATTTATTTATTAGAAGCGTCTGCATCTGCCCGGAGAACGGCCGCGACTGGAACAACTCCTGGAGAGGCGGAACTTGAGAAACATTAAAAATGAGACCACAGGGTCAGCTTCCTGGGAGAATGGGTCTATAAGGCAAGGACAGGCAAGATAAAAAGTAACCACGGGGAGCAAGGGGAAGCAAGAATCTAGAGAGGGTAAGTGGGAGAAAGTGTGAACCTGGGAGAAGGTGATGTCCGAAAAGGCAGGCTTGGGATGACTGCTTTTAAAGAAAAACAATGAAGACCCAACAACCTAGAAAATAAATGTCAGAGAAAAACGATAAGCGAGTGAGACTCTAATGGCAAAAGCAACGCGTGCAAACTACCACAAGAAGAAATGGTATTAGCGAGCCACAGATGACAGAGAGGGCCTGCAGGCAGGAAAAGACATGGAACCTACCTGTGGTGGGACCACGCAGCCGACCTCGAATGGCGGAGTCATGTGTGTAAGACTCTGATGGCGGAGAAGACTCTGATGGCGGAGAAGCCATGCGTGCGAGACTCTAATGGCGGAGAAGCCATGAGTGCGAGACTCTAATGGCAGAGAAGACATGCGTACGAGACTCTAATGGCGGAGAAGCCATGTGCGAGACTCTAATGGCGGAGAAGCCATGCGTGCGAGACTCTAATGGCAGAGAAGCCATGCGTGCGAGCCATTTTCTGCAGCACCATGCATGCAAGACTCATAAGGCGGAACCATGCGTTTTTTTTGTAAATAACTGTGCTAACTAAAATCCAAATGCAGATAGAAGAAGACAAATTTCATTTTGCTAATCATAACCCTTCAGCAAGACACACGAAGCAAAAGTAAAAAATAAAAATTTCTTTTTTTACATAGTAGGAATATTGCCTTATTGGCCTCAGCTGAAGTAAATCAAGCAGATTGTTTTGGCCAGCTAAGGCAAGGAGACCAATCTTCGTGAGTACAAATCAGAGGAGAGGAGACCAATCTGAGTGAATGTGAACCGAGGCATGAATACAAAACAGAAACACAAAATCCATTTTAAATGTAATTTTTTTTATTTTTTTAATAGAACCGCTCTCCAGTAAAATAGCTATGTTTTAGTAGAATTGTTGCTATCCCTCCATTATTCCTCCTGGCAATACTGGTATAATATGGCAGCTGGGTGCTAGACAGACAGATTTAAGGGAGCATGGTTAGTAGGGCAGAAAATGCTGGAGGCAGACATCCCGTGACTGCGACACTAGAGGCGACAAATGAAAGACCAGAATGGCGAAATCAGCAGAGACTGACGAAAACAGCCACCATGCGAGACCGTGAGCGTGCCGCACATGCAAGTAAGCCAACGGCGTGGCCACAGGTGCAGGTAAGGGAATGCTTAAGGCGGTGAGAGAGATCAAGGATGATCCTTGTGCCTGAAGCTGTTGGAGCCCTACCTGACCTGCAAGCCCGGCCAAAAGCAAACCCAGAGCAGTGGTCTACCCTGAGCCCGAGTCGTCCTTACCGTGAGAAGCTTTGGCCAGTTCAGGGCACCGCGGCCCATACATACTTACGAGTCGAGTGCACTTCAGCATAGCTGCTGCTGGTTTGAGCTGCTTGGGTCAGGGATGAAGACACGCCCCTCAGCACCTGAGAACGCATGCCTGTGGGTGAGGCCGTGCCTCGTTTATGAAGGCCTTCGTCCCTCCCATAAATACAGGCTGACTCATCAGCCTTAACTACATATAAATTCATATTTCTACCTCCTAAGCACAAGCCAAGGACAGCTTACCTTTAAGTAACGGGAATGTAACGCTCCTGAGTGGCATTACCACACCCACTCCCTGCTTCTGTTTAGGCATGTCAATAATAATTTCCTTTAATGCATTTACTCCAGGTCCTCCACGTTGTACATTTCTTGTTATTCATCTGATTTTGTTCATATAATGTGCTTCGTTTCCCAGCGGGTGGCAGCAACCCTTGGCAGTGCTACACTAGCAGAGAGTGGAACTAGATTCCAGTCTCCATGCCTCCCCAGTGAGGGCAGGAAGTTAGATAGGAGAGTGACTGGCACATGGAAGGGGGTTGCAGAGAGGCTGGCACATGATTGGGGGAGAGTGGCACTTATCCCTGGCACATGAGGGGAGGGAGAGGAGACTGGCACATGATGGGGGGAGTGGCACTTATCACTGGCACATGGAAGGGGGTTGCATAGAGAAGGCTGGCACATGATGGGTGGGGAGTGGCACTAATCACTGGCACATGAGGAGGGGAAGAGGAGACTGGCACATGATGGGGGGAATGGCACTTATAACTGGCACATGGAAGGGGGTTGCAGAGAGGCTGGCACATGATGGGGGAGAATGGCACTTATCACTGGCACATGAGGGGAGAGGAGACTGCCACATTATGGGGGAGAGTGGCACTTATCACTGGCACATGAGGGGGAGAGGAGACTGGCACATGATGGGGGATGGCACTTATAACTGGCACATGGAAGGGGGTTGCAGAGAGGCTGGCACATGATGGGGGAAGAGTGGCACTTATCACTGACACATGAGGGGGAGTGGCATTTGTTACTGGCACATGATGGGGGAGGGGAGAGGCACTTTTCACTAGCACATGATTGGGGGGCATCTATGGGGGCACCTCTTACTGGCACATTATTGGGGGCACTATGGGGACATCTACTGAGGCCATAAAGAAGGGGTATTTTATATGGGGGCTCTGTGTGGTACTAGTATTATCAGGGTATTATCTGTTTCTGCAGTATAATATTGGGGACCACAGCGGCACAGTATTGGGGGTAGTAGGATGATTTGTCCAGAAGATAGTAGGATGATGGAAAAGTAGTAAACTGAGGGTTTTTTTGTTGTCAAACTGCAGATAAGAAAACTGTTGGTCTGGTCTGAAAGGAGAAGATGAGGACAGAGAACATCTACCTCACAGGAGAGGTCACTGGATGTAAGAGGTAAGTGGGGCTATATTTCTGTAGTGATCGGAGCAGGGGCGTATCGATTGCCGTAAGTGCCCCTCCCGAGACCAGGCTCTGGATCCGCCACTGATGTGATGTGTGTATAGGGTTCATCTTTATGTGTGTGATGTGTGTATAGGGGTCATCTCTATGTGTGTGATGTGTGTATAGGGGTCATCTCTATGTGTGTGATGTGTGTATAGGGGTCATCTCTATGTGTGTATAGGGGTCATCTCTATGTGTGTGATGTGTGTATAGGGGTCATCTCTGTGTGTGATGTGTGTGTGTGTATAGGGGTCATCTCTGTGTGTGATGTGTGTGTATAGGGGTCATCTCTGTGTGTGATGTGTTTATAGGGGTCATCTCTATGTGTGATGTGTGTGTATAGGGGTCATCTCTGTGTGTGATGTGTTTATAGGGGTCATCTCTGTGTGTGTATAGGGGTCATCTCTATGTGTGTGATGTGTGTATAGGGGTCATCTCTGTGTGTGATGTGTGTGTGTATAGGGTCATCTCTGTGTGTGATGTGTGTGTATAGGGGTCATCTCTGTGTGTGATGTGTTTATAGGGGTCATCTCTATGTGTGTATAGGGGTCATCTCTATGTGTGTGATGTGTGTATAGGGGTCATCTCTGTGTGCGATGTGTGTGTGTGTGTATAGGGGTCATCTCTGTGTGTGATGTGTGTGTATAGGGGTCATCTCTGTGTGTGATGTGTTTATAGGGGTCATCTCTATGTGTGATGTGTGTGTATAGGGGTCATATCCGTGTTTGATGTGTGTATAGGGTCATCTCTATGTGTGTGATGTGTGTTTAGGGGTCATCTCTATGTGTGTGATGTGTGTATAGGGGTCATCTCTGTGTGTATAGGGGTCATCTCTATGTGTGTGATGTGTGCATAGGGGTCATCTCTGTGTGTGATGTGTGTGTGTGTATAGGGTCATCTCTGTGTGTGATGTGTGTGTATAGGGGTCATCTTTGTGTGTGATGTGTGTATAGGGGTCATCTCTATGTGTGTATAGGGTCATCTCTATGTGTGTGATGTGTGTACAGGGTCATCTCTATGTGTGTGATGTGTGTATAGGGGTCATCTGTGTGTGTGATGTGTGTGTGTGTGTGTGTGTGTATAGGGGTCATCTCTGTGTGTGATGTGTGTGTATAGGGGTCATCTCTGTGTGTGATGTGTTTATAGGGGTCATCTCTATGTGTGATGTGTGTGTATAGGGGTCATCTCTGTGTGTCATGTGTGTATAGGGGTCATCTCTATGTGTGTATAGGGGTCATCTCTATGTGTGTGATGTGTGTATAGGGGTCATCTCTGTGTGTGATGTGTTTATAGGGGTCATCTCTATGTGTGTATAGGGGTCATCTCTATGTGTGTTATGCGTGTATAGGGGTAATCTCTGTGTGTGATGTGTGTGTGTATAGGGGTCATCTCTATGTGTGTGATGTGTGTATAGGGGTCATCTCTGTGTGTGATGTGTTTATAGGGGTCATCTCTATGTGTGATGTGTGTGTATAGGGGTCATCTCTATGTGTGTGTATTGGGGTCATCTCTATGTGTGTCTAGGGTCATCTCTATGTGTGTGAGGTGTGTATAGGGATCATCTATACACTGTGTGATGTATGTGTGCAGTATATGGGGTGTTCTCTGTATAGTGCATTGTGTGTTAGTATATAGGTTGTCATCTATATTGTATAGTGTGTGTAGGCTGTCCTCTATATAGTGCTGTGTGTGTGTATAGGGTGTCTTCTGTATAGTGCGGTGTGTGTAGGGTGTTTTCTGTAGGGTGCGGTGTGTGTAGGGTGTTTTCTGTATAGTGTGGTGTGTGTGTAAGGTGTCCTCTGTATAGTGTGTGTGTGTGTGTATAGGGTGTCCTCTGTATAGTGTGTGTGTGTGTGTGTGTATATAGGGTGTCCTCTGTATAGTGTGGTGTGTGTGTGTATATAGGGTGTCCTCTGTATAGTGTGGTGTGTGTGTATATAGGGCGTCCTCTGTATAGTGTGGTGTTTGTGTGTATAGGGTGTCCTCTGTATAGTGTGGTGTATGTATAGGGTGTCCTCTGTATAGTGTGGTGTGTGTATATAGGGTGTCCTCTGTATAGTGTGGTGTGTGTATATATAGTGTCCTCTGTATAGTGCGGTGTGTGTATATAGGGTGTCCTCTGTATAGTGTGGTATGTGTATATAGGGTATCCTTTGTATAGTGCTGTGAGTGTATAGGGTGTCCTCTGTATAGTGCTGTGAGTGTATAGGGTGTCCTCTGTATAGTGCGGTGTGTGTATATAGGGTGTCCTCTGTATAGTGGGGTGTGTGTATATAGGGTATCCTCTGTATAGTGCTGTGAGTGTATAGGGTGTCCTCTGTATAGTGTGGTGTGTGTATATATGGTGTCCTCTGTATAGTGCGGTGTGTGTATATAGGGTGTCCTCTGTATAGTGTGGTGTGTGTATATAGGGTATCCTCTGTATAGTGCTGTAAATGTATAGGGTGTCCTCTGTATAGTCTGGTGTGTCTGTTTATAGGGTGTTCTCTGTATAGTGGAGAGTGTGTCAGTATATAGGGTGTGATCTATATAGTGTGGTGTGTGTGTATAGGGTGTCCTCTATATAAGTAGAAGTATTAGTACTGGGGTCTATGGAGAACATGATTACTATTATGGACACAATGGGGGCATTATTCCTAATTGAAGGCACTGTTAACACTATGCACTCTGGGAGATAATTGTTTATATCGGGACTTTGGGGAGCACTATTACTGTGGGGGTGTTGAGAAGATGTGTTGAGGATAATGGAGAAGTAGGAAACTAAAATGTCTGTTTGTCAAACTCTGCAGAGACAAGATGCAGCTGAAAGAAGTCATCATGGCGGTCTGGTCTGAATAGAAATGATGAGGAAAGAGAACATCTACATCAGAGGAGACATCACTGGAAGTAAGAGGTATGTGGGGCTGCATTAAACATGTATGTTCGGTAGCGCTGTATGTAATGTTTTCCAACTACGTCTTCAAAGGGGTTATCCAACCCTATAATGACCCCCCCAATGCCCGTGCCCCTCAAATAGATTATACTTACTCCATTCCACGGCACCTGATGCAATAGCAGGCTGTGACTGGGACGAGCTTGCCTATCGTCACCCCAGATGCTAGGGGGCTCTTCCATGTTGCGGTCTGCTATTGGCTGCTACCCTCCCACAACTTCACCGGATGTTTTGATTCACGTGACGGGGAGATGCAATGGCTGCCGTGCAGGGATCAGGAAAACACAGATGTCGGGGAGCACAGTAAGTATAGTCCATTCGAGGGGCCTGGGCATTGGGGGTAATGTTTTAGATGTTGGACAACCCCTTTAACAGTAGGGTTTGAAGGAAGGGGTTAGGTTGAAAATTTGGAATGCCGTTTCCATTTTCGCCTCAGGCCGCAAAAAGGTTAGGTGCACCCCTGTCCCTTGCCACAAAGCACTGAGGAAAGGAGGGGCCCAAGCTGAACTCTTGCACCAGGGCCCATTAGCATTTAGCTATGCCCCTGACAACTATAAAATAATATGCACAATAAAATAAACAGCAGCAGAAATAAGCAAATAAACAAATAAAATCTCTGCAATAAATGACTACAAAAAGCCAGAATAAAATCATAAAAGTTCCAGTGGAGTATCACATAAAAGATATTGCCTGTGATAATAGCTCTGGTGTTTATATTTGTAGATAGATCCACCTATATGAGAATCACTGGTTTATATTCACTTTGAATTAGTGTATCCTTGAATAAATAAACATTCTCATCATGTATCTTCAATAACAGTAAATTAAGTTGTTATAGAGGATCAATAAACATTGTTCTTAATGGGCCCCTTTCCAGCGTCAGGCAAAATGTCTATATAAGCTTTTAAATAAGAAAAGATGGTACTTTACCAATTGATTCTCATTCGCCCGTATAGACTGGTGGCAGGTCAAGTTGGTAAGCTGTCGGGACCTGTGACTCTCAATACTCAGTTTAGGTTTTGCCCAGCAAGGACCTCTGTAGCTGTATCACCTGACTCACGGAGCACTCACATGATTGATCAGGTGGTATGGAAAGGGCGTTCAGTCCCGCCCCTTTAGCTTGTATTTGAATTCATTGAAGTCCAAATGGAAAGTTCATCAAAGTTCTTTGGAGCTTTCCCAAAAAATTGAAAAATTGCAAAATTGCAATGGTGAAATCACAATGTGCAAATCCCTCACTGTTTGATACCAGATGCGTTTCGTGGTTAAAAACACCCCTTCCTCAGTGGCCAACGTTTTGTATTTATAAGGCTGTGACATCACAAGGGCTGGCTGCTAATTGGGTACATGCATGGCATTGTGGGTGATCCGTCGTTCCCAGAGGTCTTTGCTCCACGTCCTAACATCTGCAGTAGCCATTTTAGGAAAAAAATGCTATTCATTACTATTAATAAACTTACCTGTCTGAGCTACAACGACGAGATCCTCAGCCTCAGCACGGCCACCCCAAGAGAGATGCGCTGCTGAACCACTCCTCCTGGTGACACCACAGCATCCTTAGCAACAGGATGCAATGCTCTGTTTCTCCCTGCAGGGTGTGTACTGGAGGAGATTAGCATTAGGTTGATTGCTCAGCTGCTCTATTCCTGTGTGGTAGTGTTTCTGATTACAACACGTCTATCAGGATCCTGATCCAGGGACTTGGTGCTCTATTTAAACCCCTTCCTGGCCGTACCTGGCCAGTGACAGTGATAGTCTTGTTGGGGCTCACTAGCTAGGTTCCGTGTTCCTGTGCTAATTTGGATTGCTGATGTTTCAGACATCAGCTCGTGCTTTGATCAATCCCAGTCTATGATGATTTGTACTGTGCATTGTGTCTTTTACTTCTCTCTGTCTCTCATTTTTATACTGCGTTGTCCTTCTGATTGTGACCCATCTGCGTTCTACTCTGTCTTTTTGTTGTTTCTCTCTAGGAGTGTGTCTGTCTCTGCACCTTAGTAGTGTAGAGACTTTCTACCTGTTGCAGTATTGATACCTAGGGCTTGCACTGCTAGAAGGTAGGGAAATCAAGCTAGGTTTTAAGTTAAGGTATTAAAGGGCATTTTCGGAAGTGGCAATATCTATTGTTCTGCTTCGCGCTATTGACTGTTGTATAACGCTATTCAGACAGCTTAACAATAATTCAGAAGTCAAGAAACGTGAGACATCAAATCTGTATGTATTCTTCTTTCTGAATAACTTTGTAAAACTACAACATAAACATAATCATAACATACATGTCAGTACAATAAACATTGTGTAACAGCTTCCTACCATCAATGAAAAAACTTACGGACAATTCCACCATAAGTCCTGAAATGTTTCAGAGTACCACTGTGTGCTGCTTGCTGGTCCAGGCTCACTCATGAAATGGAGGACAAGAAGTTCCAGGTTGAAGCTGATCTGAACTTACTAGGCAATATTAATTCTGACCACTAGATGGCAGCAACATCAAACATATTATTACAGTAATTATAGAACATTACAAAACAATATGAGCAGCACACTCCCTGCCTGACATAATTTATTATGTCACTACCTATATAATTACTGCATTGCATTAAGAACACATAAACCTGAGAAAATAATCCTAGCTAATCTGGGACTAGAACAATAATGTCAGTTACAGGCCTAAGATAAATTTTGGAAGTCCCATTTTTACAACCTTGACCTCCACTTTTGACAACAAGTCCTATGGGCCATTCATTCCTGTCTTCCTGGCTGTCCTTTAACAGAACAACCTGACCCACTCTTACATTCGGGTGATCTTCAGTCCACTTTCTACGGCGCTGCAAGGTTGACAGATACTCTCTCTTCCATCTTTTCTAAAAGTGTCTGCCAAGCATTGCACTTGCTTCCATTGCTTAGCATGAACTTGATGGGTACTCAGATTTACAGGTGGAGCAGACAATGGGTTCACTTTTTGAGTCAACAACATTGCTGAAGTAAGAACCATAGGTGTATCTGGATCTGAGGATACAGGAACTAAAGGTCTTGCATTCATAATGGCTGTAACCTCGGCCATAAAAGTACTCAAAGTCTCATAGGTCAAATAAGCAGGTTTAGTTTGTAGCAACATAGCATCCAAGATCCGCCTGGCTATACCTATAAGTCTTTCCCAGACACCACCCATGTGTGAGGAGTGTGGAGGATTAAAGACCCAAATACATCCTCTGTCTTGGAGAAAGTCTTGCAATTTTGAGTCGCTGGCACAAATGTTAAGTTCCTTGCAGGCTCCCACAAAGTTTGTTCCTCTGTCAGAACGGAGAAGTTTTGCTGGACCACGAATTGAGAAGAATCTCCTCAAGGCATTAATAAAGCTTGATGTTGACATGGCTTCAAGTAGCTCTATGTGTACAGCTCGGGTGGACAAACAAGTGAAAAGGACTGCCCATCGTTTGCTATCCGCGCTGCCTCCTCTAGTGCGACGGGTTAAGACTGACCATGGACCAAACACATCTAAGCCCACATTGGTGAAAGGTGGTCCAACAACTACTCTGTCCACTAGTAGCTCTGCCATCTTTTGGCTTCGTAATCTCCCTCGCAGCTTTTGACAGGTGACACATTTGTGTATAACCGCTGATACTAACCGTTTACCACCAAGAATCCAGAAACCAGCGGATCTAATTGCACCCTCTGTGATGTGTTGACCTTGGTGAACCACTTGTTCATGACAGTATCTAACAAGCAGTGTGGCGATGTAGTTATCATGGGGTATAATGACAGGCTGTTTCTCTTCTTCAGAAAGTTCAGCAAGAGACAAACGTCCACCTACTTTTAACAACCCGTTCTTGTCTACAAAGGAGCTAAGTTTCCTAAGACGGCTATGCTTTGGGAGGGGCTGTTGTTTTGTGATGCAGTCAATGTCTTTCTGGAAATGTTTGCTTTGAATGGAATAAATTATAACAGATTGTGCCTGTGAGAGCTCCTATGGAAACTTTCCCACCTTCTGACCTGATCGTTATTGTTTTCTCTTCGGAAGGTTTTAGCGACGTGGATAAGTCTGGCTAAGGTCTTAACTAGAGTCTTCCAGGAAGAAAATCTCTCAAAGCAATGTGAGTGAAGTGTGGCTTCAGAAGCTTTGGTACTGAAGCTTGTAATTTCTGATCTGATGTCAGGGTCAGCTTCAGGCTCTACAAGAGGATAAGTACTGGCAGTGTCTATGTCCTCACAGTGTGGTTGGTACAGAAAGGATGGTCCTGAGAACCATATAGAGTTCTGAAGGCATGCTGCTTGAGTAGGTCTAGTGGCATAATCTGCAGGGTTTTGCTCTGTGGATACATAGAACCACTGATCTGGGTGTGTAGATTGCCTGATTCTGTTAATCCTGTTTGAGACATACAGGTAGAATCTCCTTGTGGTATTGCAAATGTACCCTAGGACAGTCTTGCTATCAGTGAAGAATTTCACAGCATCAAAGTCAGTGTCTAGTTCATCTGTAATTAACTCTGACATCTCTACTGCAAGTACAGCAGCACACAACTCTAAACGAGGAATAGTATGGGCTGGTTTAGGGCTTAATTTGGACTTTCCCATAATGAATCCAACATGGCACGTGTTTTCTGCATCAATTACTTTCAAGTAAGCTACTGCACCTATCGCTGTGGTGGAGGCGTCTGAGAAAATGCACAGTTCTTTCCTGCAGGCCGATGATAGAGAGACGGGAACATAGCATCTGTCTATCTTTAGGTGCTCTAACGCTAGCAAGGATTCTGTCCATTGAACCCACTCACTTAGTCTATCTTAAGGAAGCAATGCATCCTATTCATTTTTCCCAGATGACAGTTCACAAACCCTAGGGGATCATAGAGGCTATTTATGGTGGATAGAATTCCTCTACGTGTAAAGGGCTTTTCCTCTGAGGAAACTTGGAAAACAAAACTGTCTGTATCTAGATCCCAACTTAGGCCTAGGCTTCTCTGCAGGGGAAGGGTGTCTGTACCTAGGCAAAGATCTTTAAGGTCCTTGGCTCTGTCTGCCACAAGGAAAGCTTCCATGACTTTTTGGCTGTTGGAAGCGATTTTATGAAGACGCAGATTGGATTCTGCCAGCATCTGCTTTGCTTTACTGAGGATGGAAATTGCGTCTTCAGGAGTGCTAGCAGAAGCGAGTCCATCATCTACATAGAAATGCCTCAATACAAAGTGTTTGGCATCTTGTCCATAACACTCTGCATATTTCTGGGCTGCCTTTTGCATGCAGTATATAGCGACAGCAGGAGAGGGCCTGTTGCCAAATACGTGCACCTTCATTCTATACTCGATAATTTCCTTGTCTATGTCATTGTCTTTGTACCAGAGAAAGCGTAAAAGTCTCTATGGTCTTCTCTGACGAGAAAGCAATAAAACATTTGCTGCACATCTGCTGTGAAGGCAATGGGCTCTTTTCTGAAGCGCATAAGGACACCTAGCAAGGTGTTGTTTAGGTCAGGGCCACTTAACAGTACGTCATTTAACGAAACTCCTTCATACTCTGTGCTGGAATCAAAAACTATTCTGATTTGGTTAGGTTTGTGTGGATGGTAGACACCAAACATTGGTAGATACCAGTGCTCCCTATCTGTCTCAAGGGGACTTGCTACTTCAGCGTGATCATTGTCTAGCATCTTTTTAATGAATTCAGTGAAATCTCTTTTCACTTCTGGCTTTCTCTGTAGTGTTTTGCTGAGTGAATGCAAACGCTTCAAGGCTTGATCCCTGTTACAAGGCAAAACACGTCTGGGTGTGCGAAAGGGGAGAGGGGCCACCCAACTGTGATTGTCGTCTTGGTAGACCTCTCTGTCCATGATCTGCAAGAAGGTCTGATCCTCTATAGACAGGGCCTGTTTATCATCATCTTTAGTTTTCTGGAACACTGTAATCCCTAGACTGTCTGTCTCAATGTTGGAATTGACTTCTCCTTTGCAATGTAGCATAGGAGAGTCCCAGTGTTGTGCTGGCTTGCCAAAGCTTTCTTTACTACAAAGCTGTTGTGACAGGGACTGAGAAGGGACGTGCGTCCATTTGTTAACACAGATGTCTTCAAACTACTAACGTTGTCAGGCTGGTGAACTGTCCCCAGGCAAACTTCTCCTACAATAACCCACCCCAGGTCTAGTCTCTGTGCATAGGGGCGTTGTAAGGTCCATTAATTTGCTGACGTACCTTGTGTACCTGAAGAATGTCTCTTCCCAGAAGTAGAAGGATAGAAACATGTGACTCAACAGCTGGGATAAGGTGAGCAATTGAGCGGAGATGAGGGTGATGATGGGCTACTTCTGGAGAGGGAATCTCTGTTTTGTCATCAGGTATCATGCCACACTCTATAAGGGTAGGAAGTGAGAACTGCACTTTCTTATTGAGGGATTCAATGGTAAAGCCAGTAGCTCTTCTCCCTGTGGTTTCAATTGTCCCTGCACATGTCCTTAGAGTGTATGGAACTGCACTTGCCTTAAGGTTAAAGATATCAAAGAAGTCTGGCTTTGCAAGGGATCTGTTGCTCTGTTCGTCTAGCACTGCATACATTTTCACTGCCCTTTCTCTCTTACCAGTGGGATACACAGTCACTAAACAGATTTTAGAGCATGATCGTGCACTCTTGCCTGGGCCACATACTTCTGTGCAGTTAGACATTACTGAGGAGAGTGGGGTCTCTTGTTGCTCCCTGCCCTGATCTTTAACGGGTTCTACAGTTTCTAGTGGTGTAGGAGCAGGCCCAGGGTGCAAAGCTGCAATATGTTTCTCACTGCCACATTCGGAACATTCTACTGACATTTTACAGTCCTTGGCAATGTGATAAGTGGAACCACAGCACTTAAAACAGATGCCATTTTGTTTAAGGAAGGACATCCGCTCAGCAATGGGTTTGCTTCTAAAGCTTTTGCATTTCTTTAGTGGATGTGGTTTTTGTGTATAGGGCAATGTCTATCAGGGTTTTCTATGGTCTGTACCTTGTGGGTACTTTGACAGTCGGTGACTTCTGAAGGTACAGCTGTTTTGTGTGTGGATACAGAGGTCTTACCATAAGGTCTGTGAGGCCTTTCAGGTCTGTGCGATTGATTGCTGTTGGTGGCGAAGGCGAAACTGGGATCGCTCTGGATCTTTGCTTGCTGTCGGACAAACCTAGAAAACACAGAGAAAGGGGGAAAGCAACTCCATAGTCTTCTTTGAATTTGCCTCCCACAGACATCCACTTGTCTTGCAGATTGGAAGGTAGCTTCTCTACTATGGGATTAGTGCCTCTGGCTGTATCTAGGTATGAAAGTCCTGGCAAATAGCCATCCTCTTTGGCATATTCTATCTCTAACAGAAGGTCACTCAGTTCTTGTAGCCGCACGTTGTCTCTGTAACCCACCTTTGGAAAGGCTTCAAGCTTTTTCAACAGTGCTCCTTCAATCGCTTCTGGGGATCCATACGTTTCTTCTAGTCTTTTCCAGGTCATGTTGAGTCCTACTGCAGGGTTGAACAGGTTCGCTCTTCTCATCCTCTTTGCATGCTCTGCTGACTCGGTACCAAGCCATTTTATCATTAAATCAAGCGTCTCTGCTGGTGATAAGTTCAGGCTTCCAGTGGCATTCAGAAAGGAAGATTTCCATGCCCAATAGTTTTCAGGACGGTCATCAAATTGTAGAAAGCCTGAGCTCACCAGTTCTTTGCGGATGAGATATTTGGTGACATCTACTGCACATTGATGTTCACACATGTAATCTTTAGGTTGAGGTGGTGGGAATACACTTGTTTTTGATTCTTGGGGGTTCTGGTGCTTTATCCTTGCTTTGCTGGCAGCTGCTAATCTCATTTGGTTGATCGGACCTGCACAGTGGGTCTGTCCGTCTCGGTCTGAATTCTGTTGCTTTAAGTTTGAGAGACCGTTCCTTTGTATGCACATCAGTAAGGTTCTTGACATACTCACTCGTACGATCTGCGAAGGATAGAGGTTTTTCTGGAATCTTTAGTTCTTTATATGATTTTTCACTTTCTGACCGACTTGTTCCCATGTAGGCAGCGGCCTCTGCTTCAGCAACTGCGGCTGCAGTCTGTCGCTGCTGGATGAGCAATTTTGACTCTAATTCTGCTTCTTCTTGTGCTATGGCAGCTTCCTTGGCTGCTCTCTCTTGTGCTATGGCAGCTTCCTTGGCTGTTCTCTCTTGTGCTATGGCAGCTTTCTTAGCTGCTATCTCTAGCATCATCATGGCTTCTTTTTCTGCGTACTGTAGCTGGACACGGGCAGCTTCTGCCTTGGCACAAGCTCTAACTGCTGAGGAACTTGCTGAGGACATCTTGCTAGCTTGTGAAGATCTGGACACATGTGACTGTGCATCGTCTTGCTGGGCATTAGAGATGTTCTCCCTGCCTTGCTGTGTCAGCGGTAGCATGTCATCAGCCTGGTACTTTGTTCCTGATCTTAGACTCATGCTGCAGTAATGGCGTCTCTGTTTATTCCAGACCGCCACGTGGTTGTCCTTTTACTGTTCTGCTTCGCGCTATTGACTGTTGTATAACGCTATTCAGACAGCTTAACAATAATTCAGAAGTCAAGAAACGTGAGACATCAAATCTGTATGTATTCTTCTTTCTGAATAACTTTGTAAAACTACAACATAAACATAATCATAACATACATGTCAGTACATTAAACATTGTGTAACAGCTTCCTACCATCAATGAAAAAACTTACGGACAATTCCACCATAAGTCCTGAAATGTTTCAGAGCACCACTGTGTGCTGCTTGCTGGTCAGGCTCACTCATGAAATGGAGGACAAGAAGTTCCAGGTTGAAGGTCACTGTCTCTCATAAGAATATTACAACTTCCTGTTAAAGCTGATCTGAACTTGCTAGGCAATATTAATTCTGACCACTAGATGGCAGCAACATCAAACATATTAATACAGTAATTATAGAACATTACAAAACAATATGAGCAGAACACATATGATGTATATTATTTTGATTGTTTATTCTTATTCTGGGGAAAGGATGGGGGTCATTTCAATTTCTATATTTTTATATTTAAAAACTTTTTTACAGTTTTTACCTTTCAATTAGCCCTAGGTGTCTGATGTGTGAAACAGAAGGCACCTGGAGGCTATGGTGCCCGCTCACGCAGACACCATCTTTAAACTCCTTACCACTAACGTGGTTAATAATGCAGTAGTAGGGAAAAGGTTAATGTATTGTTATGCCATGTGACCTATTATACCCAGTATATGGATGGCACAATCAGGGTTAGTAATCCAGGTTTAGCCTTTGCTAGAGGTTGGATGGAGATCTAGGATCGGCTTCCAGTGCATTTAGTGAGTTTTAGGAGAGAGTACTAAGAGGAAAGAGGCTGTGCCTTTTGTTCGGAGACTAACAGATCTTTGTGTGAATTATGCAAGACCTACAGAAACAAAGATAGAGAGAAAGACAAAGACAAAGGAGAGAACATAGAATCTACATGGCCAAGCATAGGAGTCAGCAAGGTAATCTGCAACTACAGGAGTTTATATGTTCGTTAGACCTAGAGATTCATCAAATAAGACTTAGCTTTTTAATTTGCACCATCAGAAAAGCTTGGACTACTGACATCTTTTCAACTGAATTCAGTTTCACTTATAAATCCTGCAGTCCTGGATCTTAAAGAAGTAACACAGAATACAGACCTCACTGGACAACAGGGTATTCATTCAATTCATGATAAATTAAGTCATCCCTAGGTTGGTGGAGGAAAGAAAAGAACCTAAGAAGGTTCCTTTGGCATAGCTTCCAGTAGTCCACATACAGACAAAAGCAAGAAGTACGTGCTAGGGGCCCTGGTGTCAAACAATTACTTCCAAGGCATCTAGACTTCGGCTATAAGCAATAGCTCATCAAACCACAGGGAAGGGAGAGGAGTTTGGGAACTGCTAAAACTGAGTATGCAATGTCTACAGGGAAAGCATCTAAAGGTTTTTCAGACAACATTCATACAGCTACTTACCTAAAGCATCAGGTTGGTTTGAGATCCAAAATTATACAAGATCTTTCCACCAAAATATTTTGCTGGGCAGATAAAAATGCCCTTTCTATTTCTGCAGACCACCTTAAAGGGTCTGAGAGTCAGGTAACAAACTTCCTTAGCAGGGAGATACTGGATCCCGGAAATGGTCCATAAACTTCCAGGCTTTTCGGCTTCATACAGATCATTGTAGATATCCACAAATAGACATGTTTGCCTCCCAAAAATGCTAATCTACACAGATTCTTCTCTATAAATCCCAGAGATCATACTTCAGCGGTAGACACTTTCTTCTAGACCTGAACTTGGAAGTTGGCCTGGGAGTTTTCTCCCTTTATTTTTAAATTCAAGGGTTATTCAGAAGATCGGCCAGGACACAGTAACCTCACCCTCCCCACTCCTTATAGGTCCAAAAGAAGCTGGTTCATTCTATTAAGGAATTTACCATGGAGGAACAAATGGATTCTCCCTTTTGCAGAAGTCTGCTACATCAAGGACCAGTTCTTCATCCAGATCCCTGAAAACTCAGTTTCAGAAATTCTGAAAGCACAATTTTAAACAGAGGGTCTCTCAAATAAAGTGATTGCTACCATCAAAGCCAGTAGGAAAAAGTCTCCTTAACCGTCAAGGAGTGGAATAAATTCTTGAGTTTTTCAACAGAGATTAGACTTAGGTCTCAGACCAAATACACTTAAAATGCAGGTCTCAGCCCTTTTCTTATAAATTTGGCAGACCATAAAAGGATTAAAAGATTCATGAAACCAATCTCCACATTTAGTCCCCCTTGTATTCCTCAGTGATATTTAAATCTAGTCCTCAAAGTTCTAACAGGTTGCCTTTTTAAACTACTTCAACAGATGTATTAAGTGTAGAGATGAGCCGAACTTCCCGAAAAGGTAGTAGATTTCGCCCATTATCGCACACCACCAGGCTGGGCTTGAGGCCCACCGGCAGAAACCACTCGTCGGGTCTGTTGTTCAATACCCCGCCACAACTCCTGCGCGGTGTGGGTCCCCCAAACATATGAGTTTCAGAATGGCCTGCTGACGTTTACCCGGGCTGTGCTGAAGTTGGTGGTGAAGGTATGTGGCTGACTGGATGAGCTGGTGGAAGCAGAAGAGGAGGAAGCCGAGTAGGAGGAGGACGCTACAGGAGGCAAAGAATGATGCCCTGCGATCCTTGGCGGCGGAAGGACGTGCGCCAAGGAACTCTCCGCCTGGGGCCCAGCCGCCACTACATTTACCCAGTGTGCAGTTAGGGAGATATAGCGTCCTTGGCCGTGCTTACTGGTCCACGTATCTGTGGTTAGGTGGACCTTGCCACAGATGGCGTTGCGCAGTGCACACTTGATTTTATCGGATACTTGGTTGTGCAGGGAAGGCACGGCTGTCTTGGAGAAGTAGTGGCGGCTGGGAACAATATACTATGGGACAGCCATGGACATCAGCTGTTTGAAGCTGTCTGTGTCCACCAGCCTGAATGACAGCATTTCAAAGGCCAGTAGTTTAGAAATGCTGGCATTCAGGCCCCAGGGCTCGAGGGTGGCTAGGTGGGAATTTACGCTTTCTCTCCAAGGTTTGTGAGATGGAGAGCTGAACGCTGCCATGTGACACGGTGGAGATGCTTGATGACGCAGGTGGTGTTGTCGGTGGCACATCCTCTGTTTGGTGGGCGGCAGGTGCCAACATTCCTCCCGAGGCGGAGGATGAGGCTGAGGCAGCAGCAGAAGAGGGAGCAGGGGAGCCAGAGTGAGTTCCTTGCTTTTAAGGTGTTTACTCCACTGCAGTTCATGCTTTGCATGTAGATGCCTGGTCATGCAGGTTGTGCTAAGGTTCAGAACGTTAATGCCTCGCTTCAGGCTCTGATGGCACAGAGTGCAAACCACTCGGGTCTTGTCGTCA
The DNA here is from genome assembly GCA_033119425.1 of Bufotes viridis. Classification (NCBI taxonomy): domain Eukaryota; kingdom Metazoa; phylum Chordata; class Amphibia; order Anura; family Bufonidae; genus Bufotes; species Bufotes viridis. The sequence goes on from CM065599.1 coordinate 38,489,861, forward strand.
GCACATTGTTTAAGAAGTGCCATGCCAGGGAACTCCTTGAAGCTGCCTTTGGGGTGCTCGGCCCCTGGAGGCGGTGGCCAGTAGCAGGCGAACTCTCTTGGAGGCGGCTGTTCTGCTTTGCCCCTGCTCTCTCTTTTGCTACGCTGTTGGCTCGGTCTCACCACTGCCTCTTCCTCTGAACTATGAAAGTCAGTGGCACGACCTTCATCCCATGTGGGGTCTAGGACCTCATCGTCCCCTGCATCGTCTTCCACACAGTCTTCCTCCCTGACCTCCTGTTCGGTCTGCACACTGCAGAAAGACGCAGCAGTTGGCACCTGTGTTTCGTCATCATCAGAGACGTGCGGACTCCGATGAGGTGGTATTCCCATGTCCTCATCATCAGGAAACATCAGTGGTTGTGCATCAGTGCATTCTATGTCTTCCACCACTGGGGAAGGGCTAGGTGGATTCCCTTGGGAAACCCTGCCAACAGAGTCTTCAAACAGCATAAGAGACTGCTGCATAACTTGAGGCTCAGACAGTTTCCCTGATATGCATGGGGATGATGTGACAGACTGATGGACTTGGTTTTCAGGTGCCACCTGTGCGCTTTCTACAGAAGACTGGGTGGGAGATAATGTTGTGAACTTGCTGGATCCACTGTCAGCCACCCAATTGACTAGCGCCTGTACCTGCTCAGGCCTTACCATCCTTAGAACGGCATTGGGCCCCACCAAATATCGCTGTAAATTCTGGCGGGTACTGGAACCTGAGGTAGCTGGTTCACTAGGACGTGTGGCTGTGGCAGAATGGCCACGTCCTCTCCCAGCACAAGAGGGTACACTAACACCACCACGACTGTGTCGCGTCCCTTACTAGATGTTTTCCTCATTGTAACCGTTCACCAAGCACCACAATAAGAAAAAAATATTTGGCCCAATGTATTGATTTCAAATTCAGGCCTTTTTTACAGGCACCTAACACTATCTGCCAATTTATTTATGTAGCGTATTACACTAATCCAGGCAGAGCAGTAACCGCAGAATTAGGGAATATCTCTTTTAGGGCTAGTATTTAGGCCCTGGATGAAAGGTATCCTTTTATGCACAGATTTACAATTGGCCTGCAACAGCTCGAACACCAGATTCAGGGTATTGCTATTTTGGCAATTGAATTTAACCCCAGAACAAAATATATGTTTTAGCGGACACTATTATACTTTGCCAGCCACAGCTGAAACCACTGATTTATGGTATTGCTATTTTGGCAATTGAATTTCACCCAGAACAAAATATATGTTTTGGCGGACACTATTATATTTTGCCAGCCACAGCTGAAACCACTGATTTATGGTTGCACATCAGTAAGGTTCTTGACATACTCACTCGTGCGATCTGTGAAGGATAGAGGTTTTTCTGGAATCTTTAGTTCTTTATATGATTTTTCACTTTCTGACCGACTTGTTCCCATGTAAGCAGCGACCTCTGCTTCAGCAACTGCGGCTGCAGTCTGTCGCTGCTGGATGAGCAATTTTGACTCTAATTCTGCTTCTTCTTGTGCTATGGCAGCTTCCTTGGCTTCTCTCTCTTGTGCTATGGCAGCTTCCTTGGCTGTTCTCTCTTGTGCTATGGCAGCTTTCTTAGCTGCTATCTCTAGCATCATCATGGCTTCTTTTTCTGCGTACTGTAGCTGGACACGGGCAGCTTCTGCCTTGGCACAAGCTCTAACTGCTGAGGAACTTGCTGAGGACATCTTGCTAGCTTGTGAAGATCTGGACACATGTGACTGTGCATCGGCTTGCTGGGCATTAGAGATGTTCTCCCTGCCTTGCTGTGTCAGCGGTAGCATGTCATCAGACTGGTACTTTGTTCCTGATCTTAGACTCATGCTGCAGTAATGGCGTCTCTGTTTATTCCAGACCGCCACGTGGTTGTCCTTTTACTGTTCTGCTTCGCGCTATTGACTGTTGTATAACGCTATTCAGACAGCTTAACAATAATTCAGAAGTCAAGAAACGTGAGACATCAAATCTGTATGTATTCTTCTTTCTGAATAACTTTGTAAAAACTACAACATAAACATAATCATAACATACATGTCAGTACATTAAACATTGTGTAACAGCTTCCTACCATCAATGAAAAAACTTACGGACAATTCCACCATAAGTCCTGAAATGTTTCAGAGCACCACTGTGTGCTGCTTGCTGGTCCAGGCTCACTCATGAAATGGAGGACAAGAAGTTCCAGGTTGAAGGTCACTCTCTCTCATAAGAATATTACAACTTCCTGTTAAAGCTGATCTGAACTTGCTAGGCAATATTAATTCTGACCACTAGATGGCAGCAACATCAAACATAATACAGTAATTATAGAACATTACAAAACAATATGAGCAGAACACATATGATGTATATTATTTTGATTGTTTATTCTTATTCTGGGGAAAGGATGGGGTCATTTCAATTTCTATATTTTTATATTTAAAAACTTTTTTACAGTTTTTACCTTTCAATTAGCCCTAGGTGTCTGATGTGTGAAACAGAAGGCACCTGGAGGCTATGGTGCCCGCTCACGCAGACACCATCTTTAAACTCCTTACCACTAACGTGGTTAATAATGCAGTAGTAGGGAAAAGGTTAATGTATTGTTATGCCATGTGACCTATTATACCCAGTATATGGATGGCACAATCAGGGTTAGTAATCCAGGTTTAGCCTTTGCTAGAGGTTGGATGGAGATCTAGGATCGGCTTCCAGTGCATTTAGTGAGTTTTAGGAGAGAGTACTAAGAGGAAAGAGGCTGTGCCTTTTGTTCGGAGACTAACAGATCTTTGTGTGAATTATGCAAGACCTACAGAAACAAAGATAGAGAGAAAGACAAAGACAAAGGAGAGAACATAGAATCTACATGGCCAAGCATAGGAGTCAGCAAGGTAATCTGCAACTACAGGAGTTTATATGTTCGTTAGACCTAGAGATTCATCAAATAAGACTTAGCTTTTTAATTTGCACCATCAGAAAAGCTTGGACTACTGACATCTTTTCAACTGAATTCAGTTTCACTTATAAATCCTGCAGTCCTGGATCTTAAAGAAGTAACACAGAATACAGACCTCACTGGACAACAGGGTATTCATTCAATTCATGATAAATTAAGTCATCCCTAGGTTGGTGGAGGAAAGAAAAGAACCTAAGAAGGTTCCTTTGGCATAGCTTCCAGTAGTCCACATACAGACAAAAGCAAGAAGTACGTGCTAGGGGCCCTGGTGTCAAACAATTACTTCCAAGGCATCTAGACTTCGGCTATAAGCAATAGCTCATCAAACCACAGGGAAGGGAGAGGAGTTTGGGAACTGCTAAAACTGAGTATGCAATGTCTACAGGAAAGCATCTAAAGGTTTTTCAGACAACATTCATACAGCTACTTACCTAAAGCATCAGGTTGGTTTGAGATCCAAAATTATACAAGATCTTTCCACCAAAATATTTTGCTGGGCAGATAAAAATGCCCTTTCTATTTCTGCAGACCACCTTAAAGGGTCTGAGAGTCAGGTAACAAACTTCCTTAGCAGGGAGATACTGGATCCCGGGAAATGGTCCATAAACTTCCAGGCTTTTCGGCTTCATACAGATCATTGTAGATATCCACAAATAGACATGTTTGCCTCCCAAAAAATGCTAATCTACACAGATTCTTCTCTATAAATCCCAGAGATCATACTTCAGCGGTAGACACTTTCTTCTAGACCTGAACTTGGAAGTTGGCCTGGGAGTTTTCTCCCTTTATTTTTAAATTCAAGGGTTATTCAGAAGATCGGCCAGGACACAGTAACCTCACCCTCCCCACTCCTTATAGGTCCAAAAGAAGCTGGTTCATTCTATTAAGGGAATTTACCATGGAGGAACAAATGGATTCTCCCTTTTGCAGAAGTCTGCTACATCAAGGACCAGTTCTTCATCCAGATCCCTGAAAACTCAGTTTCAGAAATTCTGAAAGCACAATTTTAAACAGAGGGGTCTCTCAAATAAAGTGATTGCTACCATCAAAGCCAGTAGGAAAAAGTCTCCTTAACCGTCAAGGAGTGGAATAAATTCTTGAGTTTTTTCAACAGAGATTAGACTTAGGTCTCAGACCAAATACACTTAAAATGCAGGTCTCAGCCCTTTTTCTTATAAATTTGGCAGACCATAAAAGGATTAAAAGATTCATGAAACCAATCTCCACATTTAGTCCCCCTTGTATTCCTCAGTGATATTTAAATCTAGTCCTCAAAGTTCTAACAGGTTGCCTTTTTTAAACTACTTCAACAGATGTATTAAGTGTAGAGATGAGCCGAACTTCCCGAAAAGGTAGTAGATTTCGCCCATTATCGCACACCACCAGGCTGGGCTTGAGGCCCACCGGCAGAAACCACTCGTCGGTCTGTTGTTCAATACCCCGCCACAACTCCTGCGCGGTGTGGGTCCCCAAACATATGAGTTTCAGAATGGCCTGCTGACGTTTACCCCGGGCTGTGCTGAAGTTGGTGGTGAAGGTATGTGGCTGACTGGATGAGCTGGTGGAAGCAGAAGAGGAGGAAGCCGAGTAGGAGGAGGACGCTACAGGAGGCAAAGAATGATGCCCTGCGATCCTTGGCGGCGGAAGGACGTGCGCCAAGGAACTCTCCGCCTGGGGCCCAGCCGCCACTACATTTACCCAGTGTGCAGTTAGGGAGATATAGCGTCCTTGGCCGTGCTTACTGGTCCACGTATCTGTGGTTAGGTGGACCTTGCCACAGATGGCGTTGCGCAGTGCACACTTGATTTTATCGGATACTTGGTTGTGCAGGGAAGGCACGGCTGTCTTGGAGAAGTAGTGGCGGCTGGGAACAATATACTATGGGACAGCCATGGACATCAGCTGTTTGAAGCTGTCTGTGTCCACCAGCCTGAATGACAGCATTTCAAAGGCCAGTAGTTTAGAAATGCTGGCATTCAGGCCCAGGGCCTCGAGGGTGGCTAGGTGGGAATTTACGCTTTCTCTCCAAGGTTTGTGAGATGGAGAGCTGAACGCTGCCATGTGACACGGTGGAGATGCTTGATGACGCAGGTGGTGTTGTCGGTGGCACATCCTCTGTTTGGTGGGCGGCAGGTGCCAACATTCCTCCCGAGGCGGAGGATGAGGCTGAGGCAGCAGCAGAAGAGGGAGCAGGGGAGCCAGAGTGAGTTCCTTGCTTTTAAGGTGTTTACTCCACTGCAGTTCATGCTTTGCATGTAGATGCCTGGTCATGCAGGTTGTGCTAAGGTTCAGAACGTTAATGCCTCGCTTCAGGCTCTGATGGCACAGAGTGCAAACCACTCGGGTCTTGTCGTCAGCACATTGTTTAAAGAAGTGCCATGCCAGGGAACTCCTTGAAGCTGCCTTTGGGGTGCTCGGCCCCTGGAGGCGGTGGCCAGTAGCAGGCGAACTCTCTTGGAGGCGGCTGTTCTGCTTTTGCCCCCTGCTCTCTCTTTTGCTACGCTGTTGGCTCGGTCTCACCACTGCCTCTTCCTCTGAACTATGAAAGTCAGTGGCACGACCTTCATCCCATGTGGGGTCTAGGACCTCATCGTCCCCTGCATCGTCTTCCACACAGTCTTCCTCCCTGACCTCCTGTTCGGTCTGCACACTGCAGAAAGACGCAGCAGTTGGCACCTGTGTTTCGTCATCATCAGAGACGTGCGGACTCCGATGAGGTGGTATTCCCATGTCCTCATCATCAGGAAACATCAGTGGTTGTGCATCAGTGCATTCTATGTCTTCCACCACTGGGGAAGGGCTAGGTGGATTCCCTTGGGAAACCCTGCCAACAGAGTCTTCAAACAGCATAAGAGACTGCTGCATAACTTGAGGCTCAGACAGTTTCCCTGATATGCATGGGGATGATGTGACAGACTGATGGACTTGGTTTTCAGGTGCCACCTGTGCGCTTTCTACAGAAGACTGGGTGGGAGATAATGTTGTGAACTTGCTGGATCCACTGTCAGCCACCCAATTGACTAGCGCCTGTACCTGCTCAGGCCTTACCATCCTTAGAACGGCATTGGGCCCCACCAAATATCGCTGTAAATTCTGGCGGGTACTGGAACCTGAGGTAGCTGGTTCACTAGGACGTGTGGCTGTGGCAGAATGGCCACGTCCTCTCCCAGCACAAGAGGGTACACTAACACCACCACGACTGTGTCGCGTCCCTTACTAGATGTTTTCCTCATTGTAACCGTTCACCAAGCACCACAATAAGAAAAAATATTTGGCCCAATGTATTGATTTCAAATTCAGGCCTTTTTTACAGGCACCTAACACTATCTGCCAATTTATTTATGTAGCGTATTACACTAATCCAGGCAGAGCAGTAACCGCAGAATTAGGGAATATCTCTTTTAGGGCTAGTATTTAGGCCCTGGATGAAAGGTATCCTTTTATGCACAGATTTACAATTGGCCTGCAACAGCTCGAACACCAGATTCAGGGTATTGCTATTTTGGCAATTGAATTTAACCCCAGAACAAAATATATGTTTTGGCGGACACTATTATACTTTGCCAGCCACAGCTGAAACCACTGATTTATGGTATTGCTATTTTGGCAATTGAATTTCACCCCAGAACAAAATATATGTTTTGGCGGACACTATTATATTTTGCCAGCCACAGCTGAAACCACTGATTTATGGTATTGCTATTTTGGCAATTGAATTTCACCCCAGAACAAAATATATGTTTTGGCGGACACTATGAATCTTGGCCTGCAACAGCTGGGACACCAGATTCAAGGTATTGCTATTTTGGCAATTGAATTTCACCCCAGAACAAAATATATGTTTTTGCGGACACTATGAATCTTGGCCTGCAACAGCTGGGACACCAGATTCAGGGTATTGCTATTTTGGCTATTGAATTTCACCCCAGAACAAAATATATGTTTTGGCGGACACTATTATACTTTGCCAGCCACAGCTGAAACCACTGATTTATGGTATTGCTATTTTGGCAATTGAATTTCACCACATAAAATAATCTATCCTTTGCCAGACAGCAGACAGTATTATACTTGGCTAGCCAAAGCTGGAACACCAGATTTAGGGGATTGGTATTTGGGCAATTGTATTTAACCCCTTAATAAAATATAGAAATTGCTATCCTGAGTTTCTAGGGGTGACAATTAGCACAGCCAAGCCCCTGATGTAGGAGGCTTGTTCTGGTGCACCACAAGTCACAAAATGGCCACCGATCACCCCAGAAAATAAGTGACAGAAAAATGCTCTGTGCAGCCTAAAAACCAGTGAGCAAGTAACTAGCAGAAGTTCAATCATTCACAGCTGTAGATCGATCCATTCATTAGGTGCTGTTGCTGACTTTTCCCTGCCTAATCTCGCCCTCACAGAAGCTGCGTCCTCTCCCTACACTAATCAGAGCAGTGTGACGAGCGGCGCTACGTGACTCCAGCTTAAATAGAGGCTGGGTCACATGCTGCACTTGGCCAATCACATCCATGCTATTAGTAGGCATGGCTGTGATGGGCTCTTATGGCAAGAAGTAAAATGCTAGCTGATTGTCTGCTGTGCAGCCCTTCAGAAAGCGGGAAGTAATCGCCGAACAACGAACCCGAATATTTTTGAAAATGTCCGGGTTCGGGTCCGTGTCCCGGACACCCCAAAATTCGGTACGAACCCAAACTATGCTCGAACTGTTCGCTCAACACTAATTAAGTGCTTTTCTTTTAAAATGCTTTTTGATAGCAATCACATCTGCTAGACACCTTGTTACGATCCAAGATCTATCTTCTAGAGAACCAAATTTAACAGTCACAGTTCATAGAATGGTGCTGAATCTTGCTTCAGCTTTCCTCTCCAAGATGGTCACAATTTCCACCAGAATCAAGAAATAATTTTACTGTCCTTCTGTGACAATCCAAAAAATGACAAGGAAAGGGAGTTCCAGATGTTAGATCTTAGGATAACAGGTCATCAATACTTATAGGTTTTAGGAAAGATTCCAATATTCTTAATCAATCAAATGTATCTATTGCCAGATGGAATAAAGATACAAACTCTGAGTGTTGCTCAATTCAAATCTTCCTTACCTGTAAAAATTAAAAAGCCCACTATACTAGGTTCTAACGAGTGAGCTTTCCCTCAACAGCAGTCACCTGGCCTAATATTTATACATTTGTCAAGCATAACAGAATGCACTTATATTTTGCTGTAGCCTTATCATTTGGTTGTAAACTTCTACAGTGAGTAGTCATCCCCTTCCCCCAAAGCTGCTTGTGGTGACATCATGGGAGATAAAATGGAAAATTAGAATTACTGTATTTTTGGCTTTATAAGATGCACTTTTTCCCTAGAAGGGGGAGGGGGGGTCAGTGCGTCTTATAAAGCGAATGTCCCGAAAATTATTGTGGCCAGTACATTGTTTATAGGATAGGGGAGAAGGGCTATTCTCCTTTTCCTCTGCTTCCCTGCATGGTACACCGCTTGCTAAAGGAAGGAAGGCAGTGAGTGAACGACACTGACCCTCAATGGACTGCCTACTGTAGTTCCTGCGTGAGTGAAAGCCAGGACATGAAGGGGAGTCAAGGTCAAGACATGAAGGGGAGCTCAGGGGCAGACTTGGGCATTAAATGACTATAATCCCCCTAATGAAGTACATGGTTGTATTCTTAAGCATGAGGGGGGTTATAGTCACATTTAATTTAAACAGTCTCAGAGACGGTACTGTAATTAGTCTAAGTGTTTATATTAACTGTGACTATAACCCCTATCATCCTTAAAGATACACCCATGTACTACAGAAAAAGAGTGCATTCCTATGGATGTGGGGGGGTTGTAGTCATATTTAATATAACACTTATCATAAACACTTTAACAATTACAGTACAGTCTCTGGAGTTTATATTAAATGTGAATATAACCCCTCTCATCCTCAAGAATGCATTTATCTACTGCAGGGCCTTTATTCATTCTTAAGGATGAGGGGTTTTATAGTCACATAACATAACTGTGCATCATCCGCAGATCTCCCATAACTGTGCATCATCCACAGATTCTCCATAACTGTGTGTCATCCACAGATCTCCACATAACAGTGTGTCATCCATAGACCCCACATTACAGTGTGTCATCCACAGATCCCCTCATAACAGTGTGTCATCCCCAGATCCCCACTGGTACTTCAACCCACCACACCACACCATTTGGTTCAAAAAAATGTTTTCTTATTTTTCTCCTCTAAAACCTAGGTGCTTCTTATCATCAGGTGCATCTTATAAAGCAAAAATATGGTGTTTTTTCCCCTCCCTAATATTTTTATCTTTGACTGGGTATCAAGTTGATACTCAATTTTCACTATTTTTTTAATACCAGTGTAGTAATTTGGTAAACATTGGTAGGAGGTTGTGGGAGGGGAACATTTTACCTGTCTTTGTTCCTGCTACTACAGAGTTCTAGGGTCATTCTCCTTCTTGTGGTGTCATGGTGGAATCATAGAAAAAGAATGACCAGTAAGACTAATTCTATATATATATATATATATATATATATATATTGTGGTAAGGTGCAAGGTGTCATATGCGATGGCAGGTACGTGTCACCGAGGTTGCTGGCCTCGGTGAGGTGAGAGCCGGGTTTTTGTCTGCAGCAGCTAGTGCTGTTTTGACTCTTTTAAATAGCATGGCTGCAAAGCCGATCCGGGCCGGCTCTTACTGGGAGCAGCTAAAGAGTAGGGTGGGTGGCTGCTCCCCACGGTCCAGTCCGAGTTTTGGGCTGGGTATAAAACACAGCCATCAGCTGTGTCTGAGGTGATTATCCTGGAGCCTGCTAACAGGGCTGAGGAGTTCTCTGTGCTGGAGGACGGAGCTCAGCAAGGTGGTGTTTCCCTGCAACCTGAAGGAGGAATCGCCTGCGGCTGAACCGACTGCTAGGTGTGAACCCGCACTTAAACCACCCAAGGTGACTGGACCCTGTGTTGGCCTGTTTTTGGTTTTGCCACATGATTTCTGTTGTGTGTGAACTGTCACCAAGAGACTGTTTTCATTTCTGGTGTGCAAGTGTGAATAAAACACTGTTTGATGCACAATCTGGACTCCTTGTTTTGCCTCTAAACTGCACCCGCACCGCTGTCTACCAGAGCGACTCCCCACAATATATATATATATTTTTTTTTTACAGTTACTTCTGTTGGTGTTCTTTGCTTTGTAGTGTTTAAATTATGGATTCATACTGGTATTTTTCAAGTCTTAAATTGACTCCTATGTGAAAGCTGGCAAACAAATCATTACCAGAGCAAGATGAAAAAAAGCTACAATGCCAAAAACAAAAACTCTGTGCATGCAGACTTAAACCCCTTAGTGATTGTCCTGTTTTGGGCTTTGGTAACCATTTTTTTAATTTTTTTTCTTGTCATTTTACGAACTGTAATTTTTAAAAATCTTTCCTGCAGGCTGCAACGCAAATGTAACTCAATCAACAGCATGTGTGCACTCTTCCAATGGCGGAGAAGCTGAACGTGCTCCTGGCCAAGTTGCTGGTACTACAGTCCCTCTCTTTCCATGTGGTGGACTCTGCACCTTTCAGAGAACTGATGGCTTGTGCCGAGCCAAGGTGGAGATTACTTCTCCAAAAAGGCTCTCCCAGTCCTGCACACATATGTTGAACAGAAGGTGGGCCAGTCCTGGAGCCTGTTGGTGTATGCTAAACGTCATGGCAGAGCTGAAGTGTGGAGCTGTGACTATGGTCAAGGACAATATATGTCCTTTACGGAGAACTCTCCTTAGGGTAGCAAAAGATTGACCTTTGTGAAGATGAATCGGACATGGATCAGCCAGGATTTGCACACGTCAGCGCCTGATGCATCAGACTAGATCATTCTGGGTGCCACACCAAAACTTTGCAAAAAAAAAGGCCCATGTCTTCTGGCCACCTGCTTCTGCCGCTATTCTGATGCTGCCCCTCGCCTGATGCCACACACCTGCTGCCTCTGCTGCCATCTCCTGCTGCCACTCACCATCTTGTGCTGTTACTGCCACTGATGTTGCCCCCATCTCCCTACTCTGTGACTGGGCCATTGTGTTGACTCCTCATGCGGTTTCCACCCTCACCACTCTGTGACAGGGCCACTATGTTGACTTCTCATGTGGTTGACACCCTCCCCACTCTGTAATGGGGCCAACAGTGTCCCTGTTTGGCCTTGTTGACATCACCATTTTTGTTACCATTCTTGTGATCTTTCTGAAGGACGTAAAAATAAAAAACACAATGGATCCTATCATTGGAGCATCTCTAAGGCCTCTGTCCCATGGTCAGTATTTTGCATTAGGATTTGCTCATGATTTGGAAGCCAAAAGCAGGAGTGGGTACAAAACACAGAACATACACAAATATTCCAATCACGTGTCATCTCTGTTTTGGATCCACTCCTGTTTTTTTTTGTCATTAGCAATACTGATGGATTACTGACCAAATACTGACTTTTTTAAGGTGGTCAATTAAAAGACTGGATCTGGGTTTTTGGGGTTGTTCTTGTGACGGATCAGAAGAAGGGAAAAATAAACAGTGACGTCAACACAAATTTACTGCTGACACAGTCTCCACTCTGTCATGGGGGCCATTACTTGTATCAGTAGTGCAATCTTAGGCCACTGCACGTTTTTTATACCTGACACTAATATTGACCTGTAAGGCTTAGTTCAGATTCAAGTTATTTGGTCAGTTTTGGACCCGTAACTGACCAAATAAGTGAACTGTGAAGTGATTCTAAGGCCCCTTTCACACGGGCGAGTTTTCCGCGCAGGTGCAATGTGTGAGGAGGACACATTGCACCCGCACTGAATCCGGACCCATTCATTTCTATGGGGCTGTGCACATGAGCGGTGATTTTCACGCATCACTTCTGCGTTGCGTGAAAATCGCAGCATGTTCTATATTCTGCGTTTTTCACGCAACGCAGGCCCCATAGAAGTGAATGGGGCTGCGGGAAAATCGCAAGCATCCGCAAGCAAGTGCGGATGCGTTGCGATTTTCCCGCATTGTTGCTTAGCAACGGGACCCAATCTCTATTATTTTCCCTTATAACATGGTTATAAGGGGAAATAATAGCATTCTTAATAAAGAATGCATTGTTAAATGAAGTGGAGGGGGTTAAAAATAATAAAAGTTAACTTACCTAAGGCCCCTTTCACACCTGCGTTCTTCTTTTCCGGCATAGAGATCCGTCGTCAGGTCTCTATGCCGGAAAAATCCTGATCAGGATCATCCCCATGCATTCTGAATGGAGAGAAATCCGTTCAGGATGCATCAGGATGACTTCAGTTCAGGACCGGAACGTTTTTTGGACGCAGCAAATACCGCAGCATGCTGCGCTTTTTGTTCCGTCCAAAAATCCGGAACACTTGCCGCAAGGCCGGATCCGGAATTAATGCCCATTGAAAGGCATTAATCCGGATCCGACCTTAAGCTAAACGTCGTTTCGGCGCATTGCCGGATCCGACATTTAGCTTTTTCTGACTGGTTACCATGGCAGCCAGGACGCTAAAGTCCTGGTTACCATGGTAAAATGTAGCAGGGAGCGGGGAGCGGCATACTTACATTCCGTGCGGCTCCCGGGACGCTCCAGGATGACGTCAGGGCGCCCCAGTGCATGGATCACGTGATCGCATGGATCACGTGATCCATGCGCATGGGGCGCTCTGACGTCATTCAGAGCGCCCGGAGCCGCACGGAATGTAAGTATGCCGCTCCCCGCTCCTCGCCCTACTATGGCAACCAGGACGCTAGTAGCGTCCTGGCTGCCATAGTAACCTGAAGCAATTCGAAGACTGATCAGGATCCTGATCAGTCTTCTAATGCTTCAGGTGACTTGCGTTCTGACGGATCCGGCAGGACGGAAGTGCCTGCCGGATCCTCAGAACGCAAGTGTGAAAGGACCCTTAGCCACTTGATCGCATAGTCGCGATCTCTCCTCTCTTTCCCTGCAGCATCTAAGATCTAAAGGACCTGTGATGACGTCACATCACATGGTCCAATCACATGGTCCATCACCATAGTAAGATGGACCATGTGATTGGACCATGTGATGTGACGTCATCACAGGTCCTGTAGATCTTAGCTGATGCAGGTAAAGAGAGGAGAGATCACGACTACGCGATCAAGTGGCTAAGGTAAGTCAACTTTTATTATTTTTAACCCCTTCCACTTCATTTTACAATGCATTCTTTATTAAGAATGCTATTATTTCCCTTTATAACCATGTTATATGGGAAAATAATCAATTCTCCAGAAGACCCGAAACCGGACTTCAGTGATGAAGTCCGGCGTCGGGTTGGGTACCAAACATGGCGTTTTTTCTCACGCGCGTGCAAAACGCATTACAAACGTTTGCACCCGCGCGGGAAAAACGAGCATATTCCTGCAACGCACCCGCCTCTTATCCGGGCGTCAAACATGAGGCCCGTGTGAAAGAGGCCTAAGAGCGACGCTTGTCAACTGCGTGTCATAATGACTCACTGTAGCTGTTTCACTGCCACAGCTGATTAACTAGGCATGTTTCTGCAATGCACATTGTTTTACACCGATATACAGGCTCTTTGCATGCAGGGAATAGCTGATTTTTAACATGCTTTGTCACTAATAAATTTGTATAGAATCGAATCGAATTAATAGCCATATATTAATATATTAAGGATCAGTTCAGAGATCTCTCCCATCATCTATTTATCCCCAGGTTTGTGACTGTGATGAGGGGACATCCTCTGCGACTGGATGAAAGAAGGTTTGTACACAAACATAGAAGAGGATTATTTATGGTAAGAGCAGTGAGACTGTGGAACTCTCTGCCTGAGGAGGGGGTGATGGTGAATTCACTAAGGCTGGGAACACACCTAGGCGTTTCTGAATCGCGCGTATGACGCGCGTTTTACGCGCGTTTTTGGATGCGCGTTTTTGTAACTAAGAAACGCGCGTCATACGCGCGATTCCGTGATTCTCCCCTATGGCAACATTGTCCATAGGCGCGTTAAAACGCCCCAAAGAAGCTCATGTACTTGTTTGGGCGTTGGGCGTTTTTCAGCGCGTTCAAACGCGCTGTAAAACGCCCAAATGTGAACCATGCCCATAGGGATGCATGGCTTTTCACATGTTGAGCGTTTTTCAGCGCGTTTGAACGCGCTGAAAAACGCTCAGGTGTGTTCCCAGGGTAAAAGAGTTCAAGAGGGGCCTGGATGTATTTATGGAGTGTAATAATATTACAGGTTATAGTTACTGGATTTCTGGAGCGGTTGTTGAGCCAGGGAGTTATTCTGATTTTTAGATAGAGAAGGAATCCATTGAGTCGTAAATAAAAATCAATGCTTAGTTATAATAAATCGCATATAAAAAAAAAAGCACATCCCCGCTGTCATCTGAAGTGTTTCGATTAATGGGCGGTCTTAATCATATCATCTTATATACATGCAAACAGTACTTTTTTTTTCTGTCTAAAAAAATGGATCTCAGACAAAAATGGCTCAAACAGATGCGCATAACTGATGCACGGGGTCTTTTTTTTTACGGGATCAATAAATAACGGTGATGTGAACTCTCCCATACTGTGCTGCCCCGTATCTTACTTAGCTTCCCACCTGCTCCTATCAGACATTTATGGCGCATCCTCTGTTTGTGCTGTTAAATGGGAATACACATTTAAGGCCTCTTGCACACGGGCGTCATGTTTGACGCCCGGATAAGATGCGGGTGCGTTGCGGGAATCGCCGCGATTTTTCCGCGCGTGTGCTAACGTTTGTAGTGCGTTGAGCACGCGCGTGAAAAAATCCGCATGCTTGGTACCCAGACCCGAAGTCAGACTTCATCACTGAAGTCTGGTTTCGGGATGAGTATTCTGTATGTGTAATTATTTTCCTTTATAACATAGTTATAAGGGAAAATAATCGCATTCTAATTACAGAATGCAATGTTCCCCGGGCTTGAAAGGGTTAAAAATAATAAAGAGTTAACTTACCTTCTCCCATTGTACGCGCAGAGCCCCAGAACGTCGTCTCTCTTGATAGTTTGGCTGCTTGAGGACCTGTGGTGACGTCACAGGGTCACATGGTCCAATCATAGAAGCATTTGAGTGGACCATGTGACCCATGTGATCCTGTGACATCACGGCAGGTCCTTCATCGAACAACAGATGTTCGATGAAGGACCTGCCGTGATGTCACAGGATCACATGGGTCACATGGTCCACTCAAATGCTTCTATGATTGGACCATGTGACCCTGTGACGTCACCACAGGTCCTCAAGCAGCCAAACTATCAGAGAGACGACGTTCTGGGCTCTGCGCGTACAATGGGAGAAGGTAAGTTAACTCTTTATTATTTTTAACCCTTTCAAGCCCGGGAACATTGCATTCTGTAATTAGAATGCGATTATTTTCCCTTATAACTATGTTATAAAGGAAAATAATAACGATCGGGTCCCCATCCCGATCGTATCCTAGCAACCATGCGGGAAAATCGCAACGCATCCGCACATGATTGCGGATGCTTGCGATTTTCCCGCATCCCCATTCACTTCTATGGGGCCTGCGTTGCGTGAAAATCGCAGAATATAGAACATGCTGCGATTTTCACGCAACGCAAAAGTGATGCGTGAAAATCACCGCTCATGTGCACAGCCCCATAGAACTGAATGGGTCAGGATTCAGTGCGGGTGCAATGCGTCCTCCTCACGCATTGCACCCGCGCGGAAAACTCGCCCGTGTGAAAGGGGCCTAAAGGAAAACACATGTACTGTGAGAAACCAGTTATACATCCCATGCTCGATCCTGCACTATGTAGCTGTTTTCTAACCATGTCATTACAGCCCTGGGCAGTAGATTGTGCACACTCTTTCTGTACAACCTTAGCAATAACTCATAAATAACAATGGTCACACTGCATGTGTGCTTTTTAGGATCTGTTCACATGTTGCACTATATTCAATTTTTATTTCTCATTTTGTTTATTCGATGCAAAAATTGTAATACGACAATGACATGCCAATAGATCCAAAGGTTCCTGTTACTTTTGGGCCAGTTTCACTTGAGTTTGTGCTGGCTGGGAAAAACGATGGCCACAGCAGCCAGCGCTCGGCTAAGCCAAACTCACTGTATCATAGTGATTTATGAAGCTGCGATTTCTAGCCTAACTTCTGTAATATAAAATGCAGTACAAACATTTGGTTTCTCTGGCTTTTTTTCCTTACTTTTGGTCATTTTGGATCCATTTTGTCCAAAACTCCACAAAAAAAATAACACCTTTAAAAAATGCATGAGATTCACTGCATATTTTACAAGAATAAGGGCTCATGCACATGACCGTGTGCTGGCCGGGCCCGTGTTGTGGACCGCAAATTGCGGTCCATAATGCACGGGCACCGACCGTGGGGCAACCGCATGCGGATTGCAGACCCATTCACTTGAATAGGATCCGCATCCAGTGGTCTACTACATAGTACTTCCATGGACTTCCGATCCGTGCCTCCGTTCCACACCGCACCGCATCTCCCGGATTGCAGACCCATTCAAGTGAATGGGTCCACATCTGTGATGCGGGGTGCACACAGCCGGTGCCCGTGTATTGCGGACCCGCTGCCACAATACGGCCACGGCCGGGTGCATGAGCACTGTGGTGTAGCCCAGTGCTGGACATAGAACATACCAAGTGGAATTTACAGTTATCCTGCCTCTCTATTATTTTTGCAGTAAGATAGAAAAATTGGAGAACCTAAATTCAAGCCAGAACACTGCTGGAAGAAGATGCAAAATGGAAATGATGCCCTCAGCATAACTGAACCCAAGGCTGCAGCCCAGCTTAATTGTAATTATCCTTGGAGACAGTAGTCTGTCATACTGCACACATTTTAAATATAGACCTTTCGACATCTTATTATAACAATTAGGTTATTTATCATTATTATTCTAGTATCTATTTATACTTATATATTTTGTTATTATTATTCATGATTATTATGATACAGCTCATGCTGTGATTATGTGTTTCTGTGCTTTGTAATTTTGACAGGCTGCATAGTAAGCTCCTTTTGGTTTCTGGAAAAAAAATATTGAGAGTCCCATCATGGTCTGAACATCCCCTTAACATATTATATAACCAGTCTCCTTCATCAATGCAAATGTAGATTTTTCTTAATCTGCAGGGTAATCACTACTGTGTCCCAACTTGATAACACAATTCTGTGAATAGACCTAAATCTACACATGACGGTCATTCATGCCACTGACTTTAACAGATGGAACCGAAGTAAGCACAGGCGTGCTGTTCCACACATCTCAGTCTATGACCTTGTGGACAAGTTCTCTGGATAACCTCTCAGCATAAGCTGGTATTACATGTGTTTTTCTAGTTTCCTGATGCAGGTTTAAACTATTACACTTTAACCCCTTAAGAACCGGGCCAATTTTTGTCTTTGTGTTTTCATTTTTTTCGCCTTTTTCTTATCTACCCTCAAAAAGCCACAACTTTTTTAAATTTGTTATTCATATAGCCACATGAGGTCTTATTTTTCTGTGGAACCATATTTTTTTTTTTAATGGCACAATTTAATTTACCATATCTTGTATTGGAAAATGGGCAAACATTCTTTGGAGGTAACAAGGTGAGTATGTATTTTATTTTTAAGCCATAATTAACTCCTGAAAGGCCTCATTTTAATTTCAGATGCCGTGGTCAGCAATTAACCCCTCAGATGCCGCGTTCAATCAGGAGGCGTAATTGCCATTCCCCGACATTGCGCCCGCTGCAAACAATTAACATTTTTGTGGGACAAGGTGAATAAAAATAGCAATTTATGCATTTTTTTACATGACAACATTCATAACACAGGAAAAATATTTTAATAGTTTAGACATTTTCAGATGCAGCGATACATGTTATGTTTATTTTTTGCTATATTTATATGTAAAAATGAGCAAGGGGAATTTTACATTTTAATTTCAAAATTATTTAATTATATTTTTTGTACCCTTAGGGGGAATAAACATATGATCTTTTTATAGCTTGTATCACAGAATGCAATAAAATAGTATTGCAGACTATGACATTTGCAAAGGCTGCCTGTCAGGCCATGACTGGGGCACAGCTTTTCAGGCAGCAATGGGAACCTTCATAAGGCCCCAGACTATCATGGCAACCCCCAACTGGCTGCAACTGTTCAGATTCAAGGACAGAGGGAGCCCCTCCCTCTGTCTAACCCCACAGATGCTGCAGTGACAATGGCATTTGAGGGTGGCCAGGATTGCAATCAATGCCGGTCATGCCGGGGGATTCATGCTTTATTGTACAGCCAGTACCCACCATGCGTGAGCCCACTCCATACAGGCCCCTGCATGCTAATGCCATAGCTGTACAGCATCATGTGTCAAAGGGATAAAATTAGTGGAAAATGTTGCAAGCAATGAAGTGACACTGTTGTAAATTTAGTTACCCAAACTGTGGGTTATTTGTAATTCACTGGATGAATTACTATCTACTGTAGTAGCAACTGTGAGCAATATAAATTTGAAGGCAGAATACAGAAATCACAAGGTCACACACACAGCTAAAGAGCTAGTTATTAAACTAATACATACTGGTGCCACATTTTGAGCAGCTTTAAAAGTTACTACCTGCAATCTGACTGCCCAGAAGGATGAGGTCTATACAGGCTCGGACTGGCCCACAGGGGTACAGGTGAATCCCCTGCTGACTCCCACAGTTAGGACCCTGGTGTTTATACCAGTCACCCAGAAAGCAGCTAACTGCTGTACAGAGTCCAACAAAGGCAGAGTAATGGAACAGATGATCTTTACTGTCAGAAAATAGACAACAGTCACTTTAAACAAAGGCAAAACAAAGTTCAGAGTAATACAGTATAGTGGGTCAGGCGGACTCATGGTCAGGCAGTGCAAGCTCAGAGGTCCAGACGAACTTACAGATGACAGCAGGCAGATTCGTAGTCAGGCAACGCAGGGGTCAATAGTCCAGGTAAACCAAGTAGCAGACGGCAGGCAGAATCATAGTCAGGCAATGCAGGGGTCAATGCTGGAGGCAGGGAAGGTAAGGGTTAATTGGCAAAAGTCCAGTAAACAGCAGGGCAGAGCAGCAGGATGCTTCAGCAGACGTTATCAGGTATAACAACCACATTTGGGCACTTCATGGTCAGTGAAGCTGCCTTAAATACCAGTAACCTCCACCTCCGGGCGGAGACAGTAATCAGAAAGCGTGCTCTACACTCCTATAACAAAGAGAGAGGTGCACACGTGTGCGCTATAGCGCACAATATGAGACTTGTCAGTGAGGGCGGATGCGGAGGTATGCTGGCGGGTGCCGTCTCCTCCTGCGAGGTAGGCCAGAGCTGGGACCCATGGCGCTGCAGTGTGCAGACGACAGCCTGCCGTCTGCCCCACTGCGGTGAGGTCATGGACCCAATACTGACAGCTGGACTTAGGACAGATCTTGTGACAGCAATGTACCCCTTGTCCACAGGATAGAGGATACAAGTCTGATCAGCGGGGGGCCCCAGGAAACGGATCACTAGAATGGGGGCCTTTGTTCCCCCAATTGAATGGAGTGGCAGACACACATGCTTGTACAGTGCATTCAGAAAGTCTTTAGACCCTATCACTTTTTTCACATTTTGCTAATGTTAAAAAAAAAGGTTCATGTTTTACCTTTGCAGGATGCACTCAATACCCCGTAAGGGGAAAGTGAAACAGACTGTTCAAAAATCAAAATCTGTGCTAAGTAGTAAGGCTGACTAGTCAGCCTGCATTTGTGGGAGGGGCGGAGGCTCTTCTTAAACAAGCCACTGCCTTACTCCTGGGCGTGTGTTCTTCAGGTGCACAGGTGCTGCTGGGTGTCATTAGTGAACTAGCTTCTCTGGTGGCAGGATCTCTTTCTTTGCAGCATGATGCCAGAACGGACGTTTTGTTTTGTCTTTTTTTTTCTTCGCTCTCTGCTATCGTAGCAATGCACGCGGGGTAATACGTAAGTAAGTTGGGCCGTGGCCATCCCTCCTGGCCGGTCGGAACCCGACTTTTCTAGCGAACGGGAGGCTTCGCCTCAGAATCTTCTGCCTCAGGTTTGTTTTGTTGGGGCTAAAAAATTTCTATTTCTTTTTCAACCTCGTTTGTTTGATAATAAGAATTAGTTCCAATATATCTTGCAAATTTACGTCGCTTGTTTGTCGCATGGAAAATTACTTCAGCTTATACGCAGTTAGGGAACAGTCACCCGGGCTGCATGTGACGTCATGATTGAACATCAGACTCAGCTGTTGTTTGACCTATTGCTGTAGCTGTTCCTTGCCATGTGACTCCCCCTCTCCCAGCCACCACCATCTTTAGACTTCATGTATTTTCCCTGCTTTATGTACTAAAACCTTGATGCACTTTATGCTCTGCTCTTATTCTGAGCGGCATTTCCACGTTCGGCTCTACTTCTGTCTTATACCTGCTTGCACCTCGTTTTATACGCCTCACACCCTCAGATGTATCCGCACGTCTTTTATTGTCCATCACTTTCACGCTGCTCGTTCCAGACGGCCTTTACATTTTGCTTCACACATGTTTTTCTCTCTGCTCACTGGAGCTGTGTCCACATGTCTGCTATTTTCATCATGCTTCATACTTCAATCACATTCGAGTTGCATTCACCCGTTGGCTGTTCACACTTGGCTGTTGCATCATGTTGTTGTGTGTGGTTAGAGCTGCGTTTATGCGTCGGCAGTATACCATGTTTGCTCTGCTCACAGTCAGAGCTGCGTTCACATGTCGGCTGTTACAACAGGTCATACGAGGCTTGTTTTCAGAGGTGCATTCACGTTCGCTGTCACATCATGTTCATGCTCCACTCACATTTAGAGCTGCTGTTATACCTATTTTCGTTCTCGGCTCACTCACAAAGGAGCCTTTACACTTACGCAGTCAAATTCACGACCAGAGCTGCGTCTATATGTCTATTGGCATATCATGTTTGCTCTACTCACACCCAGAGCTGCGTTCACACGTCCATTGTTACTACAGGTTCTTTCCAGGCCCATTTCAAGAGCTGCGTTCATGTCACTTTCACAGCATGTGTCACGCTCCATTCACAACCAGAGCTGCCGTTATACCAATTGTTTGCTCTGCCTATACCCAGAGTTGTGTTAACACTTCTACTGCTACAACAGGTTTTATACCCCACTCGCCAGAGCTGCTTTCCATGTCGGCTGTCACTTCGAGTTAATATTTCATTCACATCCAAAGCTGCGTCCGCATGTCTACTTTTACATCCTGTTCTCTACTCCATTCACTACTAAAGCTGTGTCCATGTGTCCGCAGATGCATCACGTTAATAGTCCGCTCACGTTCAGTTTGCATTCTTACGTCTGCTTTATACCATGTTTTTCATGCTCTAGCCATACTCAGAGCAGCGCTCATACATTGTTACTCACATCCTGAGCGGCATTCACCCATCTGCTGTTACACCATGTGTTACATTCTGCTCCCACTCAAAGCTGCATTCTCCTGTTACTTGCTACACTCAGTAGTCTCAACGGGGCATCCACACCCACTGCTTAGTACTCTCCCGGTAAACATGGCTGCTTTCTTTTCAGGCTTACGTTTTTCCTCGGTGGTGTGAAAAAAATAAAAATAAATCCTTTTAAATCCTGATTCGTGTTCACTCAGATTGGTCTCCTTTACTCCTGGTTTGCATTCACTCAGATTGGTCTCCTGCCTAGTTCAACAAAACAGCTTCTCAGCGGAGGCCAGTGGGCCTACCATGTTTTACAAGTTGTTCTTTTGTTTGTTGGGAAGATACTGTACCTTCCCTATGGCTTCGGGGGTCCGACGACTGCTTCGGCCCCATGGCTTCGGGGGTCCAACGACTGCTTCGGCCCCATGGCTTCGGGGGTCCAACGACTGCTTCGGCCCCATGGCTTCGGGGGTCCGACGACTGCTTCGGCCCCATGGCTGCGGGGGTCCGATTACCTGTTTTCAGTCCTGCCTGGTTGGTTGTCCATCCATGGTTCCAGGCTGATTGGGCCCAAATGTCTCACATTCATATCTGCTTCCCTGATCACCTGCATACGGCCCATGTTTTAAACTAAAGTCTGTCACCTGCGGGGTTCAGTCAGGTTCACTTGTTACTCAACTAAGTTTCCTGCTCCTTACATTCTTTAGGTGTTACACCTTATTAATGTCCAGTGTCTGCCATGCTCCAGGATCACACTTCAATTACTGGAGCACAAATCTTTAGGGTCACCTGCCATGTTGGTCAGGTCACATTTTTCAACGATATTCGCCTGCCACGGTATTCGGGCCACGTAGGTTAATGGTAGACTCAGATACCAGGTTGGTTTAATCCTGAAAAGGGAAAACCGTTCTAGAACCACAGTTCACCAGGGTCAGTTAATATTTCATGCTCCATTCCACAATGTATTCCCAGTCCTTCATTCCGCTTCGGGGCACTATCTGCAACATCGAGTATCATGTCTCCGGTTTCGTCATTTGCAAGCTGTGATGTACGTCTCCTTATGGTTTTGCCGCATACTTCCTGAATGTGCGGTCAAGATTGCCGATGCCTTGCAGTTGGTCACGGATTTGTTTGCACTTTCATTGTGTTTCTTTATAACCTGCTTGGCTTTTGCCCCCTTTTAGGCCTACCCACGGCTATGGCTAAGGGCACAATTCAAGCCATTAAGTTAGGTTTAGCTAGCACACGGCTAGCCGGGTTAGGTTGTTCTTGATGTTTATCTCCCTAGGGTTCATCAAGCATCGTTGGCCGTAGCCATGACCACAAGTAGTAAGGCTGACTAGTCAGCCTGCATTTGTGGGAGGGGCAGAGGCTCTTCTTAAACAAGCCACTGCCTCACTCCTGGGCGTGTGTTCTTCAGGTGCCCCACCCTTCCTCCCTTCTCTTTTCATTTCCACAGGGTGTGCCCCCCCTTTAGGCCTACCCACGGCTATGGCTAAGGGCACAATTCAAGCCATTAAGTTAGGTTTAGCTAGCACACGGCTAGCCGGGTTAGGTTGTTCTTGATGTTTATCTCCCTAGGGTTCAACAAGCATCGTTGGCCGTAGCCATGACCACAATTTATTAAAAATGAAAAATGAAATCTTGCATTGACATATGTATTCAGACCCTTCATTCAGCACTTAGTTGAAGCACCTTTGGCAGTGATTACAGCCTCCGTTATTTTTGGCTATGTGGCAGTGGAGCTGCCAGAAGGCCATAGGAAGGCCATTGAAGTGGCATATCTCACCCAGAGCAAGCACGGTGAGAACAAGAAAGGTTGGGAAAATTAGTTTTTTCCCACTGTCTGCAGCAGTCAGGCTGGTAATGGGGATAATTATCAGCCAGCTGAGGAGCTTGGGCTGAGCTCCTCAATCAGGGCTCCCAGTCTGGGAAAGGAGCAGGCTGTGTCAAGGCCTGTGGGAGCAGGGACCCTCTAACCCTGTGTGTAGGGTAAGCACTGGTGATGTGTCTTGGGGAGCTGGGTGGTAGACCCAGATCCTAATAGAGAGGGAAAGACTGTTTAGCCAGTGGCCAGACGGCCGAGGATTTATTTTTATGATTTTGTTGTACTGCTGTGATGACAATAAAGCTGGTCGTGGCCAGTTTGCACCTGAATCTACAGTGGTAGAGTGGCTTCTTGATGTGTGCCAACCGTCTAAGGGCTCCTTCACACTTGCTTTGTCTGGATCCGTCGGGTACTCCACATAACGGAATTACATGACGGATATACGGATCCGGAAAACCGGAAGGCACCGTGAACGTCTTTTTGCCGGATCCGTCGTCCGGATCCGTGCTGTATACGGATCCGTCGTAACAACGGATTAGCCTGAAAAATTAAGCGGATCAGTTATTTAATCTTATCTTTATCAGAAAATGTATATTTCCACTTTAAAAAACCAATCAGATATGCAAATTTTTTGGGATATAAAGAGTAAAAATTGCAGACTACCCCTCAGACTGAGATTTAGATTGTCGCCAGGATGATGCCTGAACAAGCTTTTGCGTGGAAAGCCCTTATATTTGTTTCTAGACGGAGGAAACAAGAGAGAGAAAGACGTCGGCGTCAGCTACGTCGTTATTGGGTGCATCCCATATCTTCTGCACGTATGACCGAAGGTGCATTTGAACTCCTTTACCCGGAATTACGTCAATATCCTGAAAAATGTAATAATTATTTTCGGATGACTACAGATACCTTTGATTTACTAGAGCGAGTATCACCAAAACTAACTCGAATGGACACATCTTTCCACCGGTGTGTCTCACCCACCGAACGACTTATGGTGACCATCCGGTAAGAAACTGACATATAGCTTATATTTTTATATTTTTTTTATATGTGTTGTTAATTATTCATATTTCAATTACAAATTCTCTAGCACCTATAATTAGCCATCAAAAATTTATTTATTTTACTAGACCTTTAAAGTATATTAAAATTGTTTAAAGAAATAGGATACTTATGCTAAGTTTACAATTCCATAATATGTAATTGTTATTTATCAAACATTAATTAATACTATTTTTTTTTTCTTCAGTTTTCTGGCTACAGGTAATAGCTTCACCTCGTTGCACTATAACTTCCGCCTTGGAATTTCTACAATTTCCACCATTGTCAAAGAAACCTTTAAGGTTTTATGGGACTAACTACACGATGAGTTCAGACCGACCCCAAATAGCCAGAGATGGCTACAAATCGAAGAAAAATTTCGAGAGGTTTGTCAATTTCCTCATTGTGTTGGCGCAGTGGATGGAAAGCATAGCCGCATAATAAAGCCGCCAGGTACAGGATCGGAATTTTTCAACTATAAAAAATATTTTTCTATTGTTCTTATGGCCATAGCTGACGCTGAATACCGTTTTGTAGCAGTTGATATTGGTACTTATGGCCGCACCAACGATTCAATGATTTTTAAGAACTCGTTCATGGGACGCAGTGTGTATAATAGGAGTTTCGATTTTCCACCTCCTGAACCAATGCCTGCTACCAACGGTCCACCACTGACATATGTATTGGTGGGAGATGAGGCTTTCCAAATGGCTGGGAACCTAATCAAACCTTACGCCAGCCGTGGATTGGCTGCCAAAAAACTACATTTTAATTATCGATTGACAAGGGCACGATGAATGGTTGAGTGCACTTTTGGTATCCTTGTTTCAAAGTGGAGAGTTTTTGCAAAACCGATTCAATTGAAAATAGAAACTGTGGATGATGTGGTGAAGTGTGGTGTGGTACTTCACAATTTTCTAAGGACAAAAGAACCCACTATAGAGCGCATGACAGAGGACAGTGATTTGACAAGTATTTCCAGCTTTGGACGACGTGGTAGTGTGGCAATGTCCGCCATGCGTGATGCCTTTGCCGACTACTTCTGCTCGGATGCGGGACGTTTCCAGTGGCCGGACCGTAATGTATAAAATAGTAATATTTTCAGCATGCCTATTAGCTCACATGCTGGTGGCAGAAGCATAATGTTTAACTGTACAAAGTTGTTTATTTTATAAAAATTTTAAATTGTTAATAAATTTTTCTTAAAGTCGTTCTATGGTGTTTATTTTTCTTTAATATGCTATACTATTGTATAAAAACTCTTATCACCTCTTTAGTAGCCACAATGATAGTGTCGCTCCCCAAGGGGTGGGAGAGGGTGCCAGACCTTTATCCAGCACTCCCTCTCCCACTGCCTGGAGAGCAACAAGGTTCCACTGTCGCTCCCCAAGGGGTGGGAGAGGGTGCCAGGCCTTTATCCAGCACTCCCTCTCCCACCGCCTGGAGAGAAACAAGGATCCACTGTCGCTCCCCAAGGGGTGGGAGAGGGTGCCAGGCCTTTATCCAGCACTCCCTCTCCCACCGCCTGGAGCGCAACAAGGTTCCACTGTCGCTCCCCAAGGGGTGGGAGAGGGTGTTTGGTTTGGTTATTTTTTGAGTAAAAAACACCTGCACACCGAAAACTTTATAAATGATTTTACTTCAAACTTAAAATTCCAAAAACTAAAACATTTTTTCCAGTATAAATATTAAATATAAAATTAACAAACATAATAAAAAAACATCATAAATCCTCATAATGAGGATTTTGGGGAGGAGGATGGGGGGTGGCAGGCAGTCCATGGCTTGATCCGTCTCCACCTTGAGATGTTCTGGTGGGGCCTGAATGATGCGATGTGGGAGGAGAGACAGAGTGAGTAGTCAGACAGGATGGGGGAAGGGGTGATGGAGTTGCCCGAGCCAGAGAAGGAGTGGTGAAAGTGGTAGATGAAAAATAGTGAGGAGGAGAGGGAGAAGAGAATTGAAAAGGCTCGGGGGTGTGAGACTGGGGAGGTGGATGGGTTGGAGTTTGTGGAGCTTGGAAGGGGTGAGGAGGTTGGGTGGGGTGAGGAGGTTGGAATGGGTGAGGAGGTTGGAATGGGTGAGGAGGTTGTGGTGGGGGATAGGAATGGGAAGTGGGATAGGTAGTTGGTTGGGGAAAGGAAGTTGGGCAGTGTCTCAAATCCCACACCGTTTCCTCCACCCTTCGTCTGAAGTCCGCCACCAGCTGAGAAAACTGCGCCGCCCACTCCCGCAGACTTCGCAGCTCGGCCTCCATGGCTACAATCCTCTGGCTGTAACCACACAAGGTCTCATACAAGAGCCTTGTGAGGTCCTCGTAATCAGCCTGGCGGCTTCTACCGGCCCTCTGGCGATGCATCAATGCTTCAAAAAGAGGAGCCATAACGGCCATTGTTGCATCGCCAGAGGGTACGAGTAGAGGATGGTTAGGATTCTGACCAGGTGCTGGGCAAGGTGGAGAGGGATCCGCGGGGAGCAGCTCAGCAGGGACCGCCTCTTGTTCGCTATCACGAGGAGGTTCAGGCGCCCGAGTACTGCTTGTTGTTCTGCAAAAAAAATAAAAATTTGTATTTATATACTATGTAAACATCATGACATTTTTTATGGCATTTTTTAATTACCTTTGCAGCTCTAGGGTTCTACGTAGGAACCCTAGGGCAGCCGAATAGCGGTACGGCTGCCGTCAGGTTCCGCCAGACCCACTCGGGCGATTGACCTTCTCGTTATAGTCCTTTTTATAGCGGTCCCTTATTGAGCGCCACCGCACCATGACTGTCGTCTCTGAAAAATATAAATATTAAGATTAATCAAAAATTACTGACATTACCAAACTACAGCCAAGCTGTTGCTAAACCAAAACTCCCGACATGTCAGGAAAATCTATGCTGGGAGTTTTAATTTTGGAACAGCCGGCCGCAGTTTGAATAGGACTGAAAATAAAAAAATAACAATTCTTTTAGGTTACTTACTGCATTCCTCATGTTGGCCTTCACTGAGGTCGTCCCAATTCGGTATGATTTTGGAGCAGATCTCCATCCACAAGGTCCGGGTCAGGTGATGATCTGCATGTCGGCGGTCGGTAGGGTCCCAGAGTGGGACTCGTTCCTCCACCAGACTGATGAGGAGATCATTGTCAATGTAAAAGCCAGAAAATTCCTCCTCATCAGTTCTGGCAGAGGCGCTTGAACCCTATAAAATGAGAAAAGCATATATTTAAAAAAAAAACTTGATTTAAAAAATGATCTAACAAGATACAATATGAAGATATACTCACACGTCCCCGACCGCCGCGTGCTCCCCGGCGCCTTGTGGATGGTTGCTGACGACCTCCTGAGGCCACAGGAGGAGCTGAGTAGAAAAATAAAGGATAACAAACTTATAATAATTACAATTATATAAATACTTATCAAAAAAAAAATTTATTTTTATAACAAAAATATTTACCACTTCCTGGGGTCCACCCCCGACTTCCTCCTCCCCCACAGTAGCTGCACGGCCGGAACCCCTCTCCTCAGTTGACGATTGCTGTGAATGGAAAACTTAACCAATTAAAATTTTGTAAAGGTGTAAAAAAATTACATAAATAAAAACATAACATACCGTATCCAAGTGCACCCGTTGCCTTGGAGGGGAGTCCCCGGCCTCACTTGAAGAGCCTATTGAAAAAATTTTAGAATATTAAAGCATTGACTTTTAAAAATTTCAAATATTCCTTTAAAAATAATACTTACTGGACATTTTTCAAAGTCCAAGACTATTTTTTTTTTTGCCAAAACACCCAAAAAACCTAAACAATGAGACAAAAAAAAATATAATAAAAAAATGTGTAAAGAGTACTAGATTAACCAGGGGACTAATACCCCCAGCATCCACCGCGCAGTCACCCCAGCTGCAGTCTCAAAGCAAAGGCACTTGGGACTGGAGCTGGGGTGACCGCACGGTGGGTGCAAGGGGTAGCATTCCCCAGGGGGACTACTAACCCCAGCATCCTCCATGCAGTCACCCCTGCTGCAGTCCCAAGGCAAAGGCACTTGAGACTGGAGCTAGGGTGACCGCACGGTGGGTGCTGGGGGTAGCATTCCCCAGGGGGACTACTACCCCCAGCATCCTTTTATGCCTCCTACATACATCTACTATGTCTAGGACATAGTAGATGCATGTAGTTAATATTTTTATATATAGGGACAGACACACGCAATACTTACCTCCTGGAGCCTCTTCCACGCCCTGTCTTCTCCCGCGCGGGATGTCTACTGGGAGTTTTCGCGCCAGCCAAGCCCATCCTACTTCCGGATCCGTCGCTGCGTCGTAACAACTGATGATTAGAAGACGGATGCATTTCAATGGGCAATTATTCCGGATCCGTCGTTGCAGCAAGTGTTCCGGATTTTTGGACGGAGCAAAAAGCGCAGCATGCTGCTGTATTTGCTGCGTCCAAAAAACGTTCCGGTCCTGAACTGAAGACATCCTGATGCATCCTGAACGGATGTCTCTCTCTATTCAGTATGCATGGGGATGATCCTGATCAGGATTTTTCCGGCACAGAGCGCTGAGGACGGAACTCTATGCCGGAAAAGAAAAACGCCAGTGTGAAAGGACCCTAAGGTGATAAGACGGCGATCTGGAAGAGCTAAATGACCCCAAGTTGTTACATATGGTGGAGGTATGCTATGGCATGAAAATGGCACACGAAGCTGGGTGCTGCAGAGCTAAAAGGGCAAAGACAACAGGTTGCTAAGGGCACCAGGAAGCGTTGTCTGTGCTGCGGGATTGCTGGATGGTAAGTGTCCGTGCTGAAAAGAAAAAAAAAACTGTTGGTTGCAACGACGAGACAGCAGCTGCTGCGGAAAGTTGTTTTTTTTGCTGTGCGTGGAGTTAAAGGGCCGGAAGTTTTTTTTGTCCAGTGGAGCAGGTGCTGCTCATAAGAGTGTGGACTATTTTGCTGTGGTGCAAGTAAAACTGCAGTAAATTAAAGGGCCAGTAGCCCAGAAAAGGGGACTAGTTGCTGACAATTTTTCCTGCTACTATGGGTCTTATGGAAGAGTACGTCTGACAGATATGGGCTATAAAACGGTGAGAAAACTTGGCCAAGGAGCTGGGTTATGGTCCAAAAGAAATGGCGTTGTTTGGTGCAGAGCGAGAGGCTCTGGAGGCGCAGTTGCAGCTGGCCCTGAGGAAAGGGTTCTCGACGCTGTATGGTCACTGTGCAAAAGTACCAGAGGTCAGTGGTGTGCCGGTAGTTCCAGACGACAAGCCAAGATATGCCGTTGCCAAGGGCAACCGTCTGGAAGATAAAGAGATGGGGAGCGGTGCGATTCTCAGGAGTTCCTATATTCCCTGCAACTGTGCACATGATTCTAAAGGGTGCGGCTGGAATTACCGTCCAGGAAAAGTCTTAACTACAGACCAAGTTGTTTCCGGTAGCAACTGTTGGAGTAAGGAGTCTGCAGGTGATCATGGTACCAGGAATCAAGGGCAGGTCTCCAAAAACTGGATTTTGGAGGAGGATCTCAGTAGAGATGTCCGTGGGATGCTCTAGTCTCCTGAGACTGCCAAACCTGTGACAACAAACGGTAAGACTGTTCCTGTTATTAACTATGTGGCAGACCCAGTGATCGTGAGTCGGCGGCAGTTGATACCTGCTGGACTGGTGAGCGATAAATTGCAGAGGCGAGGAACTGTCTCGGAAATATGTGACATTGGGAAAAAGGCAGTGTCTGAACAGGCGGGTAAGCCTGTTGTGATTATTCCCTCACAGGAATCTGGAGGGGAGAAGGTTTTTGTGTCACGTAAGCTGCCCATGATCAAAGCAAAAAAAATGGGTGGCGCTATGAAAAATAGCAGTCCAGTCCAAACGTTGTTGGATGCAGTAAGCCAGGGGAGCCTGGTACGTGCCAGCATGGTTGCTGGGGATTATGTGCTGGACAATTGGGCGGATAAGAAGGACTATCCGATGGTTTTCACTGAGCGTGAGGCTCTAGTGGGAACTGGGACTGATGAACTTGATATGGCAAATAAAATTATGCATGACATGATGTGGGGCAATAGGGACACTTCTGTAGAAAGTGGTGACGCTCCTGCAGAACCTGTACCTGTCCCTTTAAGTAAAGGTGTAAGGGAAAGGACCATTGAAAACAGTTGTGTAGTTGAAGATGAAAATGTGATGTCATGTGCAAGACATGATGGTGATGATGATGATGATGACATTCCTTTTCTCTTGTAAAGCAATGGTACCATATTTGCCGAAAAGCATAATGGTATTGTGGATGATGTGAAGGTGCTGCACATAGAAAACAAGTTACTTGAAGTGCCTTATGATATGTGTGACGATGATATACCTGCTCCTTTAAAGGGTGGGATCAGAGAAGAAGCTCCCCCTGTTGGTAAAAATGTGGATGGTATAAAAATGCTAATTGATGTTGAGAGCTCACAAATGAGGGAACCCACTGTGGAAAAATGTGCAAGTACATGGTGGCGGTCCTAGAGGGTGTACCACACGTACTAGAAGTGGATATGCAGTCTCCACAGGTTTCTATGATTAATAAAATGTCCCAGGTGGGGATTAGTTCGTTGGTGCCCCTAGAAGACAGGATTGAGAATGACACAAGCGGTATAGATAACGCATGTTCTGTGACCGATAGCAACTCGGAGAGAGAAGCTGCCATGTCGAGGTCTTGCCAAACTAAAGTGGTTACCAGTAGCGACCAGATGACAGTTATATCTGACGAGACGAGAGTTTAGTCGAGTGACGTCAGCCTAGTGTCTGAAGCTCATATCCAGTCAGTCTTAGATGACCTGACAGGACAGTACAGCTGCAAACAGGAGGCTGACCTCACTCTCGCCACACGGTCCCTAGATACGATAGAGAAGGGACTAGCTGTCGTCACGGAGTCACTAAAGAAGGCTGCAGAAGGGTCTAAAGAGGAAACTCCGGAAAAGATGAGTGAACTGAACGGTCTACCGCAGGCATCCTCAAACTGCGGCCCTCGAGCTGTTGTAAAACTACAACTCCCACAATACCCTGCTGTAGGCTGATACCTGTAGGCTGTTCGGGCATGCTGGGAGTTGTAGTTTTGCAACAGCTGGAGGGCCGCAGTTTGAGGATGCCTGGTCTACCGCCTGGTGTCCTGGGGAAGGGAAAAGACTCCAGAAAGACACAAAAGTCTATAGTAGACCTCAACAATGGGCTTGAAAAATCCCTGGATGGAAATCCCACAGAGTGTCTAAGGAGGAATGGTGGTACTCCTACAACTGCTGTTACACCAGAACAGAGTGAAGAGCAGCTAGAACAGAAGGCCCAAGAGTGGGGCGCTGCTAACAAGCTGGTGCGAAAAACTAAATAGAAGACCAAGGCCCACTCTTTGTCTAGAGCCCTTGAAAAAGCGCTTGGGGATCGTGACGCATTTGAGAGGCTGAACAGACAACTCAGAGCAGAGATGGAGGATCTCATGAGCTCAAAGGAGGAGGTCGAGAAGAACGTCTATGAGTTGGGGAAGTCTCAGCGTGCTCTTGTGCGGCAGGTGAAAGAAAAGGAGAAACCTGAAGAGGAGGATTTTCTGAAAGAGGCCAAGAAGGCAGAGCCTGTTAAGAATGGGTCTGGAGATGGTGGCGCTGCAGTACCAACCGAGGCAGAGAAGATGGATGATCTTTCTGCTGAACCCGTTGATGGGGCTGATGTGGATCCAGATGCCAAGAGACTCATGGCGGGGTGTAGCCAAGACTTGGTCATGCAAGACATTACTTCAGCCAGCGGTCTGCTGCGGAAGAAATACGAAGGGACTGACGCCCACCATAAAGATGTTGTCTACTGCTGTGAGGTGGCTATCGTAG